>JARHVA010000223.1:2537500-3137500 GCA_037957365.1 Torreya grandis | reverse complement strand
TGATGAGGTTAGGATGTTATGCATGGCTAAGGCTAGAGTAAATTGGGTAAATTATGGAGGAGTGAAATGGGGAAAATGGGAGGTACCACTTGAGTGGACTTTTGGGAAGTTGGGAAGCTAGATGGTGTGAGAGGCTACTAAAGAGTGGGGAGTAGGGAAAGAGATCTGCATATGTGTTAACTTTTGATCCCTCCTAAAACTTGTCTTTGGTATATTACTAATTTTAAACTTGAGTGTTTGACTAGCTTGAAGTTGATCTACTTGGATTTGAGCCACTTGAAGCTAAGTCATCGGTGATTAAACTACCTAAGGTTGAGTTTTTTGAACCATAGGAGGTGTTGGAGGTAGATTCAAGGGTTGATGGGTAGGAATTTGAGTAGGATAATCTATCAGGACTCCTTATGTAATTATCCTTGAAATATATGGGGATTCACCTGAATATCCTCATCAAGTTGAGATGATGTAGAAGAGGCAAGGTTAGCATGGGAAGATGGATTAGGTTGAGCCTACTTTCCTTCTTCTTCCTTGCCTCAATTTTGGTAAACACCTCTTGATCATCATTTTGGTCTAGATAGAACTCATCTTCCATATTAGTCTAGTGGCCATAGTTAAAGGTTAGTAGGCCTGATACTTTACTATGAGTCTAGATGATGTCATGTAGATAGTAGTCCTAATGTTTGGCCTTGCCTAAGGAAAAGGAGTATCTTCCTATCACCATTATTTGTAGATGGGAGAAGGATATATATATATATATATATATATATATATATGTGGTGCTTGATAGTGATCAAAAATGGGGATTAGGCCTTTTATTGGTGGCTAATATAGTTCCTAAAGATACCATCCATAGTTAATATGTGATATCTTGCTCAGCTAGGTGGTTCAAGACCTAATAGGGGAGGCAAAGGGGAGCTTTGAGAGTTCCCTCCAGTTGAATGATTAATCCTCCCTATAGTACCAATAATCCCCAATAGGATTAAGAGAGTCCCTGATCTCTTCCAATAGATGAGGCATGTGTTCCTCATTGATGACCATGTAGACCACTAGGTAGAAAGAATCATAGGTTTATCTGATGTGATTCCTATAATGGTGGCCATATATTTTGTATAAAATTACATAGACCACCACAACTCTCAGAACCCATGATGGAAAGGTATAAGGTTTAAATTTGAGCATTGTATAGACTTTTTCTACTAAGTAGATCATCATGTAGAAGTCACATCTTCCTTGGGCATCTCCCACTACCTTGATCATATTGAAATTGATCATCCCTCCTAGCTAAGGACTTACTCACCCTCAAAGATTATGTGAAATAAATGGATCCATAGAAGGTTGATGTGCATGCATTCATTCTCGTTAAACAATTAATTAAGCATGATCATCTTGATATAAATTCCCTATTTGAAGGTGTGAATGGTGTATGCATTCACATCTAGCTTGTTGATCCATTTTGTGTTGAGTTGTGGAGCTAAAAGCTTTACCAGATGAGCAGATGCTAAAGTTGTTGGATTTACACAGTCACCGACGATGGCAAGGAGTCGACTAGTAGCTGCCAATGTCGGTTATGGATCGGCTGATGTCGGTCATGTGCAGGCAAATAGGGACCGACGTCGGTCACCTATGCATCTAGAAAGTCTATTTTCATGGATGGAATAGATTGTTTGCATGATTGGTTTCATTGTTAGTTGTAAGTTCACATTTCTATTTTTGGCAGGACTATTTTGAACCCTTAATTAAGAGGTGTATCTAATGGTTGAGAATGCATAGCTCATGATCCCTAATTCTATATAATAGGGATAGATCTTCATAGCTTATTGTATAAGTAGAATACATTTTGTATATGTGTATCAATCCAAGTTGTTAGAATTAAGAGAGAGAACTCTTGAGGGAAAGAGATCTGTACATCTGAGAGGTGTGAGAAGAAAGTGTGATTTTCTTCATTGTATTTCCTTCTGGAAAAGTTTAATACAAGTTTTCAGGGTGGTTTCTTGTATCTCTTATTCTTTGTTGTTTTTGATTCTAGTTACTTATCATTATGGTTTAATTCCATGTTTAGTTGCTTACATAATAGTAATCAAGTTTGTTGGTTGATCCCCAACAAGTGGTATCAGAGCTCAGGTTGACTAACAGGTGTTTTAGATCTAGTTAGCATTTGTTGATTACAGGTCACTCACAGGGGTTTCTATTTGAGTGGGAGAAGCAATGGCAGAAGAAAGTAAATTGAGAATGGAGAAGTTTGATGGCAAGAATTACCAATTATGGAGAACACAGATAGAAGATTATATGTATCAGAAAGATCTATACTTACCATTAGGTGGGGTTTCAAAGAAGCCCACAGACATGGAAGATGAAGAATGGGAAGTTCTTGATAGAAAGGCTCTTGGATCTATAATATTGAGTCTGGCATCTATTGTGATATCTAATTTATCACAGGCAAAGTCAATGGTAGAGTTAATGACTACTTTAGCAAATTTATATGAAAAACCCTCAGCTTTAAATAAGGTATAACTTATGAAGCAATTATTTAATTTGCAAATGCAAGAAGGTGGATCTGTTTCTAATCATCTAAATGATTTTCATGGAATTGTAAATCAATTAAATTCATTCAAAATAGTTTTTGATGATGAAATTAAAGCTCTATTAATCTTATGCTCTTTACCTGAAAGCTGGCATAGCTTGGTAATGGCAGTTAGTAATACTACATCTGCTTCAAATTTTTTAAAAGTAGATGATGTTGTTAGTGTAATCTTAAATGAAGAAATTCACAAGAAAAGCACAGAGGAAACATCAGGGAATGCTTTAAGTTTTGAAAGCAGGGGAGGGCAAAAAGAGAAGGGAAAGCATTGGAGATCAAGGTCTAAGTCAAAGATGAGAGGTAGATCCAAATCCAAAAATGGCAGGAAGATAGCCTGATGGAATTGTGGAAAGATAGGGCATATAAGCAAAGATTGCTGGTCAAAACCTAAAGAAGACAATTAGCATGAAGGTAAAGAAGAAGTAAAACTTGTAGGTATTGTTGCACAAGATGCTCTTATATTCTCTTTGCATAATAATATAGAATCTTGGGTTTTAGATTCTGATGCCTCTTTCCATGCAACCCTAAATAGAGAATATTTCAGTGACTATGTCCATGGATATTTTGGAATAGTTTATTTAGGGGATGATGAGCCTTGTAAAAATGTTGGCAAAGGAAAAGTGCAGCTAAAAATGCAGAATGGCAACACATGGGTGTTGAGAGATGTCATGCATGTTCCCATCCTGAAGAGGAATCTGATTTTTGTAGGAAAGTTGGGGGATGAGGGTTGCATAGTAACTCTCACAGCTAAATCTTGGAAGGTTTCCAAGGGTGCACTTGTATTGGCCAGAGGTAAGAGAGTAGGTACTCTCTATTTATGTAATTGTATTACTGATAATTCTCCTTTTGTATTATCTACTTCAGATGTAGATGCAAAGTTGTGGCACCAGAGGCTTGGCCACATGAGTGAGAAGGGAATGTCTATTCTTAAGTCAAAAGGTAAGCTTTTAGATTTGAAAAACATAGATCTGGATTTTTGTGTGCACTATATTTTTGGGAAATTGAAGAGAGTGAGTTTTCTCAAGACTGGGTCAACAAAGAAGAAGCACAAGTTGGAGCTTGTTCACACAGACGTGTGGGGACTAGCTCAGATTGCTTCTATTGAAGGATCACAGTATTATGTTTTATTCATTGATGATGCTATAATAAAGGTATGGGTTTATTTCATAAAGAAGAAATCTAATGTTTTTGACACTTTTAAGATGTGGAAAGCTTTAGTTGAGAATGAAACAGGCAGGAGATTGAAGTGCCTTAGATCTGACAATGGTGGTGAGTTTTGTAGCTATAAGTTCAATTGGTATTGTTATATGAATGGAATACATAGGCAAAGGATGATTCCAAGGACACCTTAGCAAAATGGAGTTGCTAAAAGGATGAACATAACAATATTGGAGTGTGCATGGTGTATGCGGTTGCATGCTAATTTGCCCTTACAGTTTTGGGCAGAAGCTATAGATATTGCAGTTTACCTGATTAACAGAGGACCCTCTACAACTCTAGATGGTGGAATTCCAGAAGAGGCTTGGACAAGTAAAAGGTAGATCTTTCATTTCTTAGATTTTTTGGTTTTGAAGCTTTTGTGCACATTGATAAGGAAAATAGAAAGAAGTTAGACGCTAAGTCTATGAGGTGCACATTTATTGGTTATGGCTTTGATGATTTTAGATTCTAGTTTTGGAATCTAGGAACTAACAAAATAATTAGGAGTCGTGATGTTGTTTTTAATGAGAAGGTGAAGTAAAGTGATTAGCTCAAGAAGCTGAATCAATCTGAGTAGAGCAATGTTGAATTGGACGAGGTGACGATCCAAAAAGAGCTCGTGGGAAAGAATAATCACAGATAGGAAAACATAGAGACTGACATCGATCAAGAAGGAACCAATGTCGACAATACAAGAACCAATGTCAGTCAGATAGTGATCGATGTCAGTCAGGAAGGAACTGACGTTGGTCATGTGGAACTGATGTCAATTAGTTAC
Source organism: Torreya grandis (assembly GCA_037957365.1). NCBI lineage: Eukaryota > Viridiplantae > Streptophyta > Pinopsida > Cupressales > Taxaceae > Torreya > Torreya grandis. The sequence goes on along the minus strand of JARHVA010000223.1, from coordinate 3,132,947 downwards.
AGGCCTGGAGGTGACCGAGGTCAGTCACTGTCAGAGAATTTGGGTGGACAGCGTGTTGTGAATGAGTCTCAAATGCCCATCAGGAGGTCAAAAAGGGTAATTAAACCTCCAATTAAATATTCCCCTTTGTTATACTATTTATTACTCACTGATGGTGGAGAACCAGAGAGTTTTGATGAAGTAATATAGGTGGAATCCAAGAATCAGTGGGAGCTAGGCATGATTGAGGAAATTGATTCCTTGAAAGAGAACCAAACATGGGATTTGGTTGAGTTGCCAGTGGGAAAGAGAACACTGAAAAATAGATGGACCTATAGATTGAAGGAAGGAGAGAATGGACAGATGAGATATAAGGCTAGGTTGGTAGTGAAAGGATTTGCATAGAAACTAGGTATTGATTTTGGTGAAATTTTTTCTCCTGTAGTTAAAATGACTTCTATACGGACTGTATTGTCTTTAGTTGCTATTGAGGATTTACATCTTGAGTAGCTTGATGTTAAGACAGTGTTTCTTCATGGAGATTTGGATGAAGAAATATATATGGATCAGCTGGAAGGATTTGAGGTCAAAGGTAAGGAGAAACTTGTGTGCAAATTGAAGAAAAGCTTGTATGGTCTCAAGCAAGCTCCTAGACAGTGGTATTTGAAATTTGATAGGTTTATGAATAAGCATGGTTTCAGTAGATGTCAATCTGACCATTGTGTGTATTTGAAGAGATTGGATAATGGTAGATATATTATCTTGTTGTTGTATGTAGATGATATGTTGGTTGCAAGATCACACATGCAGGATATCTCTAAGCTTAAGGTGAAATTAGCTCACGCATTTGCCATAAAGGATTTGGGAGTAACAAAGAAAATTCTTGGCATGAGTATTAAGAGAGACAAGAAAAATCACAGGTTGATTTTGTCTCAAGAGGATTATGTGAACAAGGTGTTGAAATGGTTCAATATGCAAAATGCAAAACTGGTAAGCACACCTATGGCTGGACACTTCAAGTTGAGTAAAGAACAGTGTCCTAATTCACATGATGAGGTAGAGTACATGAGTAGAGTTCCATATGCTTCCACAGTTAGGAGCTTAATGTATGTAATGGTATGTACTAGACCAGATATTGCCCAAGTAGTGGGAGTTGTCAGTAAGTATATGGCCAATCTAGGGAAGGAACACTGGAAAGTAGTTCAGTGGATTCTCAGATATCTGAGAGGGACCAGTAGTAGGCATTTGTTCTATGGAGGGTCAAACACTTCTCTACATGGATATATAGATGCAGATATGGTAGGTGACTTAGATGGCAGGAGAAGCACCACAGGATATGTTTTCACTATTGGTGGAATGGCGGTTAGCTGGATTTCAAAGTTATAGAAGGTTGTTGCCTTGTCTACTATAGAGGTAGAATACATTGTAGTCACAGAGGCTAGTAAAGATATGATATGGATGACACGGTTCATGGAAGAGCTAGGAAAGGAGTAAGAGAGTTGCATATTATATAGTGCTAGTCAAAGTGCAATTCATTTGGCTAAGAATTCAGCCTTTCATTCAAGAACCAAACATATATAGCTTAGGTACCACTTCATTAGACAGGTATTGGAGGATGGTGGGTTGAAGCTGGAAAAGATCCATATAGATAAGAACCCTGCTGATATGTTAACCAAGCCGATAACAAAGGAGAAGTTGAATATTCATTCAAATTTTGTTGGTCTTCAAGATTGAGTTTGAAGACGGAGAAGCTAGAAGATATTGCTATACAGGTACTTGTGTAGCTATTTATCTCCAAGTAGGAGATTGTTGAGTTGTGGAGCTAAAAGCTTCACCAAATGAGCGGATACTGAAGTTGTTGGATTTACACAATCGCCGATGATGGCAAGGAGTTTACCAGTAGCTATCGACGTCGGTTATGGATTAGCTGACGTCAGTCATGTGCAGGTAAATAGGGACTGACATCGGTCACCTGTGCATCTAGAAAGTCTATTTTTGTGGATGGAATAGATTGTTTGCATGATTAGTTTAGATGTTAGTTGTAAGTCCGTGTTTCTATTTTTGGCAGGACTATTTTGAACCCTTGATTAAGAGGTGTATCTAATGGTTGAGAATGCATAGCTCATGATCCCTAATTCTATATAATAAGGATAGATCTTCATAGCTTATTGTAGAAGTAGAATACATTTTGTATATGTGTATCAATCCAAGTTGTTGGAATTGAGAGAGAGAACTCTTGAGGGAAAGAGATCTATACATCTGAGAGGTGTGAGAAGAAAGTGTGATTTTCTTCATTGTATTTCCTTCTGAAAGAGTTTAATACAAGTTTTTAGGGTGGTTTCTTGTATCTCTTATTCTTTGTTGTTTCTGATTATAGTTACTTATCATTATGGTTTAATTCCATGTTTAGTTGCTTACATAATAGTAATCAAGTTTGTTGTTTGATCCCCAACATTTTGCATCAGGGTTCTCTACCTAGTCCTTTAATACATCATAAATATGGTGGGAGTTGGTCTTGGTGGTCACCACATCTAAATCATAGGTGATGGCGTACTCTAGGAAGTTATAGTAGGTTTTGAAGTGGCCTCCCAAAATATCAATGATCTAATGTAAAGAACTTGTAGATTAAACCATATCATGGACACCATCTTATACTCACTTAGTTGTGAGCAATAATTTTCCAACCAAGTTAGCATAGGGAAGACCTTTAGTGTAGTTCTAGATTAATGTAGCCTATACTTATCATATGTTCATAGGGCATCTTCAAACTCAGCCTTATCTTCATCGTCACTTCCATATGATTTGGGAACCAAGTTAATGGCCTTAAACATATCCTTATATTGATTTAAATGTGTCAATCCATCCAACAAATTTGTGTCTCTAATGGAATTTTACAATATCGAGCCTTGAGCAAATGGTAAACATCAGGGGCACTAGTAGGAGTATATTCTAGGAAATTGGGAATAATAAGAACTAATGATTTCACCTGATGATACTTATAGAGGTTCACATGCATCTTATACATTGATTTCGTTTGGAGGCTCACATGGTGTGAATTTAAATTTGAGTTGGTGGCTTGATCTTCTCAATTATTTCCCAATCTTGACTTAAACTCATAGATCATGATCATACACCACCTACTAAATTTATTGATCATGATGCAATGCTTTTAGATGTCCAATTAGAGCCTAACTTTCAATCTAATCAATTCCTAGAGTGTGGTAGGCCACATCCATATCATCTTTAAGACTTTTTAGGTAGTTCTTATTTTCATGCCATGTTCCCTTTGTTAATTGGTTTACACTATAATGGACATCACCTTTTGTGTAGCCTAGTATTTCATCTTTATACACTTGAGAGAAGAAAATTCCAAATAGAGGACACATGGCATCCTTTGATTAGCCATTTGATTTTGATTGTACCTTATTCTAATTTGCATAGGGTCTCTTAGGTTCTTCCTACCAATCTATATAGAAATTCCATGTGGCATGATGTGATAAATTAGGATCCCCTAGATTCTTACATCTCTATCAATTTTGATGGATTGACAAGATTGACAATAGGCCATGTGGCACTCTTTCATTTTTTTAGGCTCTCTGAGGCTCTAACATCTCTATTAGATTCAAGAGACTAACATGTCTGACATTAGGGCAAGCTTATTAGTTGGGTCCTAGAAACCCTAACCACTAAGCCATGTGGCATTATTTCATTTAGTTAGGCTCTCCCAAGATTTAGCATCTCTATCAAATTTGGGAGGTTGACCATTTTGACTGTGATCTACATGGCACCACCCCATTGGGTCAAGTTCTAACATCTCTGATAGATCTAGGAGACTAATCATTCTAATAGTGGGTTATCCTAATTGGTTGGGATCTGATAAGTTCTAACATCTATGGAAGTGATCCATGTAGTGATTTCCCATTAAACATCTCCTCTCATATAAATCCATAAAAGACAATAATTAAAAGGAAAAAATCATGATGAATATAAATGCTCACCTGACTGCCAGATAATCCTCACTAGGTGCCATGTAGGACTCTAGGAATCTGACACTCTGGGAGATTAAGATTATAGGAACCTTAATATGAAATTTATCACATTAAATATTCTAAGTAATAATGTGCTTAGTTATTCTTAGGATACAACCAAGACTTGACTATGTTATCTTCAAAGGTTATAAGGCTAGTAAAAGAGATAAATTTCCCATTACAAATATAAAATATGCTTACGAAAACTAGGGTAAAATAAGAACTAGATAATTCTATTGGAAAGGAATTGGTTGGAATGAGACTGAAGGTCTAGGAACTCTAAGTTTAATCATTTTATAGAGGGGTCCCCCACTTCTTCAAAGAAGGGTGTGTGTTGGCCATAAAAAATTGGATCTTGAAATCCTTCTTTAATAAATAGGGTTAAGAATATATAAATGAAAATGCACAAGGGTGATGATGAAATATACAATAGTCCAATTGAGTGCTAAACTTAGATATAAACATATACTAAATTTTTTAACTGGGATAGGCTAAAAATAGTTATTACAACTATGTTAAGTAAATAAATGACAAATAACTAATGTACTTAGGTTGTTCTGATGATAATGTAGTTATGGATCTAGAATAGGTAGGAAGTAAACTATAAGACAATTCTAGAATAGACATCAGATTCTACATTGGACATTTATAGGCTATGGACATAGCCTGGGAGGTTACGTCGATGCTACTATTTGAACTCGTTGTGTCCTATATAGAATACCTATTGGAAAAAGATGTAACCTCCTAGATGCTTCTGGGTTTGAATTTACCTTCACTCTAGTGCATTCAAATCTAGGTCATAAGCTATCACTCCTCATGAAATTTCAAAACCCTATTTCTTCATCTTCATAGAGACCTTAAAGAAAAATAGGTTAGTGGGCACACAGTGTTGAGCTGACCCCAAACACCCCTCTGTCAATGAGCATTGCCTACATATCTAATACTTTAAAGAGGGCCTCAAATTTATTTAGTTCTCCCCTCTATGTTGAATTGTGTGTGAATCATGCAATATGTGTAAATCAATTACACTAGTGACCTAGCTTGTAACTTCACAAATTAAGCTCTTGAGTTAATCTTTCCATAAATCTTTCCATACTTCAAACCTATTTATGTGTTATTTTTTAGTTGATATTTTTTTAATTATATATCACCTTAATCTTGTACACTTGTAAAACTCAAACCTTGGTTATTTCTCTTATTTATTTACCTTTCCTACTTCTGCAAATCTCACATTTTATCTATCTTTGTGCCTCTTTGCCTATATCTCTTAATCTGACCAGTCTTATATTGATGATCCATATCTTCTATCTTGACTAGAATTCTTAAAATGTACTTGTTTTCTATATCTATAAATTTAGAACATGTACCTATTTTCCTTCTCCCTAAACACTAATGTCCAATATAGATAGTAATGTTAATGTTATTATCCTATCCCAATGCAAGTGTCCAGTGGCCTAAAGTCATACAATTTTCAAATGAAACATATCCTAATGGTTGGCTTAAGTGTTTTAATGCAAGTTATTATTCCAAATGGATTTGATATAAATACAAGATCAACCCTCATTCATTCCTCACTTATTCAAATACCAAAGAGACCTAAGCACTTATCAAAGGCACTATATCAAGCATTTGATTAAACAAAGCTTCCATATTTCCATACTAGCTATAGGTATAACACATCTACATGTCTAAAACACTAAAGGAGAAGCCCAAGAGCCTAATTTTCCAAGTTACAAGCTAGGTCACTATTATACTTGCTTTGCACACATTATATGATTCACACAAGCCAACACATAGGGGAGAACTACACCAATATGGGGCCCTTTCCAGAGTATTAGTTATGAAGGTAGCATCCTTTGATATCAGGGTCTTTAAGATCATCTTGACACATGTTCCCACTAACCCATTTTTCCCCAAGATCACATTGAAGATGGAAAGCTAGGGTTTTATCATTTCATAAGTAGCAACCATCCATGACCTAGATATGAATGCACCAAAACAAAGGTGAACCAGAACCCAGAAGCATTTAAGAGGTCACATCCTATTTCAATATTTATTTCTTATATGATACTAGTCTTGAACCTAGATAATAGTGTTGACACAACTGTCCTAGGTTGATGTTAATATCTAGAGAGCTAGAAGCGTTAGATCCAAAATTTGATAATTATTTCAGAATCTACTTACTACCTAATTTTGGCATGTTTTAGATCTAAAAATGCATTAGCATCATAACAAATTAAGTACTTCACTTCTATCATTTCTATATCTAGCATAATTGTACATTCCATATTTAAACTATCTCAACATAATAAATTCAATTTATGCTTATATTTAAGTTTAACCTATAATTGGCCTTATATAGATCTTATTATCACCCTTGTGCCATTTCATTGATATATACCCTTTAATGCAATATAGATAATATGAACCTAGATTCACCATTTTAGGGTTAAAGATTTGGTGAATTTGATTCATTTAAATACAAAAAATTTTGATTCTTAGGGTTTTAAACTAACTAGGATTTCAGATTATTGTACTTTATAATTTCATACTTTTACTATTTTGCATGCATCCTAGGTGTAGCCCTAAAATGGGAGGTGTACCTATTTAACATATTGAGATTCCCCTACACCCATCCAAGATGTTGCAAACCAATTAGGGATATCATACCTTGGATCATGATGACACCCATGTTGATAATGAAAAAAATGTTGATAGGGTTATCATAAAACAAGATACTTATAATGAAAACCATGAAACAAATGAAAATGATCAAATAGACCATGATCAAGTACATGTAATTTAATTTTTTTATGCATGCATTCAAAAAAACCATAAGATCTTGATGAGATCTTAAAAACTATACTCAAAGTAACAAAATCCAAAACTATAGTAGAAACATCCCTCCCCTTGAACACAATATAATTAAATACATTTAGTGGGGGCATGGATTGTGTGTTTAAACCTTTGTTCCCTGAAACTACTATTGATACATTTATCACAAAATTACCCATTTTTTTAACACAAATGTCGATTTCAATTCCTATTACTACTCAAAACATGTTTTCATCACCATTGGTGACTACTCAACTTGCTCATTTAAATCCCATTGGGCCTACATTTTAATAATTCCTTTGAGTTATAAATACCTTAGAAGATAAGGTTACAAACATTGAGTAAAATTATTTAAAATCCCCTCATGCCATAGGTTTGAAAGATGTGATGCATAACCCTCTTCCACTTGAAATATCTTTACACCCCTTGCCAACTAGTTTTGTTACACCTAAGTTCACATTTTATGATGGCAAGGGTGATCCTGAACAACATCTTTAAACATTTTATGTAGCATGCCTTGACTATGTTTTCAATGATAAATGTTTGACCAAAGTATTTCCAAGAAGCCTCAAGGACTATACTATGAGGTAGTTCTATGGTTTACCTCTCTAATCCATCAAATAATTCAAATCTATTGCAAACTAGTTATTAGCACACTTTTCCATTAACATTTTGGAAAAGGTTTCCTAGGCCCAAATTATAAAAATCAATTAAGGAACCAATGAACCTATCAATGAATATGTCTTGAGATATAAGATAATCCTAGCCAAAATAACCAATCTTATGGCATAAAAGCAATTGCAAGATATATTCAAGAAGAGATTGCTTGATCCTTTACATGAGTCCATTATTTTCAAGAAGTTCAAATCTTTCTATGACTTATGCCATGTTGTATAGGACCATGAAATGAAGCTTATATCATTAAATAAGCTCAAGTATGTAGCAAAGACACCAACTACATCTATATATAACACCAAATTCATAGTTAAACCATGTTATAAGATAAATTTTTCTAAGCCTAAAAAGGAAATATCCATAATAGTTAACACAATTTCACTATAACCTAATTAGCTTGTCCTATATAATACACCAAGAAGACAATTTACACATTTACCTGAGTCCCCAACTTCATTACTTCTATAGTTACTAGAGTGTCAGCTTATATCTCTCCCTCATCCTATCATGGTTGATATGAGTCAACCTCTACCTAAAGTATATGATTTAAATGCTTATTATGATTATCATCAAGGACTAGGGCATTCTAAAATTAGATGCTTTACCTTGAGACAAAAGATCCAAGATCTTATTGATAACCAAAAACTTATATTTGAGGACCCTCCAAAGGAATCAAGTTCACAACTTGGTGATCACCATAAACATTAAATATTTAAAAATATTTTACAAACTATTATAATAAGGAACTAGAAGTCCAAATGGAATATAATGCACATCCTCCTCCATCACATTATGGACACTCATTATATGGGGTTATTGGTACTTACACATGACCCATACCTCCCATGGTTCAAAGACCTATTTATTTTTATGATGGTGAAATTAAGGATGATGACTCTGATCATCATTCTTTATGCATTTGAGCATACCTTGAAAAACACCTCATATGTATTGTTATGATTGATAATGGTGAAATCAAAAATGTTTACAATATGGCATTACTTATGCACTTGGATTATACTCATAATTATTTACACCCATCTACCAAATTAATTAGAGTATTCGATAGGACCTCCCAAAAGGTTCTTAGCAAGATTAACTTACCTTTATAGGTTGGTCCTACACATGTGGTTACCACATTCTTAAGTATCCCTTCCACATGCATCTGTGATATGTTATTGGGAAGACCTTGGATACACACTCTTCAAGTATTGCCTTCTATAGTGCATGGATGTGTTAAATACATTCATGCTAATATAATAATTATAGTTTCTAGAATTCTATATGATCATCCTCTTAAACAAAATAATCTTATACCCAGACAACTAGCCGTCAAGCCTACCAAGGCTAATTCCCCACAAAAAGGTAAACAACAAGAAATCCCCTTTACTAGGTGGCCAATGCTTGAGAGGCCATTACATCAAAGCCATATAGTAGATTCCACAGAATCCCCATCTTGTACTAAACAACATGATCAGATATTTAGAGCATCTCAAAATGAACATATTACTACTATGCTAAAAAAACCACATAACACTCAACTATGGGTTTCAAAAATCCCTACTCCTCTTATGCCTACTATTACTTCAAAACCACATAGTCTTATTTTACATATGTAGAGCACCATTGATACCAAAGTGATAGATATTACACCTACACATACTCCTTGATAGCATAACTTGGGTATTACACCAGATTCATAATGGGGAGATATATATGGGAAACTATTGGATTGCATCATAAGATGATCTTTCATATTCAAAAAATTTCAAAATTACCAATAAAATCAAAAAAAATCAAAAACTCCAAAAATAATTTATGCACTTACATGTTCTATTGGCTCCTTGGCATCCATGTGCTACTCCCATATTAATGGATGACATTATTAGTTGCTCCTACATACACATATGTGTCACACTTCTACTTGTGATATATACATACACAAATACATGATACATTATTATTTTGTATGTTGGGCCTTCCTTCTACTCATGTCATATGGACATTTGGGGCATATGATTCTTTTATCTTAATACACACAAGTTATATGATTCAATGATCACTCTAAATTATCATGTTTGAGAGTACATATGTATTACACATGCCTATTATCCATGATTATATCTTACATAGCATACTTGAAATGATATACATATCACATACTTTTCCTAACACATTGTATCCATGGGATACTCTGACATGTTTGTACTACTTGCTTATGCTTTAATTTATGCACTTCTTTGAATACATTGTATTCCTTTTTCAAGCATTTAAAAATGCTCTTTTATTTGTGGCCCATGTTCATGTCATTATTTTTTGTATGGATATTTGGATATGTCATTATTTCCTTTATGGTCATTTGACTAAGTCGTTTCCCTTATATTATGAAACATTTGAACATGCCCCTTGTTTGCAGTCTCTATGGACCATTACCTTTTGACTTGATTTTGAGTGTTCTTATGTGTGTGCTTTTTTGCTTATTGAGCTTATAATTTTACTATCTATATGTTTCCATGATAGTTATCATGAATTTTAGGCCTACATGTGATCACATGAGCTCTATGTGTTTCATTGATATATCTACCTAGACATGTTATTTCTATATGTTACATGGTTATAATCATAGAGTATACAATTATCTAATCATTTTGAGGTGAGGTAACTAAAAATTCCTATCTTTCCCTCACCTCAAAGAGGGGGAATATTAGTGGTGGCATGTCATAGAGACATGTTATCCACACTTGGCATAGTTTTCATATTTAATGTTATCCACACTTGGCATAGTTTACATATTTAATGTTATCCACACTAGGCATAGTTTCCATATTTAGTGGGGCCATGATTTGGAATCATGTTCTCCACATTCATTCAGTATATGATACTTATATCAGTTTTTAGACTCAATGGGGGCATGTCATATGAACATGGCTTCCACACAATCATAGTTTCTAGATTTAGTGGGGGAATGATAAAGCATCATGTTCTCTACATTCATTCAACACATTGGTACTTATATTAGTTTTCAAATTCAATAGGGGTATGTCATATGGGCATGAATTCCACACATTCATAATTTCTAGATTCAATGGGGGCATGATTTGGAAGCATGTCTTCCACATTCTTCTACATTGGTACTTATATCAATTTTCATATTTCTCCATATATAATGGGGGCATGATTTGGAATCATATTCTTTACACATACAGTTATTCTAATTGGCCAAAGCACATAAATATATGATTCAAATTCATAGTTGTGGTAGAATTATATACATTGGTACTATTATTATACACAATTTTATCATGAGACATGTCTAATATGTAGAGTTCATGTAGCATATGCCTAATATTATAAAAATACAATTCAATTTTAGATTCTAGAACTCTTTTATGGACTATTACCATATCATGAACTTTTTTCATACTAATACCCCATAGACTTTTATAGATTTTTATTAAGCTAATATACTATAGTAATTGGTTCACCTTGTGTTATGATTGAGGTGATCAAATCACACAATATTTCCCAATTTTTAGGTTAGACTTTATCATCTATCCTTAATATGTTATAAGTATCATTGGGTTGCATGGTTGAGCTAATCTCAACTACCAAGGGGTAACTCACTTTTGCTCCAAAGTTGGGAGGTATGTGCCTTCCAACCTCTCTATCTCTTTATCTCATTAGATATATTCACTTTAAATATTTATCTTAATCTTAGTTTTTAGAGCCTCATAATGATACATCTTTTGTAAAAGAACTTGCCAATAGGCAAGGCAATTACATCGACACACAAGTGTACTCTTAAACTTTGATCTTTTAATTTCAATATATTTCAAGTACTTTAAACCCAAATTATATGCACTAATTTTATATTATAACATGTTATTTATTTTAGGTTAGTCACCAATAAAGCACTCAATTTGGGTACATGAAAAGACAAGGTGTGCAACATACCTAGGTACACATTTATTTCCTTTAAAATATAAATTTCATTATTAGATTAAAAGGGAGGCAAGTGTAGATTATATTTTGTGATTGTATAGCACCTTAGTCTTGTACACTTGAAAAACTCAGACCTTAGTTATTCCTTTTAGTTCTCTACCTTTCATGTTAATGCAAGTATCGCATCTATTCTATCTTTATGCCTCTTGGCCTATATCTCTTAGTCCAACTAGTCCTATATTGATGACTCGGGTCTTCTATCTTGACCAAAATGCTTGAAATATATTTATCTTCCATATCTATAAGTTTATAACCTATACCTATTTTCTTTCTCCTTGAACACTAACATCCAAGATAAATAGTAGTGTCATCATTATTATCATGTCCTGATACAAGTGTTTAATGCCCGAAAGTCATCTAATTTTCAAATGAAATGCATATTAATGGTTGGCCTAAGTGCTTTAATGTGAGTTATTACTCCAAAGGGATTTGATATAAATACAATATCAACCCTCATTCATTCCTCTCCTATAAAAATACCAAAGACACCAAGGCACTTATCAAAATCACTCTATCAAGAATTTAATTGATCAAATCTTCCATATTTTCATACCATCTATAGAAACAACACATATACAAGTTTGAAGTACTAAAGGAGCAAGCTAATACCTTAATTTTCCAAGTTACAAACTAGGTCACTATTGTACTTTATTTGCACATAATATATGACTCGCACATAAGCCAACACGTATGGGAGAACTACATCATTCTAAGGCCCTCTTTGAAATATTGGATATATAGGCAACATATTTTGATAGTGGGTCATTGAGGTTAGCTCAAAACTATGTTCCTACTAACCCATTTTTTTCCATCACATTAAAGATGGAAATCTAGGGTTTTTCAATTTCATAAGCAATAATTATCCATGACCCAGATCTGAATATACCAGACCAAAGGTGAATCAAAACCTAGAATCATCTAGGTGGTTGTATCATATTTCAATATATATTCCATTTATGACACTAGCATAAAACCTAGATATTAGCATTGATGCAATTGTCCCAGGCTGATGTTACTATCTAGAGAACTAGAAGCATCAGATCTAGAATCTAAAAACTATTCTAAAATTTACTTCCTACCTACTTTTAACCTATTCTAGATATATAATTTTAGTAGCATCAAAACAAGCGAAGTACTTCACTTCTTTGTCATTTATATATCTAGCATAGTTTTACTTTCCATATTTAGACTATCCCAATATAATAAATTCAGTGTATGCTTATATCTAATTTTAGCATCTAATTGACTTGCTATAGATCTAATTATCATCCTTATGACATTTCATTTATATATACACCTTTAATACAATATATATAACACCAACCTAGATTCATAATTTTAGGGTTAAACATATTCCTATGACTAATATGAGAATAGGAGAAAATAGGAAAGTTTTGATTTATTGAGTGCTTAATTAAATGCCTTTGATAGGTTTCCTTTGTTTATGTTAGGTCAAGAATGAATGAGGGTTGATCTTGTATTTATATCAATCCTTTTAGAGAAGTAACTTGCATTAAATCACTGAGGTTGACAATTAAGATATGTTTCAATTATAAATTGGATGACTTTAGGGCACTAGCCACTTGTGTTAGGTTAGGACACTAGTGTCAATGTAGGTGTCTATCTTAGATGTTAGTGTTTTAGGACAAGAAAGTAGGTATAGACTCAAAACCTATAGGATTAGAAGATAAGTAGGTTTTAATAATTTTGGGAAAGATAAAAAGGCCTGGGTCATAATATAAGACTGATCAAACTAAGAGACAGGCCAAGGGCCACAAGATAGAGTAGATGTGAGACTTTAAAAAGTGAGAAATGTCTAAAACTGAGAGGAACACCCAAGGTTAATTTTACCAAGTGTACAAGATTGACATGTTATATAATCCATAAAATAACATATATAAAATCATGTCCATATATATATATATATATATATATATATATATATAACACACACATAAGAGCACTTAAAATCAGATTAAAAGGAAATGATCCAAGGAGACCTCATATAAAGGGCATGTTCAAATTTCACACAATCTAAGGGACATGACTTAGTAAAATGTCCATAAATAATTTAATGACATATTTAAATTTTCATATACAAAAAGCTATGACATATCCAAATGTCATAATAGGCAAATAAAGGCATGGGGGCCACAAGAAATAGACCATAATCTAATGTTCAAACAAATAAGACAAGATAAATCAAGGCAAGATACTCAAGGAAGTACAAAAAGGAAATCACAGAATCATAAGCAACTAACATAAGCATATCATACTAATCATTGTACATATCTATAATTAAAAATGTTAAGCACATAGCATATCAAGTACACTATGAAAGATATAAACAAAGATAAAGGCATGTGTAAGAACATAATCTCAAACATGATAATGGAAAGTGATCATAGAATAATATAACCTGGATGTATCATGATCAAAAAAATCATATGTCCTCAATGTACTAATGATGTGAGTAAAGGGAAGGCCCAACATCTATATGTGCATTTATCATATGTTTGGGTATACTTGTATCACACTAAAAATATGTGTGAAACATATGTGTATATATATATAAAATGATATGATATCTACCAACATGGAACCAAAAACATGATAGGATCTTGAGTATCAAAGGAATATATTAGAAATGTATTCAGCATGTGCATTAATTTTATTTACAAAGCACATAACATTTTTAAAACTTACAGGAGTTGGTTGTATAAAATCAACTAATGGGTTAACCAACTTGAACATACCAATGGTAAATTTATTCAACTAAACAAATACATAAACAATCTAAATATAACTTTGGATCATAAATGACCCAAAAAACTTCCCCTGATCTAAATGGGTATAAAAGATGAAGAAACTAGAGCAATGACTCTGAAGCCATCAAAAAAACTTTGATACAACTGTAACTAGTGAATTATACCTCATGGTACTATTCAAAATTGATGCAACTTAATAAATAATCCCACCCTAAGATTTTTAACATTAAGGCTTGTCAACTTGATAAAATCCTACTCGTCCCTTATGATCATTTGTATTGTACTACAGTAGAACTTGATCAAGGTATGTCCAACTACATTATTCTACATAAGGCTCCACACAGAAGCTCAGCCAAATGACCAACCTATATTGTGTATGGCAAATCTCATGGATGCCCAAAAAAAATTTATGACCTTTGATTAACATTTTTGGTGCTAAAAATCTTTGTCAACTCATACTATCGCTGATGCTATATCTTCTCCCCCTATCAGGTGATAGATGAGAAGTTGTGTAATGAGATAAATAAAATCAAACAATCATGTTTGCTTCATGTCATGAATATCAAGGATATAAATCCAAAACTAGAAGAAAGTGACAACACGCCAAAAATTACTACTATAATAGATCTCAGTCTTGAGCCTGGTAGCTTGCACAAGATGGGTGAATCACTTATCACTCAAAATAGACTATCAAGTTCATCAGGACCATAAACTTCAAATAAAAATGATGCCTCCTGATTAGAGGAAGTGTTATAATAACTTAAATATTTGGAGTATCCATAATATCTACCGCTAGAATGACCTACATAATTTACTTTAGCTTTCCTTTTGTGGGGAAAGCAAGGTCATTGAGATGGACATATATCTATAAGATGACCAATTCCACTACATTTGAAACATTTGGGCTTTTTCCTATGTCAGTGAGATCCATAAGAATTTTAATCATGGGAAGAACTACTAGAGTGAGAAGATTTCTTATGGTGATGTTTGCATTTCCAAGATCCTATAGAATGATGATAAGAATTTTGTGGAGATTGTTTATAATGGTGTGGATAATATCTCAGAGAGTGTTTTAGAGAATTATTTTGAAACTACTATTATACATGGTGATGATTTATTTGATGTGAATTGGCCTTTGTATAGTGATCTTCTATAGACTTACTATTTTTATTTATAAATTATCACTCATGCTGAGTCAACAACTCATAAATACAATCAAATGTTGTGATATTGAGCTTATCACTAAGCTACAACATTTCAAAAAAATTGGTATACATAAAATTGAGACCATTCAAAGTTATGGATATGAGCATGTCATCATCAATCTTGTCACCTATAGTACAATACTCTTATTTTATAATTTTCATGCAGGAGAGATATTCATAGACATTTTATTTCATATTAAGCTTATTATTTCACAACTACATTAGGAGGTCAATCTTTTTTATAGGCAAGTTGTTTGTCATATAGATCTTTTAATGCTTTCCATGATTTTCAAGCATTACTTTTAATGGGTTAAATGTATATAATCACCTAAGTTGAGCATTATGGTTTCAACAAATCAAGAGCACATTCATCAAGATTTTATAACTCAAGAAATTTTATGACTTTAATGGACAACATGGTTTATTTTTTCATTATTTCCCTCAAATTGTTAAAAATAAGCATGTTTTCCATATTCATCATCCATTCCTTGTAGTTTTAAGGTGTTAATCTTCTATTTTTAGAGATTAGACTTATAAGTTTAGCCATGGTACTTTTAAAAAGAATAATCAAGTCAAAAATAAGGAATGCTATTAGGTTTTAGCCTTGACCCACCTAATATATTTTGATCACAAGGATTATAGGACTTGTCAAAATATGCAATAATTGCACCCTTATATCTCCAAAAATATATATATATATATAATAGGGTCAAAAAGAAAATTTACCAAAATATAGGTCCAATGGTTTTTGATCTCTTTACCTCCCTTTTGAGAGTGACTTAAAAAATAAGCTTGGCCAATCCACTTTAAGCTATTTGGGAATAAAAATGGAAAATATTACATATATCCTTGGCTTTGTGAATGTAAAAAATTACATGTAGGATACTATTTTTACCAAACATTTTATCTTTGCATGTGAAATTAATTCACATGTAGAGATTATTGCATGTAAAAAACCTTACACCTTCTTTCCCTTGTGGAGACCCCATGGAAAATAAACTTTGGAAAAGTAGATTTTTGAATGAAGAAATTATAACTATTTACCTTTATGCCTTATTTCACTAGCATGCCCCAGGTCATACAAAGGCCATACTTATGCAAATGTGAATCTTAAATTTTTTTTGTGAATCTCTCATATTTTTAAAAAGCCATAGATTTGTTCTTCTGAGGACAAAAAAATGAACAGGATGAATTTTTTACTCAATGAACAACTTTTTGATGCAACCCTCCTAATACACTTGAGATTGGTAGTCTACCTCATTTTCTCTTGATTTATATAATTTTGACCTGAAAATTTGGTGATCAATTTTAAACATTGATCATGGTATTAATGTTTTACAAACAAAAACTAAGGACTTTTCAAAAAAATTAGTTTTCCCATCTTGGAGCACTATAAGAAACACTGTATAAAAACAATCAATGAAATTATAAAAGCTATTGCTTCTAAGAATGTTATTTTATTGAATCCAATCCATTTCCTATATCATATGTGTCTAAGGCCATACAAATCTAGATATTTTATAAAAAAAATAAGGTTTCTTCTTTAATTCTTCTCTCATATGCTTTCTCTCTTCTTTACTTGCATAGCTTCCACCTGCATAGATTCCTCCTTCATCTGAGCTCTGATACCACTGATATGATCTTGAGTATCAGATAAAGTTAATATCAAAAATGTATTTATTGTGTTAATTAATTTTATTTACACAACAAATAACCTTTTTAAAGCTTACGAGAGTTGTATGTAGAAAATTTACTAACAATTTAACCAACCCAAACATACCAACAATAAATTTATTCAATTAATAAAATACATAAACAAACTAAATACAACTTTGGATCATAACTGATCCAACACAATATATATGATGAGGAGCTAATCGAACATGGAAATTCTAAATATTTTTTTGAGTTTTGAATTTTTAGATTTTTTGGTATTTTTAGAATATTTGATAGGATAAGAAAATAACACATGTATAAGGAAAAGTGGAACTAGAAGCCAATGTAATCATCAAAGAAATTTCTCTATGAATATTTTGTATCATGTGTATCACATTCATATTCATGTCTATTTCACCAAATTTTAAACCCTAAATTATTTTATATGTGAGTATCTAATATAGAAATAAATAAGCACAAGGGTGATAAACATATCTAGAACAAGCTAATTAATTTACAAACTCAAATTAATAATATTTTAATTTTATAATACTAAGATATGAAAAAATATAAATTACAACTATTGAAAGATATGACATTAAATAAAAAATATGATTACTTAGCTGGTTTACTGTGCACATGTAGATCTATGCTGAATTGGCTAGAAGCAGACTAGATCAGGATCCTAAAATAGTCGACATATTATAGAATTTTGCATCATGTGGCCTCAGATGCTTGAATTAAATATATATATTTGCATTAATGCTAATTTATAAATAGACACACTAGTATAAAATAATGACTAGATATGGATTCGACCAACTAGAGCCTTATAGGTTTTATGTCGCCTTTCTTATGATGTCTACAAATCATGTGCATAGGTTATTTTTCCTTTTTTGATGAAACCCTAGATTCCTCACCCTTAGAGTGATTATGGGAAAAATGGGCTAATGAGAACATGATATTGAGCTATCCCAAGTACCCCCATGTTAATGGGCATTTTTCATATAGCCAATACTCCGAAGAGGGCCTCAAACTTATGTAGTTAGCCCCTACATGTTAGATTGTGTGTGCATAAGGATACAATATGTGATAATAAAGTACATATAATGACCTAAATTGTAACTTGGAAAATATGGATCATGGTATGATACTTCATTACTTTAGATCTATGGGGATAATGCTTCTGTGAATGATATGTAAATATGGATGAATAGGGAAAGTTTGCTCACTTGAATACTTGATCAAGTGCTTCTTGGCTAGTTACCTTATGAGTTCCTAGTATTTTCTAGGTGGGGAATGAATGAGGGTTAATATTGTATATATACCAATCATTTTTGAAACTATCTCTCACTAAATCACTTAGGCCGACCACAAGGATATGTTTCATTAGCAAATTAGATGACTTTTGGGCATTGGACACTTAGTTGGAAAAGGGAAACCTATGTCGATGTAGGCCTATAGCTAGAAAGCAAGTGTATGAGAAACTAGAAAATAAGTATAGCTCAAAAATTAGTAGAGAAGGATAATTATTAGGTTTAGATAATTTTTCATAATATAGAAGGCGTAGTCATCAGCATAACAATGGTTGGATTAAGATGTAAGAAATTTGGCATTTTGAACACGAGACTTTCAGCAATGGAAAGGTCATATAACTGAAAGGTAAAACCATTATATGTATTTTCCAAATGTACAAGATTGAGGTGCTATATAATTTAGTTTTAGTTTCTAAAACTAAATATATAGGTGAAAATAATGGAATTCAAAGGTAAGGGGTATCCACTTCAAGAAAGATGCAAAGTAAACCCAAGGCAGGTATGGTAGCCCCAAATACAATAATTTTTTTAGATGTGAGTAAGGAGGAGTAGACCTTATCCATTAATTACTTATAAAAACTCTTTCCAAGTGCAATCACATCTAAGAAGTAGGGGATATTGAACCACGAGTATAGACTTGGGGATTCATGCCAATTTTGAGTGCATATGAAAGTTTGAATTGATTTTAAAGT
This sequence comes from Torreya grandis, assembly GCA_037957365.1. Classification (NCBI taxonomy): domain Eukaryota; kingdom Viridiplantae; phylum Streptophyta; class Pinopsida; order Cupressales; family Taxaceae; genus Torreya; species Torreya grandis. Next base: position 3,113,791 of record JARHVA010000223.1, on the reverse strand, counting down.
TATTTATTTTTTGGTTTACTTCCCAATGTAGTATATTGTAAGATACTTGTATAAAGTTGTGCAAAGATATATGATAAATGTTTCCACATGTTGGGAATTCTTTGTTACCATTTATACAAAATTAGTTTAGCCACTTCATTTCTAGGCTTATTATTTTTTAGTTTTTTCTTACATAATTTCATTTAATTAGACAACAAAGCTTCAATGTTATTTTTTATATATAAAAATGGTAGTAGTTGTTTATAACTTTATTTTAATAGTTGACATGCAAAAACAAAATTATTTGTCATCCTTAATCACACATTTTGATCATCCCCATCTGCATGCTCCATTGCTTTATTGGGAGTCCTTCCAATACACTCCAAAATCTTAATAAGTTCAAGGCAAACATAGTCTAGACTCTTGAGAAACATGTATTCTCACCAAACTCATCTCAGCAACTTTTGGATTTACTAATGACTCGACAACATTAGTTGTTCATAGGAATAATATCCATCTACTCAGGGTAGCACTATAACCTCCTCTTTGTTTGGATCATTCTCTAAATGATATTTATCAAGTCTACCTTGGGATTGTGTTTGATTGACTTAGTTTATTTAGGTGTAGATGGATATTATAAGAAAATAAAGGGAAAATAATCAAAACATGATTACATAATCATAATCATTGCTTTAATATTATAATATAATATAAAAATTATAATATTAAACCAGTATTATATTATATATTTACAATTAATAATTGATATTATATACATAATATTAAAAATATATAGGGAAATGAATATTATAATACTAATATAATATCTCTATAAAATGTTATGTATGATGTAATATATTAATTAATATATAATATTATACACAATTATACAACACACACACACAACATTATATTTTTATATTATATATTAAATAATATTCAGTATATATAATTTTATATTATGTATTAATGTTTACTAAATCATATTATGTTTACTATATTATAGTATTTTATATAATGTATAATATAATATATTATTACATTTAAATTATTACATTAAAAAAATTAAATGAAGCAATATGAGGGAGGCAACATTAAGCATTTAAATGTTAACAAAAGTGAATTATTAAGGGCAATGAGTTTATATTATGACACCAAGAAGACTTTGATAGTAGGAATAAAGATGGACAAGTTCAGGGAGGTTGATAAAACGTAGCACAACTGTGAGTAGGTGGTAGTTGTTGATGGCTGTAACATTTTTTTAGGAGAGGGTGTTCTTTAAATCTTTTTCTTTAGCCATCTCTCTATGCATTATGTGTTATGTGTTATATGCTCTATAGATTTATATGTTTTGGGCTATATGGATGTAGTAGGAGATAGGTAAATGTGTTGATATATTGAATTTAAAGGATGTTGAAATTGACATAGGACATGTGGGAGAGTTTTGAAGAGGTTTATAAAGTGAAGGAGGACCATGTACAATACGATTTGGAGTAGGCATGTAAACTAGGTTCTCCTTGGGTTTGTGTGACCTAAGAGGTTGAGGTTTAATAGATGCAACCACCCATTTTAAGTTGTTCATGTTATCTGTCCTTTCCTTATTAGTGTAGGAAGAAGGATCAATTGTGGTTTGGAAAACATTAGTGGATAAGGTGGAGGTATGGGGTAATTATTGTTGATCATTAGCTAGGTGATGTTGGAATGATTTTAATTCTTTAAATTAGTCTTGTGAAGCTTGAAGATAGTCTTGATAATTTTGTTATGTAAGAGTATCAAGACTGAAATGTGGACCAAGCAAAGAAGCAAGAAGAAATCAGTGAAGATCATGGAAAGTCTCATGAGAATGGCCTATCATATCATGCCACCAACAAAACTTATCAAGATTGTACAAATTTTGAGATAATTTGGAAGGATCAAAACTCATGGGTTTAGAGGGTGGAAATTTCATCTTAAGTTCTTCTATAATTAAGGGACGGTGGATTGGGTCAAAATTGGTTGAATGGGATACTCCCTTTTGATATTGGGGAGGCTTAGATGAATCAAGGTTATGAGAAAATGATTGTAAAGGTTCCTTAGTAGTTACTTAATGTGATTCAAATTGAGTCATAATAAAGACTTGCCTTTTTTATTGATCTGAGGCTTCTTTTAGAGTTTTAGGGGAAAATATCCAAAATTTATATTGAAGAGGAGATTTAAGAGTAGTAACAAGTAGTTTTAATATAGTATCATCATTCATGTTATGGTCCAATTTGTGAGCAGAGACTTCCATCATTTGATGAAAGTGTGAGAAAATTCATTAATAAGTTGCTTAGTATTGATGAAGTGACTAAGGTAAGTTTCAATAATTTCATTATGTTGGAATTTCCTCACTATAGAATTGACTAAATCCTCTAGTTGTGTAATAGAATGTCCAGGAAATTGATTGTACCATTCAAGTGCATCACCAACAAATTTTTTGGCTATTATTTTAGTGGTAGAAAAGGTGTTAGTTTTAACCCATTCTTTATAGAGATTTCTAAAGATTTTGAGAAAGATAGTAGGGTCCTTAGTCCCATCATATGTAATAGTTGGAAAAATGTTTCTAATATCTATGGATACAATGAATGGAGCTAAAGGTTCATTTTGAAGATGTTGAATAATTTTTTTATACAAAGGGGGTTAAGGGAGATATTCCCATTGGCATATCTAAGAGGAGGGGAGACAAAATTTTAATTTGGCTGAGTCATTGTAGACACTAGAAAATGGTACACTATGGTTCTAGATGTCATCCTAACCCTTAAACCATTTCAACACCACCTTGGGACCACTTCTTGACCATTACCCCACAAACTTAAGTCAACTTGACTAACTCTAACCATTCTACCTTTATCTTATTGACTATCGATAGTCGACCCCTGATTGTTGATGGTTAGACTCAACCACCGACAATCAGCTTTTAACCACCTTAAGATTTAACTCTAGCTCAACTCCATCTTACTTTTTATTTTTAGATATTTGATCTATGTGTGTGATCAATGCATGTCAAGGATAAAATTAGAAAACTTTTTAAACCTCTTGTTGAACCTATTATTCCACTTCTCCCTTCCTTCTATAAAAGAAAGGAGGAGGAAGTGAAAAATATCATTAGCAATTATTAAAGCTTCTTTTACCAAAACTTATTTTATAGGTCTTCATGGATGAATCTAAGAAATCTTCCAATGAGAATTATAGAGGACAAAAGCACTAATATTCATCAATCACATCCAATACACGAACACTTTACCAGAATTACTCCAAGCTCCATAATGAGTTTTTAGCCACACACCTCAACATTCTTCATATCAACACAAAAAAGCTAAGTATCTATTTTTAGTAATTAGTTATTTTGTTTCTCTCCCAACCAAAACTCTAAACCAGATAGCCTTGAATATTCCTATCTATCTCGTAACCAGCCTCTAGCATAAACACACCTCCTAGAATCACTTATACACCTTCCCAGCTAGACTTGCCTTTACCTAATCTAAATATGCCAGTAACCATTGATGGTCACTTAACCACTGATGATTTACCCCTAACTACTAACGGTCACCCAACCACAAATAGTTACCTAACCATTTATCATCATTATGTGAAAATTCCAAATAGCAAGTCAATTCCACCTATCAGACCCCAACCAAATCCCATTTTCTAACTTTCTACCTGATCACAGAATATCATCCTATTTTTTGAACCACATCTTATTCATTTAGCATTAATATCTAATCATTATTTCTATAATTAGTTGAATTCATCTCTTTTTTAGCACTTTTTGTACTTAATTTCAATATCTTCTATTATTTATGCAAGTAAATTATCTTTCATTTTTAAAACTTGATTTTTTAAAAGTGTGGATTGATAACCTCCAAGGAAGCTTGTGCTTCTTAGATCTAGCTTGCTAGGCAATCCACCCTACTCTCTAACTAATCAACCATTTCTTTAGTGTTTTCTTATCTATAGGTCATTCTTCCCAAGCTAAAGAGGAGTATCTACAACTGTCTGGATCATGGAGTGCAAACCAAATCTAAGTTATACTAACATCACCCTTATTTTAAGTTTTATAACTTTCTTCTCAATAAATAAAGCAAAATTTATGTGAAACATTCTAGCATGCTTGGTGGAACCCTTGAGTCTTTTCTTGGGTTCATAGTTGCATCTAGGTGTTTATTCTTCTTATTTTTTTGCTCATATAATGAAATCAAATTTTCATTTTCGGCTTAAAATTGATTACATACATTGTTTGCTTACTTATTTTAGCTCACACAGCTTAATTAATCAAGTGAATTAATCATAGTTTCACTCTTATCACGCATACAAGACCAAATGACTTACAGCTAAACAATCATAAAAACATTGACATAAGGCCTAACTAGGATTTCATCACCTAGTGGTCACCTTTCTCAACTATCCTAATTATTTTCATCACCAAGGGGATAACCAACTCAGTTCACTAGCTGAGTATAATATCTAACAATTGGTATATCTTGGCTAATCACCCAATACCCTTATCGCTATGATGTGTGAAGTGAGGAGGTAGGCCCAAATATCAAGCCACTTATTAATTTATAACATAGATCCCTTTGAGAGCCTAAACACAACCTGAAACCAATCATAGACTTTTTTTCTAGTACCCACTCTACAAGCCGAGTTGAGTCACATAATTATTAAAGCTTAAGGCATAAGCCATAAGAGAGACTAAAATTAACCTTAGGATTTAATGTGCTTTAGTGTGTGTTTCATTTCCTTGACTTTTTCTTGTCTTCTCTTTGTTTGAGTTGTGAGATTTCTTGTATCTTCGTATTTCCCTTATTTTTATGGTTTTAACTAGGTAATAACTAATAAACCATGAAAATCAGGATCCACCTCCTAAACATTTGTCTTCCTCTTCTCCCTCATCTATGGAGTACATCTTAGATGCAGAGAGTTTTCCCCATCCTTTTATAAGTCCTAACTCCCTCAAATATTTTTCCAAGGTGATGCATATTTTTCCACCTTTCTATATAATAACCCCATATCCCTCCAACATTACCTTAACACCATATCGCACCATACCCATACTTCGATTTTACCTATTGACCCACCCTATGGCATAACATCCTACCTTATGGGCAATACTTTTATTGCCACCATTTCCACCCAACTCTTGTTCACCCAAGCATCCTCTTCTACCAATGATCCCACCAATACCACCATCCAAAACCAACCCACCCAACTAACCAACACCCAAACACCTTCTACCCCAACCAACAACCCTTCTAGTATAGGAGTAACCCAACCTTTGGGCATCGGTACTCCACTTACTATGGGAGTACCCTCTAATAGTGTCACCACCCTTCCTCTTATTTTCAATCCACCTACCTCCACTCCATTCTAGAGCTTGGTGTTTCCCATAACTTCTACCCTTCCACCATTAGTACCAAAGTTACCACTTATCCTCTACCTACCAACCCATCCATACCTCTTACCCTACCTACATTAATCCCTTAATAGATGCCCATTACACCCAACCTAAGCTACATCCCTAACCCATAAGGGTATGTACCTCTACCTTCCACCCAACCACCTATCTCCATGTATTCATATGTGGCATCATCCAAACCACCCATGTCCACATAACAATATGTGGTAACTTCTCAAACCCCCACCATCTATCTATATGTTGCACCTATCCAAACCCAACATAATCTACCCTACAAATATGGGGGTGCACAACCACAACTAGACCTTGTCAAAATGTTAATGGATAAAATGACTACTTTGGAGTCATCTATTTTTGGTGTCCATAACCTCTTATCTTATGCCCAAACTTTCAATGAACCAATTCATCCATCCATCCCTATTCGACATTATCCTCCTTAATGGGAACTTCTGAAATTTTCAAAATATTAGAGCAAGGAATACCCTCAACAATATCTAAGAGCATTTAGGCATTCTTTCTATTTGATCACCTATGATGATGCTCTCCTTCTTCGTACCTTTCCCATGTCTCTATCAGGTCTGGCACTAGATTGATACAGTGTTATTACAAAGCACTCCCTCTTTTCTTTTGCCCAACTAGCTTAGAAATTTTTAGATCACTTTTCCATAAACATCTCTAAGAAAGTTTCCATCACCAATCTCTACTCCATTCAACAATTTGATGATGAGTCCATAGCTAAATTTGTAGCCCATTGTAAAATCTTGATAGATCAACTCTCTTTCTCTTTACCCCAACCTGAGCTAATTGAAATATTTGCTCAGGCTTGTGCCAAACACATTTCCTCCACTTTATGGGTTCATATTTTTAGGATCTTTGATGAGGCTTTCACCATGGAATGTAAATTAGAGAATAAAGCCATTGATGAGGGGAAGTTGAAATTGAGAAACAAGAATTCCACCTTCAAATCAAATAAGACTCCCTCCTCCAAACCTAACAATCAAACCAACACTAACACAAAAAACATGGGAACCATGAATGTGGATGTCCTTAAAACCACCCCTCAACTCATTGTTAAACAACCTAACTCTTCTTGTTCTTCTAATCAGAACACTAGAAACCCAAACCATAACAACCAAAAGTAATTTACTCTACTAGGGGAGTCATATGCTTTGATCTTGGAAAAAAATTAAAAGTGAATGTCATACAACTTCCTCTAGTAAAACCTCCATAAAAATTTGATTCCTCTCATCATGTACCTAGTTGGCATGAGGAGAACTAATTATGTGTCTTTCACCATGTCATTGGACATGATGTTAGTCAGTGTAATACCTTCAAGAACGTCATCCAAAATCTCATCAACAAGGGGTAACTTGTGTTGGATAACCCCAATGCACCCCCAAATTAATCACTTGACATATTTAGATATTCATTTCCCAACCATGCCCCTTCCATGAACAGTGAAAACAACATAGTGGAATCCTCTCACAACCACGAAGTCCATATCATTAACATAGTTTTTAGACAACTCATCACTGAGGAAACCATTTTCCTAACCAACTTTCCTACCCCTCCACTTATTGAGGTAGCGGAATCACTCTCCATTCCTTTGGAAAATGAGACCAAGGAAACAACTATTCCCTTTTCTCCACTCATCGAGGTATTTGAGCTACCAACCTCTCCTTTAGATACATACCAAAAGAGGCAACCATTACCACCGTATCCTTCTCCTCCATCATACAACAATCCACTCTTCCCTTAGAAAGCATCCTTAAAGAGGAGATCACTCTACGTACCTACCTTATAAGAAACTCATCTTCCCAAACCTTGGAGCCTTTGATTGAGGAAAAGGACAAGGTAACCACTTCTCTCTCTCCACCCATGGGTTTGTCATTTGAGATCAATAGCAAAGGAATCAAACTTATCTATAAACCCTTCTTTAGACTAGTTTAAAACTTAGATTGATTATCCCAACCCAATGCAAATCATGCCACATTTTTGCACCATCTTGGGCTTCCTTACCCAACCTAGCAAGAGCCTCCAATTATGCCACTATCATCTCAACCTTTCATTTCCACTATCATCACAATCGATCTATTGAAAATATCTACCAATCGAACCATAACTAAACTATCTGAACTGACTCTGGCTAAAATAATAAATTCACCTTCTACCATTCCAACCAAGCCCACCAAAAACCTTGGCATATTCCCTATTTAGAGCCTTACTCGCCCCTCATTAAAATTTTAATTAACTTCACCAAACCTATCAAATAAACCCCAAACCAAGCCAATAAAGAAGGTGAAACCAGCCAAGATTCCACAAACCAAAACTCTACCTCCCCTTTTCACTTTACCTTATATTTTAAGACCTCACCCTTCTACCTTAGTAAGGAAACCAACCATCCCAGATAAAACCCAAATCCAACCATGACTTTTTAGTTAAACCATCACTCCTACTTTCATCCTCACCTATTTTTACCAAATCTTCTATAACCAAATCACCTACTTCTCAAGCATCTACCCCAACACCTTTCACCTCCAATAAATCCATACCAAAACCATCCACCAATAATGCTCCTTCACCTAAATATCTTACCATTAAACCTACTCCTAAAAGGACTTCCACCTTAACTACTAAACCTAAGGCCTCCACACCTTTACCACCTTTGCCTGAGTCTTACTCAACCATCCTACAAAGGTTATTACAAACATCTTACTTAACCTTACCACATATTAAACCATTTGACCCACATAGTCTTAAACCATCCTAGTATAATGATAAATTAGTAATCTCATACCATATAACACCTATGCATGATACTAAGAATTATAAAGATCCCCAAGTATTAATCTATCAATTGTATCATGAGGATGACTTATTATTAGATGAGCTTCTTATGAGCCCACCATTAGCCCAAAAACCAAGAGCCATAAACCAACACTTACCTACTCCTCCACTCTCATCGTAGAGTGAAGTAGAGCTGAAGCAATCCTCTAGCCTGACTCTTTCCCAAATCCGTACCATCCATGTGGTCACACGATCATAGGATCAACCAAAGGATAAGGGAAAGTAAAAAGTGTACATCCCATAGACATATCCCTATTATATTACCCAACCACCTAGCTAATAGTAAACACCCTTTCCTTTAACAAAACCCAAGGTGTTTATCTTTGGTCCCTCTCTTTCCAACCCTTCTGAGTTAATCCAATGAGTAGTTACTGAAACAGCTTCACCAAACACCAGTGAAGATGAGTTTATATGAACTAATCAATACCTCAGCCCATCATCACTAAGTGATGATAGAGGCATTTTAATCCATAGAGGTTCAACCAAAAGACCCACAACCTCTAGTAGCCTTTATCAAAGCTCTTTAACTTTCCAGCCTTATTACCTTCAAGGATTCGTAAATACCCTCCATCTATCTAGATGATCTATATCCTCCCCTCTTCATTACTATATACATCAACAAAACTCACATCAAGAGGGTTATGATTCATGGGGGATCTAACATCAACATCATCTCCTCCCATGCATACAACCAACTCAAATTACCTGAGAACATTATGTCAGAAACCTCAGTGGTGCTCTGATCATTTAATGATACCATGGCCATAACTTTAGGAATTATTATCTCTCACAAGGACCCCACACACTTCTAGAGCTCTTTTACATAGTATACGGTGAGTTCTAGTACAACATTTTTATGGGACACCTTTGGATTTATTCCATGGGCTATGTGTCATCCACTTTGCACTGATGTGTCAAATTTGAATATGAAGGTCAAGTTATTACCATACAAACTAACCTAAGTCCTTTTTCATCATGTAACATGACATACCAACCCAATGACATTATCTTTCCTCCATCCAACAAGCCTTCATCAGTAAAAGATGAAGCCCCATCTCCTTTTACCAGTGAAGTATTCACCAGTTCATCTGTCCCTTCCACCCAAATCCACATAATAAACCCTATGGAATCAACCTCAGCATATTTCATTGGGGGAGTATCACCTTTTGACATTAAACACTTTTCCTACTCCTCAAGAGTATGGGAATCTTGACCAACAACCCAATTATGACCCCAATATTAGATCTTTTGTTCCTTTTAGGCTTCAACTTATCAAACCAATTTCATAAATGGGGGACTTGATAAACCTCTTGACACTTTTACTACCTCTTTTTCACCTCAACCATTCACCTCTAATTTATCCTATCTAGATAAACCAAAGTTTGCCAAGACATATCTTTATAGGTGTGCTTAGAAGGGATTTGGTTTAGGTCACTATGAATATGGGTCATATGATTTTATTCCAATCAAGACCTAAAAACCTCATAAAAATCATGGCTTCAGTGTTACACCACCTGAAAAGCAAACCAACCCACCTCCCATTACAGCCATAGATAAGGAAATCCCATCCTCATCATCCACTCCACCATAGATAACTGAGGATTCTGACATCATCCCCCCTAACTTTTTTTCATCAACATGATCAACCTCAGACCCCTGACTTATCAAAAGGATGGTGTGATCATAACTATTCTTTTGACTCATTTTGAGATGGTAGGAGATTACTTTCCTACCATTCATATTGTTTGGTGTCAAGATGATGATTCCATTCTCACCTCTCTTGGTGTAGAATATTCCACTATCCACAAATCTCTTCCTTTTGAGACTTCAACCATGTTGAATGAATCCACCATGGACATCAACTTGGATACTCTGGATAACCTATGCATTGTCAAAATCAGCCAATCACTAAATTTCAAGGAATTTTGAGACTTCCCCTTCATCCTGCAAGACCACAACGTAGCATTTTCTTGGTCTTATAGTGACATGCCAAGAATAGACCCCTCCATCACTACCCATAACATAGTCACCAACCATGATGCCAAGCCAGTTAAGCAAAAATTTTGATGAATGCACCCTCGTATAGCCCTTTTCATCAAAGAATAGATTCAACATCTCTTATTTGTCAATTTCATCCAACCCATTGATTATCCCTAATGGGTTTCGAATGTCGCACCTATCACCAAAGACATAGGGTGACTTCAAATTTGTGTGGAATTTCATGACCTTAACCTTGCTTTCCCAAATGATGACTTTCCTTTGCTAAGCATTGACCAACTTGTTAATCTTATAGCTGACCATGAGATGTTATCTCTTATGGATGGGTTCTTGGGTTAGAATCAGATCTTAATCACCCCTAAAGATCAACACAAAACTACCTTTATCATCCCATAGGGAAATTTTTTCTATAGGGTCATGCCTTTTGGATTGAAGAACACTGGTAAAACCTACCAACATGTTATGACCTACATCTTCCATGACCTTATTCACAAAATCATATAAGACTATGTCGATGACCTTCTTGGGAAATCCAAATGTCATAAAGATCATTTGGCCATTCTTAAGATTATCTTTAAATAACTCATCCATTACCATGTTTTCCTTAACCTCAAGAAGTGTATTTTTGGGGTCTTGTTAGGAAATATCCTTAGCTTTATCATCTCCCTTTGAGGAATCAAAGTTGATCTTGCTAAAATCAAATCAGTCCTAGACATGCCTCCTCCCACCCACCTCAAGCAAATCCATGAATTGTAGGGAAAGCTCCAATCCATTCATCACTTTATCTCCCAACTATTTGATCACTGCACATTATACCATACTAGGGGGAATTATTTATAAATGTGGCTTTGATGGTCTCCTATTTCATTGCCTACATAGTCATGAAGCCTCTCATGCTACTAAATAAATGCATGATGGGATCTATGGGGGACATTTTAGTGTCCTAACCATCGCTAAACACATCCTTCACCTTATCTATTATTGGCCCACCCTTAACCAATATTGTTGTGCTTATGTGAAAAAGTGTGTCAAATATCAACAACATGCTAATTTACATCATGCACCTAGCCATAGTCTTCAAGTATCCAAATATTTATGGCCCTTCTCACAATGGGGTCTAGATCTTATTGGATAAATTCACCCCCATTCTTCATAGGTATATCATTATATCCTCACTATAACATACTATTTCACCAAATGGGTAGAGTCTATTCCTCTCATCTCAACCAAATCCAAAAAGATTGCCATCACATTATATGTCATTTCAGTGTTCCTCATAAACTTATCACTGACAATGGCAAATCTTTCAAAAACAAACAAGTCCAATTTATTTGTGATGCATTCGGTATGAAGTTAAGTTTCTCATCACCTTATCATCCATTAGCAAACAAATAGGCCAAAGCCTCTAACAAAACTCTTAACAACATGTTAACTAAAATGGTTAATGCATTTGGTCAGGATTGGCATTTACACATCCCTTTAGCCATATAAGCATATTTTACTAGCATTCAAACCCCTATGGGTGCTACTCCTTTCTATCTTGTGTTTAGAGCAGAGGCTATTTTGCCTCTCAAAGTCCAAATTATCTCTCTTTTCATATCCCTACAAGATCTCATTTTTGAAGATGATTATCATCAAGAACATTTAGCCTAGCTTGAGATACTGGAAAACATCATTTAGTTGTACTTACTCATCTTCATGTCTATCAAAAATGAATCAAGTGTTCTTATAAAAAAACACCTCAAAGTGCAAGATTCAATATCAGATACCTCATCCTAAAGGAAAATCAACATGTAACCAATATGGAAAAAAGCAAGTGGGGTAAGTTTGTTTTTAATTGGCTTGGACCTTATATCATAATACACAAGTATGGATTGTGAGCTTACCAATTGTCCTCTCTTAAATGGAAACTAGAACTTGATCCCCTCAGTGATTCACATTTGTGTCCTTTGTTTTGTTAAACAATATTGAACTCACTTGTGTCTAACTTAAGCTCATCCCTTATTTTCAACCACATTCATCCCATTATTTTAAAGACAACCAATTAAAGTTGAATCATGTGATTATCTATTACAGCCTTCACCTAATCTTGAACATGGGTACCATGGTTCCACCCCTGGCATGGTCCTCATTATACTTTCCATCACCTCATAGGATGGATTCCCATGGTCATTGTTGCTTAAACCTCTTTTACCCATCATCAACCTTCTTGTGCTCTAGTTTTGCCTTCTTAAAGGTGAACCTTTTTAGCCTATATAATCAAATCCATGTCAATAGCAAAAAAAAGACACAATCAATAAAAAAATCACAAAAAATCCAAAACTCATATGGGTCATTCCAAGCATTTGCAGACTGCTCCCTTGAAGGATAACCACCAAAAAATATCAAAATTGCTCAATATAAGGTAGACTAATCATTTAAAGGATAACTATCAAAATCCTTAAAAATATCTCACAAACTTAGACCACTCCCCTTAAGGATGGCTGAGTAAAGCATCTATCAAAGCATACCAGTTTCTTGGAAGCTTCCCACATTGATCAGCTTCTACCATCCCTCCAAGCAATAACAACATAGTAAAAGATCCATTCTCAAAAAATATAAATATCAAAATAATTTTGGAAGCCACAATCAGCTTTCATAAGTAGACTTCCTGCATCAATTAGTCTACACTTTATATGATATGGAGTTGTTTATACTAGCTCTTTTGGTAACCTATTGAAAAGGCATGCTAATCTCACAAGCAGGTTCCATTTTCATCCATCTCCCCTTTATACACTCTTTAAATAAGGGATTTTGAGCTTAATTGACATTATGTGATCAAGATGACTTTTTAACCAACTAACGGATGCTAATGCAAAGCATTCGAAGGACTTATGTTCGTAAGCCAATCATACTTTGATTTATTTTAGTCCTTGCCAAAGAAAAAGCACCATGCCTTCTTCTTATTCTCCCATATCTAATTGTTGATATATTCATTATGGCATTTGTCTCTTTATTATCCTATCTCCCTCACATTTAGTTTTCTAATCCCACTTACTTTATGTGTCTTAAGATTCAACCACCTTCATCTAATCATATGTAACTCATTAAAAACATTTAAAAACCAATTATGTGTTTTTCCTTGTTTAGTGTTTTGAATCAAAAGAACATCTTAGCCATCATAACCAATCACAAAAAACATACAATCATCACAACATTACCTTTTATCACATCGTAAGTCAATAAGTCATCACACATCAATCTACCTCAAAAATATATCTAATCATAAATAACATCAACACATCACAATTATCTCATCTAAATAACCAACAACACTAACTAATCATGAAACATCTATCATTGTTCAATCATACATCATCCACATATGTTATCCATCACATGCCTATCTAGGTAAGAAAGCAAAGATTCATCCACATGTCCAAAAAAAAATCTCATCATAACAAACATCATCATATCATAACATCATGAACATCCCATCCCCTAATCATAACATCATAATCATCCTACCATCTATCACATCTGTAGAACTATGATCCATTAACCCATAACCATATCATGAACATAAATTACATCATAGTCATCCATAACCATAAAAATAATCACAAACATCATAGTCATGTCCAATAAAGCATAAATATTATCATATCATAAATAACATCCATTAATATTGAATATCATGAGTATAAATTAAATAGCCACATCATCACATGCCTAGCTAGGTGAGTACAAATACACCATAACATGCTAATCATATGAACATAATCATTATAAACAACATCACATCCATAAACATCAACACCAACCATAAATCATGATCATATCTATATATCATAAGCTCATAATCAAAATAATAATCATATATACAATAATGTATCTCTCTCAAAAATGTATATATATCTTATTACATCAGCTCACAGGATGGTATCAAAATCATATGGTACATCATAAATATGATGTATCATAATAGTTTAAGCCCTTGAATCACCATTGCCTCTTGGAGCCTACCCATCCACCTGTAGATGCATCCCACTAGCCTAGTGTCACACTATTGGCCCCTCTAGTGATCTCAACTCTATACTTTCCCCATCTAGACTCATTTGGTAGACATCTAAAAACTAAGGCCTCATAGTATCAAAGCTCCTCAACTATTATTATGTATCTTGCCATCGATATAGTCCATGGTGGTCTCATAATTGTTGGTACTCCTCCTACTTACCTAGGAGAATCTCTCTCCTAAATAACCATGGCTAGCTAAGCCTTAGCTTGATCCCTCTCCCCAATCAGTGTGGCCACCTGGCCCTATGACATGTCCCTCTCCTAGGTAAATATTACTAAGGATGCCTATGTTGTAACTAGTGTTTCCCATGCCTGATCCCTCTCAAAAATTAGTGCCTACCTATTCGAGGCATCTTCATCCCTCTGACCACCACCCCCCACCTCTACATCCATATCCATGTCTTATGGGCCCTCATCATATCCAAAAATGGTTGCATCCTAATGTGCCTAGAACCATGTAGGGTACTCAAAAATGACACATACATCATCGATATCAGCCCTCGCTAGCATCTCCTCATGATCAATGAATACATCCTCTGGCTATGGGTTAGGTAATGGGAACTATGCATCCTCCCTATGATACCTTGGCAACTCCCCTAGGAAATATTGAATGAGACTAAACTATCTCCTCACCCTATTAAAAGGTATCAACTCTACCTCTAAATCTCACCTCCCATAGATCCATCTATAACTCTATAGTGATAAAATATGCCTCATGTGATCAGCCCATACAAGAAATCAACATACAGTTACCAAATCACATCACCCACCACCAGTGCATCCAATCACTCCCTGTACTAATCCATATTATGTGTCCCTCCTGGTCCTATGAGTGCATAATCATACCTTCATCACATAAACCCCACCCTGGAGTCCATCTGAATAAAGTCATGACATGGGAGCCCACCTAGTTAAATAACTTTGATGTGCTCATAAGCCAAGCAGTATAGCACAAACCTAATGTTGATACCATACGTCTTCTGTTCCTTGTAGCCCTAGAGCTCTTGATATATATGCACTAGCAAGATATTTTCCCAAGTGTACATTATCTGATCCATCAATATGCCTACCAAAACACCTAATAACAATGAAGGAAACCTGCCACTACTCGAGTTAGGTAGTGTGTAATAAATCACCACCATCATCATAATGTGACCTATCTCATGCCCCTATCCATGTGATATAAGGTTGCATAATGTAGGCCTTCAGCGTGCCACCTCACATACATCACATCATCACCATATAACACACCCTTGAGCTAGTCTCATTCCTCATCATCAATGTGCTCTATTATCTCACTTCATATCAATAGCCACATGATCCAATGAATGTCTTCTACTAAGATCATCATCTCTTCAGTAGGAAGTAGGAATGTGTTAGTGGTCAAGTCCCATCTCTCGATGAGTGCCACTAACATAGATACATCCCAAGGCATACATTGATAATACCTAATGTTTCCTTAGCCCACCGCTAACAAGTGATCCCACTCTTGGTCTGTCATCACTTAATGGACCTCATCTAGTAACTACAATACTCAATCTCTCATCTGTAGCTACTTCCTCACTTACAAGGTTTTGATACTAATGCCTTAGTTTACCTAATGTGGCATGCCTTTGCCTATGAATTTTACCTATTACCCCTATTCACCTACCCAACCCTTCCCTAAGAGCACAACCTATACCCTTTACCTATATCCTTACCCCCTAACCTTATCCCTTACCTTATTCACCCTTAAATAACCTACACACCCTTTAACTTTAACCAACCCCCAACCCATTTTCCAAACATTTTCAACTTTACCCTATTTTCATCGATCACCGATGGTTGACTATCAACTGACGATGATTCTTTTTAGGAAACATCACTAATCACACCATCGACCACCAATAATTAGGGGTCTAACCATTGATGGTCATCACATAGTGACCTATCGACAGTTGACTATCAATCATCAATGGTTGATAATAACTGGTGATGATTAATAGAGACCACTGATGGTCACTATATAGTGACTGACAATGGGCAAACCCTAACCTTCACCCTCTATTCTCTACATATAATCAACCAAACAATAATTCAATACCATTTTAACCTTACTCTACTTAACTCCTACCCATCTACCACATTCTCACCCTCAAACCTCCCCCCTACATATTTTCACAATGCCTAAATCTACCCATCCATATCCCTAAACAATAACAACAACAACAAACAGATTCAATTTTAAAACTACCAAATACAAGTGCACTACCTACCTCATTTTTCAACCATCAATGTGGAGGTGCCTTTTGAACTGCCATCATACCCCACACTCTCCCTCATCCTCTCTACATCCTCTTAGGTCAAATATCTTCAACCAATCAACCTTAGTCAACATTTAATCACCCTTAATCACCCAACAATCACTCCACTCACTCAATCACTAACAATAACTCCAACCATCATCATTTTTTCACACTAGCTAATAGATAATCACCATGGGTTGTAATGTTTAAATGAATAAATAAAACCCTTGGAAAAAATTTAACCTCACCTTTTTAGGGCTGACATCCAACCATCGATGGTTGTTAGGTGACCACTGACAATTGACCATGACCATCAATGGTCGACCTCCTTAAAAATATTTTTCCAACCTAACTTATCATTTCCAACCATGACCAAAATATTTGTTAGCCACTTATACCCTTATCATTACCAACTACATACCAATGGAGATTACCTACTCCACCCAACAAACCAACCACCTCAACCTTGAAATTTGTCATTTTGGCCTAATTTTCACATGTTTTATGATGACCTTGCCTTGGTCACTTTGACCACTATGAATACATTACCATATTAAACAACTTTTACCTGTGCCACTTTTACACACCAACCCAATTATGTCTTCCTAGGAGTACTTCCTTCCCTAGATACCTATGAATAAACTTAACTTGTGTAGAAGACTTGCATTTACAAGTACAACCTAATTGTTATGCCCAAATGTGGTCACTTGGTCTACTTATCACTTGTCCTTCTAGTACCACCTATTTTACCAACTACTTAAACCATGGTAATTTAGTTTATGCATGATATGTGTTATTATATTTAGTCACATTTAGTGCACATGTTTGCACCTCGATGCCCACTCTAACCAATGTTATCACCCACTTCACCACTTGTCAAACTCACATCAAATTCTATTTCACCTCATCAATTCTTAGTTTGAGGAGGAATACCTCCTCCCATCCTTGGTCCAGTTGAACCTTTGACCTGCCATCCATTTTTTTTTTACAGCTTGTTGATATAAATTGTATAACAAAAAGGGGGAAAATGTAGACACTAAAAAATTGTACACTATGGTTCTAAATGTTGCGCTAACCCTTAAACCATCTTGAGACCACCTTGGGACCACTTCCTGACCATTACCCTACAAACCTAAGTCAACTTGAATAACTCTGATCATTCCACATTTGTCTCATCAACCACCAATGGTCAACCTTTAACCACCTTAAGGGTTAACTCTAGCTTAACTCTAGCTCAACTCCAACTTAATTTTTTATTTTTAGCTATTTGATCTGTGTGTGTGATCAATGCATGTTAAGGCTAAAATTAGACACCTTGTTAAACCTCTTGTTGAACTTATTGTTCCACCTCTCTCTTCCTTCTATAAAATAGAGGAGGAAGAGGTGAAAAAGATCATCAGTAATTATCAGAGCTTCTTGTACCATAACTTATTTTGTAGGTCTTCTTATGATGAATCCAAGAAAAATTCTAATGAGCGTGATAGAGAGCATAAACATTGTAATTCATCAATCATAGCCAAGACACTAACACTCTACCATAATTTATCTAGGCTCCATAATGATTTTTCAGCCACACACCTCAACATTCTTTAGATCAACAACAAAAAATCTAAGTATCTATTTTCAGTAATTAGTTCTTTTATTTCTTTCCTAACCAAACAGTCTTGAATATTCCTCTCTATCTCACAACTAGCCTCCAGCCTAAACTCCCCTCCCAAAATCACTCAACCACCTTCCCAACCAGACCTACCCTTACCTAAGCTAAATCTAATAGTAACCATCGATGGTCACTTAACCAATGATGGTTTGCCCCTAACCACCAATAGTCACTCAACCGCTGATGGTTACCTAACTGCTGATAGGTCACCCTACTGTCGATGGTCACTGTATGATAATTCCAAATAGCAAGTCAATTCCATCTATTAGACCCCTACCAAATCCCACTTTATAAATTTCTTCTTGATCACAGAATATCACGCTATTTTTTAAGCACATCTAATTCATTTAGCATTAATATCCAATTATTTATTGTTATAATTAGTCAAATTTATCTCTTTTTGATCACTTATTGTACTTAGTTTCAATATATTCTATTATTTATGCAAGCAATTTATCTTTCATTTTCAGAACTTGATTGTTTAAAAGTGTGGATTGATAGCCTCCAAGGAATCTTGTGCTTCTTAGATCAATCAACCCTACTCTCTAACTAATCAACCATTTCTTTAGTGTTTTCTTATCAGCAGGTCATTCCTCCCAAGCCAAAGAGTATTATCTACAACCATCTGGATTACAGAGTGCAAACAAAATCTAGGTTCTACTAACCTCACCCTTATTTTAAGTTTTACAACTTTCTTCTTAAGAAATAAAACAAAATTTATGTGAAACAACCATGATGACTTGATGTGGTTGACTAGTCATTTGTAAGATATGAGATTGCATTTAAATCATTTAAAAATTGTTAGTTGTTTGCATAACATTCATTTATTGAATCATTTGAGCAATAATTTGAGTTGTATCAATGGCAAGAGTAAGATTTATAGTGGTAGGAATGTTAGTGTTGGTAGGAGGAGCATTCCCTATATTGGTAGTAGGGGAGGGATTGTTAGGTGGAGGATTCCCAACATTAGTAGTAGGAGGAGGACTAAGGTATGTAACCTCAGCTGTATTACATGATGTAGTCATTGGATTGGGATTAGGAAGACATGAAGGAAGGAATTCAATAGTTTCATTTGAAGTGATAATATAAGTGAGGTTTTGATCTAAATCTTTGATTATGCAATGTTCTTGACTAATTAGATGCTAAAAAGAAGACATAATTATAAATGTATTAGTTACTAAACTAGGTTGGCCACCTACTAAACTAGGTTGGTAACATACTGAAATAAGTTGGCCACCTATGAGTTATGTCTAAAAATAGAGACAAAACAAACTAGGTTGGCCACCTATTGAACTAAATCAGCAACCTACTGAAATATGTATGAAAACATAGGAAAAAACAAACTAGGTCAACCACCTACTAAACTAAGTCGGCCACCTATTGAATTATGTCTAAAAATAGAAAAAAAACTAGGTCAGCCACTAGATGAACTAACTTGGCCACTTGTTGAATTGTGTCTAAAAATAGAGGCAAAACAAACTAGGATGGCCACCTACTAAACTATGTCAGCTAGGACCTATAGAGTCAACCAAATTGATCTAGTTGATTTTTGGAGAAAAAATAGTAAGATGAAATTATACTAGATCGACTGATTCCTATGAAGTCAGCTAGTCAATCTAGTTAAATTTTGAAAATAAAATTAAAAATCTAAAAATAATCTTAAAAAACTAGGGCAACCAGCTCGATCTAGTTGAATTCTAAAAAAATCTAAAACAAACTAGGTCAACCAGATTGATCTAGTTGGTTGTGTATATAATTTTAACAAAATTGAAAAACTAGCAAAAATAGAAGAGAAATTTGAAGTATTGGTTGATTTTACTAAGAAGTAGAAATTAAAATTTTTGATAATTGATAAAATTAAATTACTAGGTTTGTAAGAGTGACCCTGGAATATAAAACAAGATCGACTAGGTCAA
Organism: Torreya grandis; assembly: GCA_037957365.1. Lineage (NCBI taxonomy): Eukaryota > Viridiplantae > Streptophyta > Pinopsida > Cupressales > Taxaceae > Torreya > Torreya grandis. The sequence continues at coordinate 3,093,619 of JARHVA010000223.1, read as the reverse complement.
TTTAGTAGTTTTTCCCAAGAATGTTGAATTATTGTTTAACTGGGTCATCTAGGCAAGTTTTTTATCCTACACACAATACAAAAGTATGTTGATAGGCTCAACCTAGTTGAAAACTTGCACACAAAAAATAAAACTAGGTTGACAGGCTCAACCTAGTTGAAAATCTATGCACAAATAATAAAACTAGTTCAACATGCTCAATCCTGTTGATTGTCAATGAAAATTAAAAATTTCAAGGGTTAGATTCACGTTGGGTTCACAAGAATATATGAAATCAAAATAAGATAGATCTAAAACTTATGTTACTCAGTAATATCTAAGCTTAGAGAAAATAATCAACTAACAATCTACTTAGTAATACTTTATTTTATTGGGGTTATGACCAATTATGGATCCGCTAAACCTAACTAAGGGATCTATTACTACACAGTGGAAAAGGAAAGATTTCCAAGGCCTCTATTCAAATGTCATGATGTAATAACCCTAGTTAGGTCTTGTAATGTGATGAATGGAAATTAACTAATCTACTAAACAAACATACAAGCTAATCTAGTAAATGAACATATAAGCTAATCTAGTGCTCACCAAAGCTTGTGGCACAAACGGGGAAGATAATAAGCAATCAAATATAATTCTATTCAAGACAATATAGAATTAATATAAGTAAGAAAAGATACACTTAATCCATTAGTTATGAACGTCTACTTATCAAAATGAAGAGCTAGGAATATACTTACCTTATTGAAGTGAAACTATTGTGCCTCAATCTCTCCCTTAGCCAATGGTGTTTTGTAAGAGGTTGTTTTGGCTTGTAAGGATCACAAGGATAGATCATATATCAGATTTAGGATATAAGACTTCTCTTATACATCCAAGACCTCTACAATATGAATGCTACTACTCTAAGGCAAAACCCTAAATAATAAAACCTTTAAATGAAAGTATAAGTAGATTTATGAGCCATAATGATGTATAATTAAATGATACTCACTTTAAAAATGAATTTAAAGGGGTATTTATAGCCAAATATTGACCCTAAACCCTCCTAGGAATTTAGTCAACAAGGTTGATTGGGTCAACCTTGTTTGCCAGGAAATAGAGTCATTAGGTCTTGAACTAAGTTGGTTGGGCCGACAGAGTTCTGTAATGTTCACTAAGTCCCAACAAGGTCGATCTAACTGATGTAGTAGGATAATGAATAAAAATGGGAATTACTTAGGTAGGGGCTATTTTGGGTGGTGAATTTCTTAGGGGAGTGTATAAGTGGGTTTTTAATGCTTAGGGAATTGGACAAGAGTAGCTTATAATGGTTTTCGGTAATGGTATAGGGGCCAACAATCCTGTGAAGCACCAAAGTTCTGCCAACCCCTTTCCCAGTGTACCCTTTAAGGCATGCACTTAGAGAGATTGAAATTCAATGGATTCCTACAAGAGAGAAAGCATCAGTAACTGATAAAGTTCAAAAATATCATGTGTATACATAGGGTGTTATTTAAATATTTTTCTTTATCCATCTCTTTGTGTGTTATATGTTATATGTTCTATGATCTATGGTTTATGTATTTATATGTTTTGGGTTATCATGAATTCATCAATTGATACACATGTTCATTTTATAGTGCAATGTTTTAGCAAAATCTTCCAAATAAATTTTGGGTATCATAAAATGAAACCTCTACTCAAACTTTAAAAATTTACCCCTTCAATGTGTTGTTTGGAGGCTACAAAGTCAGAGGCCTATCCCAACTCACCTGATGTTTCCATTCAAGGCCTCTATATAGTTTGAATGAGATAATTATAGATGGGGGAAATCCATAAATCCAATATAGGTAGGTCCTCCATTGAACCTTGTTGTAGTGCATGTAATCTTAAATCAATTCAAGGAAGCTATTAGAGTTATGACTCTGTAAGAAGATGATCGAGATTGGCTGTAACAATTGTAACACACAATATGCCTTCTTCTTTCCCAACCTACACCACTTTAGAATTGAATATTGTTTTTGTAAATGGTACTAGGGTGGTGATCAAAGAGGCTTATCTTAGGCTGGCCAAAGATGGAATCATGGAAAAACACATAAATAACCCTACCGACATGGAGATGGGAGAATTTCCCATCATAGCCAGAAAAAAGAAAACATCACACTAAAATAAAAATTTCAATTTGTTTTGCTAGTTTATCCCTTGTTTCATCATGCAATTCTTCACCCAAATGCCCATTATCATAATTTTGACTCGAATCCTCTCCTTGTAAGGTCACCCCTTCTATTAAATTCACTGAATTTTCCTACCTCCATCTAAGGTTATACACAAGATTGCCTTCCTTGGAGGGCTATTTCTTTTTCTTCCATTGGAAGGATTAATGCAATTCAATGGTTTGTACTTTTTTCAATAACATTTATATCTATTTGGGGGACACGTTTCTAACTCTTCAAAAACAAGGAGCACAAGTCAAAAGAGGCCTACTAGATATGGTTGTTCTATTCTTATGAGAAAATTAAGAATATGGGCATGAAAGATTGGTTCCTCCTTCACAATTTCAAAAGACAAATGCAATGTTGTTCTCATACCCAACAACAATAATTTGATTTGCAATTCTTCTCCAATAGATCAATCACTCTCAAGCATTATTTATCCCAATGACAATCATCATTCAATGATGTGGCACTCTAATGTGTTGACTGAAGAGGAATATAGTGTCAATCACAAAGTAATCTCATAAAAAACATTCCAAGAGGGAAAATAAGAAGTAGCTCATCCCTATGGTAAGGAGCAATGATAGAGAGATCTCTTCATTCATGTATCACGAGAAGAGGATAAAATAATATCATTTCAAATAAGATAAGGATCATATCCTCCTATTGAACTTTATAATTTGAAGAGGAATTTAAACTAGAAAGTAATGGTGAGAGCACACCATTCTCTATCTCAATGAAGATCAAGGATCATTAGTTGATAACGACCATGATTTCTTCTACAGTCGAGCTTCAAGGTAAGTTAATTTTATGATGTGAAAATCTATAAATCCAATGTGGGTTGTCTTTTGTGAGTGTTTTGGGGCTAGAATTACATCCCTATGATTAAATTTTAACTACTTCCTTATCCATTAGGACCATAGCCCAGATTAATTATTGAATAGTTTGAGATTAGGAGTGCAAAGAAGATGACATTGCATATATTTATGAGAATCATAACCTAGATTTTGTTTTCATGACATTAAAAATTGAATTTACAATCAATTGTGGAAAATATGCCACTCTATTTGTTTGAATATGTTATATAGTTTACAACTTTGAGATTTTTATTCAAAAGCATCATCTCTAATATTATGGACTGTGGAAGCCTCAAATCTACAATAAATCTATTTGAGCAATTACAAAAAGATTCAGTTACATACGGCTCAACTCCCTATAACATTCATGTCTCTAACAATCCAAATTCTTGCCATGTAGTGCTAGAGTGTGTGAGTGACCATATTAGTTATGTGATGCAGCGGTTCGAGTTCCCAGCGAGTAGATTACACAAATGATTATAGTGTGTTGTAGAACTCAACTTATGAGCCCAAGGTGTCTTATGCATAAGGGCCAATGCAAGTCATTGAGGAAGTTGATTGTTGCATGTAATCTTCCCTATCTGTTCTCAGATAACTCCTTTCACTTTGCTAATTTGGCTTGGATAAGGTAATTCACAATGGATGCAAGACCAAGTGAGGGATGATAGTAACTGGTAAAGTATCACACCAAGTACAAAGATGATTTTGTTGGAAATGCCAATCAACAGGGAATAGTTGCAGATTGTGAGTCTATAATCCTCTTTTTGTTATGCTTCGATGGACTTCCATATCATGTTCCAAAGTTCTTGTTTTGTGACAGGGTCAGAGTTGGATCAAATATCCAAAAATTGAGTGAGGTTTTTGGAGGTTGGAATCAAGGAAACATAATCATCAAATTGTTTTGGGGAGATTCACACTTTTTTCTATAACGACAAGATAATTTACATTGTTCAAAGTGGAAATATATGGTCTATACAAACTTTTTAACTCGTCATCAATTTTTCTAGGTTATCTTCTTGGCACTTCTGAGTGTGCATTTCTAGTACCACCTTCTAATGACTGCGATCAAATCACAAAATAAAATTAGATAATCCTCAACCTTACATGTTTATACTACTTCTACATTTAAAATTAACTAATTAAACTTAATTATTATGCTCATAGGCATTCTACAATGGCAAGGGTGGGGTAGAATGTAATGGAGTGAGTTTTTATATTTCACTTTAAATTTGATGTCTCTATGATCGTCACATGTCAATTTCAACTTTAAATTTGACGTCCATTTGATCGTCATATGTCAATTTCAACTTTAAATTTGATGTCTATTTGATCGTCACTTAAAAGTTTCTTCTTTTTACTTAGAGAAGTCAATGGAAAAATCATAATTAAAATTTAGAGCTCATTTTTTCTTGGAAATAATTTTTTGAGCCCAACACATTAATGTAGATAAATATGTCATTATCACTAATCAATATAAAATTAGAGAAGAAGATAATGAAATCATTAAATAAAAAATCTAAAATAAGAATCTTAAAATGGATACATTTCAACATAGACATTCTATGATAACATGAAGAATAAATACCCATTCATATTGACAACTTAGCCAATGGGTGGAATTAGTTTGATATGCGTTCAGTACAACCAGATTAGAAACTAAACCTTTGCCGAGTGTTGGGATTCTTTCTGCCCGATACAGCAAGTCAACGACACACATTTTCATGGCCAATAACCGTTTCGTATCTAAAATTTGAATAAAAAATGCAGCGGAAAATGCATTTTCAATTGAAAATGTAAATATGACGTAATTCTATATGGTTTAACGCAATCATAATGTAATAATACTAACGAAAAGGTGCGCATCTTGTAAGGCTTGCACTTTCCTGTGCACGGTGCTCTAGGATTGGCGATTAAGTCGGGGAGTTGTTTTTTTTTTTTAATCTTTTCTGGAAATGGAATTTTGTTGGGATTCGTTCTCTTTCTCTGAGTCTCTGTAAATATTATTGATTTGGGGTGTCTGGGTCTGAGTGTTAAATATAAAGAAACTATAATTTAGGCTTTAATGAGTAGAGGGAGGCCTCCCGAACCCTTGGACTTCTTTATCTGGAGTACAGAGGTGCTACGCTTTCCTGTTCAATTTCAATCAATTTTTGTCTTTGAGTAGTTTTAAAATGTATATCAAATTATGCAATTTATTATTTTGCGATTTTTTTTTTTTTAAAGAGTTGCTCAGAATTGATGTTTTTTGGGCTTTAAACAAAAAATGGTTTTGTTGGGTGTCTACAGTCTGGTTCTGCCTTTTGTGGGAAGCAGTTATTTTTTGCTTTCGTTTGTCTGCGCTCACAACTGGGAATTCACCGTGGTTTGCAATTTTAATTCAATTTAATTTAATACATTTTTCCTTATGAGTAATTCTGCATGTTAACATGAAAGTAGGTTATGCATTTTAGTGTAGTCAATTAATGTTTCAATCGAACAAAGAAGAATACCATAAAATGCACAGTTCATAGTTTTTGTTAAACCGTCTGACATTTTCTTTTTGCATTTTTTTTTGAGTTTTGACTAAACGTTCCAATTATGGTTCTGAGTAATAGTTTTTTTTTAAATAATAATAATATCAATAAGATTCATAAGCTTCCTGATGATGGATCACTAATGGGTGGATCAAAAATTTGTACACAGTTTATCCAAAAGCCAGCTTTACCAATAAATAACAGATTTATATGTATAGATTTATCTTCTTTTATTTTCAGAAATTTTGATTTTTGCTGTTTGAAATGTCTTACAACATTTAGCTTCTAGAGAGGCATTTCCATTCCCACAACAAAAACGTTGTAGGGGGCTTGAAATTTTGAAATCACAGCATTGCTCACCCTCTGGTGTTTATTGAAAAGGAATATTTGATTATGTTATTATTTCATTGTCAAAATCCTCAATTATGAAAACCAGGGTAGCCATTCCCGTAAAAAATCAAATAACAAGAGGTTTAAAAGATGAGCAAATTAACTGCAGCTAAGGGTCCACCATTGACTCCTCATAGTTTGATCAATGCTTTGGTCGAAGCCGAGGATGAGGATGCTTTTGAGCAACAGACGTCTTTGACTTTTCCTAAATCAACCACAATCAGTCAAACCCCTTTTGTTTCTCCTTCCCCTCCTATTATGAAGAGGAGTGGTAGGAAATGAATGTTGGAGAGGCCACAGATGAAGACATTGGATGCCATTGGAGATGGAACCCAAATGACTTTAGAAAAGATGTTCTCTAGTCGGGGCAGGACATCCCTAAGAGTGCAGTCTTAAGAGCATTTGTGCCATAGGTGAAATTTGTTCTTTGAGTATCTCTGTTTTGTTTGTCGTGGGTGGTTGTGTATTTTAGAACCTTGGTGTTCTGGTTCTTTGGTCTTCTTTAGGTATTTCTAGTTTTTGTTGCCAGCTTTCTACAGCTGTGTTCCTTGTAACGATTTTTTCTTGTTCTTAGTAGAATGGGCGAGGGACTCCAACCCTCTTTTACCAATTAAAAAGAGAGAGAGAAGATACAACATATAGAACATTTTGAAGTAGATATCCCAAAACATGTGGTCTATTAAAAACTTTCTTCATATGGTTTTTTTATTTATGGCAGTAAAAGTTGAAAATTGAAGTCGATTAAGGTTGGAGACACTCTTCGGAAAAAATGGACATTATATATGGATAGCTGAAGAAATACAAAAACTTTGTTTTCTTCAATTTAAAAGTTTTTTCGTTTCAATGATAGAAGCTCCGTTCTAGAGCATGAGTGAGTTTTATAGGTGGAAGGAAAAAACCATTTTCAAATCTCCGTTTTTTCACCAAAGCTTATTGCTGTAAGAAATTGAAAACACTGTTGTATTAAAAAATTGTAATTGGGTGGACATGGCAGGGTGGTTACTTTAAAATTTACAGAATTCGACATTGACCTAGTTTTTAGTTGTGTTTCAGATTTGTATCTTTATATGAGCTTCTTGTTCTTAAAAGCTTTACTTAGAAACCTGAAGTCTTATTTTCTCTTTTCCCTGAAGACACCTTTGATGCATTTGTGAACATCGTCTTTATCCCAAATTTGCAAGTGCTTGTTCTTAGGTTCTTGTTTAAAATCCATGAAAAATAGAAGTGCTCCTCTAGGGAGGACATGCGTTTGGGGTCTTCAATAAAATGCCAGCCATCATATCACCTGCTATTCCGTATGAGAGGAAGGCACCCCATGCATTATGCAGTTTATGTTCTTCAATCAAATCCGAGCCGTCACTTGCAATTCTGTAGGAGAGCAAGGAACTTAGTGCTAATAGAAATCACCCTGATAAAATGATCTCTCATTGTTTCTGAAAGGTGTAACATTTGGTACCTATTCATTCTGGTCTTAGGCTTTTGTTTCTGAAGTCCATGGAACATAATAAATGGTCATTTAGGGAGAAAACACCAGGCATTTTATGTTCTCTAATTAAATTTCTGATATTATGTTTATAATTTTAGATTGGTGCTTTGTGGTTTTCATTCATAACTTCTATCCAGCATGCTCATTGTCGCTGCTTCCTGTCTGCTTTTGAAATTCTAATTTGAAGTCCATTTCAAGTTTGTGAGTGGTTATCTCTGTTTTTCGACATGAAAAATTGAACATGTATAATTACCACCAGTACATTTTTTGAAGTAAGTTAAAAATTTGTAGTAGTATTCCTTCAAATAGGTGGGGTAACAACATAAAATCGAGCAAAAATAGTATTTTTTAATATTTACACAACATCAAACATAAATTACTATAAAATGGAAACATAGAATTATAAGTTCACCAACCACATACAGTTGTTTATCAGGCGATGGGAAGTTACCTGTGATTCTGTAGTACATATCTTCCATGGGAATGGTTTTTTTTTTCTTTTTTAAACTTTTTTGAAACATTTGGGATTCTTGTTCAGGATGTAGGGGTATGGCTCGATGAGATTGACCTTGGAATGTACAAGCAGATTTTCAAAGAAAATGGCATTAATGGAGAGTACTTGGATAACTTGTCAACATTTACCACAGAGCAGATTTTGCGTTTTATTAGACGGTGTCACATGAAATGGGGAGACTTCATCACTTTGTGCAAAGAACTCTGTAATATTAAAGGTAAATTAACACTATTTCAGTTTCTTGTGTTTGGAGCATTATAGTCATGATACTCAGGCCTCTGGTTTCTTTAGTTCTCTGTTCTATTTGTAGTTAGCTAGCATGGACTGAGAAATGCACATAGTTTTGTATTTATTCTAATGTCACTTTTTTTTAAGATCTCCATGAAGATTATAATTGTATCCTAAATTTTGTGCTCTCTTTTGGGGCATGGTTTCGTTGATTTGTTTTCACTGATATGCTTGAAGGGGGAGCAAGAAGTTCGAAGACCATGGTGGGCTCCATCATGTATTTCATCTGTCTTTGTTAAGGTTTCTAAGCATACTCGACAGTCTCGAGTCGCATCCTTGAAGTTTGATCCTTGAGATGCTCCGTGGGGAGCCTATATGTATTGTTAATAGGCAAGTCCGATGTCTCATATTTGCAGTCTATCATGCAGGGATGCAACATTTTTTTCTTTATGCTACTTGCATCTTGTTCCTTGTGAGTTTTTTTCATCCATTTATATTTTTAATTTAATGGCCCTTTCAAAGAAAAAAAGTCAAATTATAAAATCTTTATTGTGTGCTGATGTAAAGTGAGGGCTACGCTTTCCCTGTCTGAGGTGGGGATTTTCTTTAACACATTACCCTCTGTAATGCATCTTTTTAGTCAAAACGGTATTGTAAATTTTTAAAAATCTCTCTTCTTGATTACAATTGCCCTTGTGAACAGTGGAATATTGAGTAGCATCTGGAGTTATTCTGTAATGGAATGGAATCAATTGTATATGGTGCACTGATTAGTCACTTGGTGAATGCATCAAAGTCATATTTTTATGCAATCTTAAAGCAACCCAAACGTGACTGTTTTGAGTGCACAATATTGAACAACTTCAGATTAAGTCTTGAATGTAAAGCTCGACTCTTTTTGTTCCTATTAGTGGCGAGCTTTGGCCTAATGTTTTTTCAAATATCGGTTCTTTATCCTACTCTATCCTGAGATGCTTTTATTCATAATTCATCTAAAAGATGAAAGCAACTCGTCTTATCTCATGTATGCATTAAAAAGCATTTTAAAGTTTTTGTGCTATACAGGAGGTTGGACTTAACATCACCGAGCATCCTATAACGAAATGTATTTTATAGATAAGATCTGATGATCCCAGTTGATATTTATTGGATGCTGAAAATGCAAATGTGATTGTGAAATAAAAACAAACGTCTATAAATTCTGTGATGGGCTGCACAGTAGTAAACAATTTTCATTATTTTTTTCCACCTTCATAAAGATGAACCATACCTCCTTTGGATCCAGACAAAGGGTGCTTAGAAAAATAAAGTGGTTGGACCCATGAAACTTGACGCTTCATGTGTATGTTTAATTTGTAGTGTACTTCCAAAAAGTTGAAATTTGAATTATTGGTGGATGTTGGGTTTGTGGCCAAACGAACTTTCACAGGTCATGCCAATGAAACATAGCACACTGAATATGACTAATTTGTAGGGTTCCTCTAGAACGTAGTATGGGATGTTGGGTCTGCAGCCAAAGGAACCTTCATGGGCTATACACTCATGAAACTTGAGACTATGCATATGGTTATTTTTTCTGATTGATTAATATGGGTTAACGCACTACGTGATTTTTGGATGTACTCTGCTGTAGGTTGCTTGACCACAAGTGGGATTTAAACCTGGGTTTCTCATTTATGAATGTGTCCACTTAACCATTACACTACATCTTGGGGGACAACACTATGCATATGGTTAATTTGTAGGGTTTCTGTAAAAACATTTGAGTATGGGATGTTGGGTTTGCCATCAATGGAACTTTGTGCACGAAAATTATGTTAAATGTAGATGATTTACTATATAATGTCACATAATGTTCTGTAACTGTTTTATTATTTAATGTCACATGTTCTAGAGAAATGATTAAACATCGGGTTTGGATTGAAAGAATACATGGCATCTGGTCAGAAGATAAGAAGGGAGAGTATTTTACTGTTTATGGCATTTAGATGCATGAGACCATTCTAGAATTGTCCGGGCAAGACTGCAGCTTGGACAATGGAATCTCTTAGGCTTATAGCATGCATGGTCTAACAGAAATCTTACATTCACCATAAATATCATTGTTACACACTCCAGTGCATAGAGCACACCAAATTAAATTAGTGTATGAAGAGGGCTTTGTTATTTACATTTTTCCACCAAAGATACCATTTTGAACATGATAAGGCACAATGAATGTGAAATTTACTAACCTTGAGAGCAGCAGTGCATAGGACAGAGGCATGTTCGGGTCAAATTAGAATTTTGTTTGCAGTAAGGCATTACAACTATTCCAGCTTGAAATGTGTTTGTCTGAAAGGAGTAAACCTGATTTGAGGTGAGGAATTCTCTCAACACAGGCAGGGGTTGAGATATTGCAAGCAAACTGTTTGACAAAATGTCTTGAGAAAATCTGCAGTTTAGCGCATAAATCTGCAGGTTCTCCACCCTACTTCTGTTGGGTAACATATATTCCTCAACATTGCAAGCAAACTGTTTGATGAAATGCCTAGAGGCCATATACCATCCAAAGGCATTGGGAGATCTTGATATGGAAGGAAGTAGAGATATCAGAGAGCAGAGGAACACAGCGGGAACATTAGCATTTTATATGCTTGACAAACGTTCTAAATGAAGGAGGCTGATCCTAAAATAACTTCCAACACTATGGCTTCACTAGAGATTATGAGGAGTCCGGAAGACTTTGATACAAATCAAGGTTGGCCTCTGACAAACAACTTCCAAGACTTAACAAAATTCATCAAACTAGAAGAAGTTGATTGATGAGCAGTCAAACAAACTGATTTTATTGGAAGGAAGTCTCTTAGATCCATCCCAAAAAATCCATGACATCCAAGGTTATTGAAATTTATAAAGCAAACATTTCAGCTAGCTTGGAGAACCAGAAAGATTTTGCCTAAAGTAAAGGCTTTCAATTTAAAGATTAGAGGCCTAAAGAAACAAGATAATCCACTTGGATCAGCTAAGGAATTTTTGCACCCCAACTTAAAACAATGATGACACTCATTGTCAGGGTTTAAATCATTCACGATAGGCTTCAACCCTTATGGTATAAGAAAACTTGTATCACCTTGCACGAAAAGATTTACATGGATGAAGACCTAACCAAAATTCATAATGAGGACTTGAAGCCAAATAGGGTTAAAATGATCTAGGAAAAGAAGTAGGGAAAATCAATGCTATGCGAAGTGGGAGAATATGGATTCTAGATGCCCTCCTCTCGATAGACCAAACCATGTCATTCCCCAACTTCCTCCTCCTGATATCAAAATTAAGTTCCAAGGGCTCCAAGTAATATTGTGGAATTGTGGTGGTTCACTCTTCTTCTCATCAAGCCCTTTAGAGGACTTGATTCACAAAGTAGACCTAATTCTCTTTATGGTAACTCGTAAGACAAATGAGAAGCCACTCGCTATCTTCTCAGACCACACTTGGCCACTTTTGCATTCCAATGGCCCTACATGCTTCCCTTTTGTTGGCAACTCTTCTATTGTGGATTACATCCTTGTTAACATGCACCTATTACTTGAAATGCAAGGCCTTCATGTCTCCTCCACACCTCCTCCCCTCACTGACCATGTTGTTTTATACTTTTAGGTCCCCCTTGGTTGCTTTCATGCCGATCCTTGTTCCAATCGACCTTGTTGATTCACCATTATCCATTTTTACCCCCAACTTGATGAATGATACACTAACCTCCTCAAAACAAGGTTTGATCCACACCACAAGGCCCAAGATGCCGGTGTGAAGGCTAATCCTATACTTGGTAGCAAATTATAGGTTATAAAATGCACAAAAGAAAACTATAACAATAGTAAACCAAAACACATTTAAATATGGAAGTATTTTTAGAATGGTGCAACTTCTATTCAATGTAAATAATATGAAAAAGTATAGGTGTGTATAATGTTTAGTAAGGCTGGGAATATAGGCTCTAATGATTAGAAAGGGGAATTACTTCCCACTGATTTGACTAGACTAGAAAGGAGAATTGCATATCTTGTAAATAATAGATACTCAGGGCATGTTAACACTCTACCATTTGAATGTGTCTTTGATCCCTTAAGTGTCGAACGGCTACAAAAGATTCATTTTTGTCCAAGTGACACTTCACCTTTTTGTAGAGGTGGCAGTTGGATTCCAGTGTCACCATGTGCTAATAAGTTTTCTGGCATGGAACACACATGGAAAGGGCCACTTGGTATGTCACACAACAATGATGAGATGATGTGTGGATAGTGACTCTAGAGGACCTGTGTGAGCCATGCTAATGCATGATATGCTTTGAAGTAGTGTGTGGTATATTGTGAAGCAACACATCAAAGCCAAGGATGATGCAAGGTTGCATGCACAGTGCAAAGTTTAGGACGCGCTACACGTCATGAGGTAGATATTTGGTAGTTTGCAAGGCATTACACCAATGTGTGAGAATATTATGAGTCTCTGTGCATGATGAAAGATGACACAAAACTAAGGATCTTAATGTCTTAGAAAAGAGTGCACACACCTACATAGTTGTACCGAGATAATTCGCCCTTTTTTTGAAGAGCAATGGGTTATATTATGTCTTCGGTCTATTGTGGAAATTAAACTTGAAGTCGCTTAAGGTTGTACCACTTAGTATGATCAGTGTATTCCCTTGCCTTAACCACTCATAACAAGTAATGTGTACCTTGGATGGGTGTGGGTTGTCACTTCAATGATTTGATCATTTGGTGTTGTCAACAGGTGTTCAAGATCCAAGTTTGAAGGATGTTGAGTTATTGTTGGCTCAAGAAAAGTGGGAAGTAAGGCTTAAGGAGTTTCATATTAAACACTAGATGCAAACCCATGTATTATGGTAGGTCAAGAACAAAGATGTTCTCCCCAGCTACATGCAGTTTAGTGTATGGACCATAACACATAGGCTTGATCTTCCTATGAGGACCCTTGAAGTGTTCCTTTTGAAGATGTATCTAAACCTTACCTACCTTGAACTCGTAAGGTGTATAGTGTGTGTCATGGCACTCTTTATAATTTAGTTGTTGGAGTAAGAGCATCTCTTGAACCTGGTGGTGAATACATACACCCTATTATTAGTCATAGATAATTTATCTTGCAAGACTCATCGAACATCAGTTGCCTTGAATGTACATCCTAAGGAGTACACTAGGATTGGGGTGGACTAGTTCATAGTGCTTTGTGTGAGTTTCCCCAATTATCATCTACTATTATTGTCTCATTCATTCATGTCATGCTACACCTTTAACTTATGGCGTGTCTAGAGATCTGTGTGGTCTACTTGTGGCTTACATACCTCTTTATTATCTTGTCGTATTTCTTTATGTTCTTAGTAAGGTTGACCTATGAAATAACCATGACTAAGTAGAGTATATATAGGAGGTAGTAGCTAGTATGTGAGGGCCATATTACGAATTTTGCTCTTATTGCATTGTTATGGAGGTTGCCCCCTCGAAGTGGCTCAATTATATTTATCAAACATTCTACTCTTCTATCAATTATTGTTGTGGATCTATTATATCTACTCTTGTTTATGTGATATATCATTCTACTATGTGCTATGTACCTAGGGATATGATATATTAATGTATATGGGTTGATGGAGATGTCGACATGTGGCACACATCCCTTTAGTTAGTTATATGGGTACAATATATTAGGATAATGAAGTAACTTGTGAAATTAGTGTATTGGGTAATGGTAGGCCTACATTGGGATTAGGAGGTTACCCATCCATTGGTTAGATAGATGTCTATATAAAGGAGATGATTATCATGGTAAAGATATCAAGTAAGCATTGAGTCTTCTATTGTAAGAGGATATTGGAGGTTGTCCCCTTGAAGAGACATTGTGGAGCTTTCTTAAAGGAGTATTATATGGTGTTGCCCTACCTTAATGGTATTTTTGCATATATTGAATATTTGAATCATATCAAGACCATATCAAGTGTTATCAGATCTTTGATTTGGGCAATTTGTGTGGAGCGAAACCCTAGTTTTTTTGAATCATCAATATCTTTTGATTGGTTGTGAATTTTTCCACAATTTTTTTACTAGATATGGAGAATATTTTAAATAAGTCACAATAAAAAAATTGAATTTTTTTTTATTAGTTTTGAGGGAGTTATTGTTATTTTAGGGTTTATACTAATTTTGCTATATCTTCTGAAATATAAGGAATTTTTATTCAAAATTTTTACTAGAGATGTAAAAAGATATAAGAGAAGCACAGTCAAAATTTCAAAATTTTTGGAGTTGTTTTGAGTGATTTGTTGTGATTTTATGTTTTTTCATATATTCAATCTACATGCCAAAATTTGTGACATTTTTTTACAAAATTTTGACTGAGGTTCCAATATCATAAGAGGAACAGTTAAAATTTGGGACTTTTTGGATTAATTTTTGTATGAGTTATTGACATTTTAGGGTTTCATGAACCCTAATTTTTTTCGTGGATCATGAAGTTGCAAAAAATTTCAGGGGAAGATGATGTTGATGCTAGAGAATGGGAGCTCATTTTTAAGGAGAATAATACTAAAACAATTTTATGGAAAACAGAATTATCTCTTTCTTTGTCTAGGCTTGCACAACATTGGTGGTTTAATCAATTGAGCTTTGCGCAAAAGTATTCTTCATGGGAAGCAATGGAACAAATCTTACTAGATCGATGGGATATAAAAGAAAAAGATGATGTAGAAGAGGAAGAAAATAATGATGATGATGATGATGATGAAGAAGAAGAAGAAGAAGAGAAGGGTTCAAATAATTTGGCTCCAAAGAAATTCGAGTCAATTTTTCAATTTCATGGATGCATTCAAAAGAAGAAGGTGGTTGTGTTCATAAACCCTACCAACAAGTATAACTTCATTAACATGAATGTGGCCAAGCATCTACATGTTCAAGCAAATAATATCAAGGAGGTTCAAGTAGATGGTAAGAATATTTCAATGTTTGAAGATTTGAAGCTCATTATGGAAAAATATGTTTTGCATACAGATTTTTATGCTTTGGATATGGATGATGTGGATATAGTTCTTGGATCTCTATGATTAGAGACTTTGGGAACAATGAATATTCATGTTCAGAAAAATTTTATGAAGTTTTGGTATAGGAAAAAGAATATCACTTTACAAGATATCATAGTGAAAAAGGCACCAATAACAATTCAGGTAGATCATAAGGATGAGATTGAAATAGGTGATGAAAAGCATGATGAAGATAACTAGAAATGAACACTTCATCTACTAAAGAGACAAAGAAGGAAAAGGTGGAAGAGGTAGAAGTAAAGGTGGATAAGGTCAAAATATTAAAAAAAATTGAGGTATATAGACACCCACATCATCATGAGAGGAAACAATCATGAAACCAGGTGAGGAAGTGTCATAACAACAATCATTTTGTCTATACAGGAAATATAATTTCTAATCATTATGGATATGCATGGAATCCAAAGAAAAAATACTATGACACATGGAATGAATGGGGAAATCACTATGACTATGTATGGAAAAATACCTACTATGGTCATAGTTGGAATCAGAGTAGTGCAGTGGAATATGGTACATGAAATAAAAAGATTATGCTTGGACATCAAAGCCGCATAATTATGATCATGAACAAAATTAGAGAAGCACAATGGAATTTGGAAACAAGATTGGAGAGCTATCACCTGCCAAGATCACATATGGATGGTTAGATGATCGAGATTGAAGACAAGCGTGCAATGATTTGAAGCACACTCATTATTTGATTTCTTCCTATGTTTTGGGGATGAAACATGTCAAGGAGGGAAGTAATGCTATGTACTTAGGGATATGATATATTAATGTATATGGGTTGATGGAGATGTCAACATGTGACACACATCCCCTTAGTTAGTTATATGGGTATAATATATTAGGATAATGGAGTAACTTATGGAATTAGTGCATTGGATAATGGTCGACCTAAATTGGAATTAGAAGGTTACCCATCCATTGGTTAGATAGATGTCTATATAAAGGAGATGATTATCATGGTAAATATATCAAGTAAGCATTGAGTCTTATATTATAAGAGGATATTGGAGGTTGTCCCCTCGAAGAGACATTGTGGAGTTATTCCTTCCTAAAGGAGTATTATATGGCGTTGCCCTACCTTAAGGGTATTTCTACATATATTGAATATTTGAATCATATCAAGACCATATCACTATGTGAACATCTATGTAATTTAATTACAACTGGTATTAGAGCTTCGATTTGGGCATGTTTTTATGACAAGAATTTTTTTAGATCTGGTGTTGCGTGTCTCTTGCGAGCGGAAGGATTGAAAAAACATAACTTACAATCGGGGAATAATTTAATTTTTCTTTGTAGTATTGTTCAAAGTAATTTTTTTTTAAAATTTGAAATTTTTGTAACCTTGTGTAAATTAGCAGTTGTTGGATTCGTCTCTGTGAGATGATTGCAACTGTACATTCTATCAGTACACTTTTTGGGCCAAATTTTTTTACCCTTGTGCACAATAACAATCATTGGATTCATCTTGGTGAGGTGATTGCAATGGTCTCATATGTTGATACAATTTTTTCAAGGTTGAAACTCTCTTAGGGTATGTGCATGGCTGGCTCTAACACTTGTGGACACAAGAAAGGGCAAGAAATTCCTAAAATTTCTCATAAGGATGACATGGAGTCTGAAACTTCTAATCTATGTATTTCAAAGATGGTTCAATAACTTTAATTAGAGTTACATATCATGGTGCAGAAAGATGATCTCGATGCAGTTAAAGGGGACATCATAGGGATGAAAGGACTTGAATGGCTTACAGGATCAATTGCAAAAAAATAACTAGGTAATTGTCCAACTTTTTAGCTCAGTCTTTATAAAATAAACCTCCACCACTCTAGTTTGGATCTCCTACAAACAATCACACTTCCAATCTTGGTGTGAAGCTGATGTTGCCAAAAGTGGACTTGCACAAGTTTGATGGTAATGATCCACTCACATGGATCACTCAAAGTGAAAATTTATTTGATCTACATTAGACTCTATGTTCATGAAAAGTGGTCATGGCCTCTCTGTATTTGGAACATGAACATTTCATTTAGTATTGATGGTTGTGCACTCAAAACAAAAAGAAGGGTCTCTTGGTTTCCTAGTCTATATTTTCTGAGGAACTACAACTCTACTATTGCAATAATATCTCAGAAAACTACTTCAGCCAACTAGCCAAATTGTGTCTGACAGGGACTATAAATGATTAAATTCATCAATTTTAGAATCTCTTCTTACGTGTGGTGGATATCAATGAAAAAAAACTGATTGGCCTCAAAGATATCATCCAATTGAAAGTTCACATGTTTATTCTTTGTTCAGTATCTAAACTCATCCCAAGGGCACGCCTAGTAGATGAAAAAGAGATGATCAAAGAGACACCTTTTACTAATGTCCGTGAACACATTTTACCATCACCATCATTTACTCAACCTACCAAATTGACCCCTCAATAAATTAAAGAGAAGCATGTAAAAGGGTTATGTTTTTTTGTGATAACAAATGGAGCAAAGGACATCGTTGCATTGAAAAGAAGTTGTTTTACATTGAATACGTCAATGAGGATGATGAAGATGATAAGGCCTCAGGGGCATGTTTGGATGAACTCAATGATGAATCTGAAGATTTTCAACTTACTATTCGATGCCATGTATTTTTAGGTATTATTACTCTTTAAACTCTTAATGTGGTGGGTTTCCTCAAGAAACATAAGGTGATCGTGTTAATTGACTCCGGGAGTACACACAACTTCATCAACAATAAGTTGGCTATTCGTTTGAACTATTTCATTTATCCAACTCCAAAATTATAGGTCATGATTGAAAATGGTAGTACCATCAACTATTATAAAAAATTCTATAGTATTAAGCTTGCTATGGGATACCATCTGTTAGATTTTCTTATGCTTGCTATTCCCATGGAAGATGTTGACATTGTTTTGGGAGTGCAATGGCTCATCACTTTGGGCAGCATTGATATGATTTTTTAGAAACTCTTCATGTGCTTACAATTAAAAGGCCAGATATTTAAACTACATGGATTATGGGTTAAATCTCCACAACTGGTTAGTTCCCATCAGATGATGAAGATTATTAGAAAATATCTCGAAGGATTTATGATACGTTTGTTTTCCATAGAGGTTTAACCAACTGAGTCTACCCATCTTGATTTAAAAATGGTACTAGATAACCATTCTACTATTTTTGGTGACATGCCAAAAGGACTTCTATCAAACTGAGTGCATGATCATGCCATCAAACTAATTCCCAGAAGTACACTACCCAACATTAGACCCTATAAGTAGCCCTATGTTTAGAAGAGTGAAATTAAAAATATGGTACAAGGGATGTTGGAGGTAGGAATCATCCGACACGGCCAAAACGAATAATCCTCCCCAATGGTCATGGTGTGGAAGAAAGATGACATTTGGAGGATGTGCCTAGATTATAGAAAACTCAACAAGTACACCAACAAAAATAAGTTTCATATTCCAGTAATTGATGTTTTGATAGATGAATTGCCTATTGATTTGGGTATCATCATATTTGAATCCACAAAGAGGACATACCTAAAACAACTTTCAAAACTTATGAAGGCTATTATGAGTTTATGGTCACACCTTTTGGCCTCACAAATGCACCATATACATTTCAGAGTTTGATGAATACTATTTTTAGGGCATTTTTGAGAAAGTTTGTGTTGATGTTTTTGGATGACATCCTCATTTACAAAAAAAATTAGGAAGACCATTTGAAGCATGTGAAATAGGTACTCTCAATTTTATAAAATCAACTTAATGTCAAACCTTTTAACTATTCTTTTGGTGTTCGAGAGATGGAGTACTTAGGTCACATTTCACATGGAGTGAAATTTGATTCTAAAAAGATCCAAGCGATGGAGTGGTAGGTTCTCAAGACCTCAAAAACCTCTGAAAATTTATGGGACTAATTGGTTACGATCACAAGTTTGTCAAAAATTATGGTAGCATCGCAACCCCACTCACATCTTTGTTGAAAACAAAATCCTTCTAGTGGGTTGATACAACTACCAAAACATTTGAACAGTTGAAAATGGCTATGTACACCACTTCAATTTTGATTGCTCTTTATTTTTCTAAATTTTTTGTTGTGGAATGTGATGCATCAAGGTATGGCATGGGGGTTGTACTCTTACAATAAGGCAAACCACTTGCATTTGAGATTCACCAACTAAAGGGAAAAAATAGGCTTAAATCAATCTATAAGAAAGAAATGATAGTTATTTTACGTGCAGATAAGTAATGAAGACCTTATTTGATGGGTAGTCACTTTTAGGTAAAGAACGATCATGATAGCCTCAAATATTTTTTAAAACAAATATTATCTTCTAAAGAACAACAAAAATGAGTGACTAAAATGTTAGGTTATGATTTTGAAATAGTATATAAGAAAGGAAAAGAGAATATGGTGGTAGATGCACCATCATAGAGGGATGAATCAATTAAGACATTGTTATGCGAAATGACCATTTCACAAGCATATTGGCTAAAAGAAGCAAGATCAAAATGAGAGAATGACAATGCTACACATGATTTTATTCAAAATCTTCAGCAGGGTTCTGAAAAAATTTCATGAAAAGGGAACACATTATGGTATAAAGATAGATTATACCTCTACAAATATTCTCTCCTCCAACATAAAATCCTTCAGTGACTTAATGCATCTCCAATAGGAGGTCACTTAGGATTTTTGAAAACATATCATATAATCAAGAAAGATTTAGCTTGAGAAGGACTCAAGGGGAATGCCCAACTATATGTGGATGAATGAATTATATGTCAACAAAACAAAGGTAAAACCATTAAAACACTAGGTCTTTTTCAGTCTTTATTTATCCCTAACTAGCATTGAGAGAAGGTTTCCATGAAATTCATTACCAATTTACCACAATCTAAAGGTAAAAATTTTATCATGGGAGTTGTGGATCAATTCACCAAGTATGCTCATTTTTGTTCCTTATCACAACCATTTGTTTCCAGTACAATAGCTTCTATTTTTCTCAAAATACTTTAGAAATTGCATGGTACTACAAAGATCATTGTAAGTTATCAAGATTTAATATTTACTAGTAACTTTTAGACTGAATTATTTGCATGTTTGGGCATCCATTTGGCTCAGAGCTCATCCTATCATCTTCAATATGATGGATAAACAAAGGTAGTCAACAAATGTATGTAAGGGTATCTTTGTTGTTTTATTTTTGACAACTAAGATAAATGAGTTCATTTTCTACCATTTACTGAATGATGATATAATAATTTTATTCACAACTCATCCAAAATGTTTCCTTTTGTGGCCTTGTATGGATATCAACCCCCACCCATCACTACAAACTTGAAGTTCCATCCCAAGGTTTAAGATGTTAAGGAACACATTCACCATTAGCAGGGGGTACTTGCCAGTTTATGAGAAAATTTAGCCATGACACAAAATCAAATGAAGTAACAAGTAGATCAACACCATAGTGAGTGACATTTTGATATAGGTGATTGGGTCTTTGTACGATTACAACCATATAAACAAATATTTCTAAAATAATAGAAAAATGATAATAAGTTAGCTCCCAAGTATTATGGCCCTTATCAAATCTTGCATAAAATTGGTTGTGTGGCCTACAAACTAGAATTATCCCAGTCCACTCGCATACATCCAATATTCCGTATATCTTTCATGAAGAAGGTGATTAAACCCAAGTTTTCTATCAAACTGGGTTACCTATATTGAACGAGGAAGGTGGAGTTATTTTGGAGCCTTAAGAAATATTTCAAATGCATGTTAAGCAACTACAGACCAGAGGAATTAAGGAGTATTTGATTAAATGGAAGAATATACATTGTGAAGATGCAACATGGGAGGATGAAGCTTTCCTATAGCAACATTTGGGATTGATTCAACATTGAGTACACTATTGTTTTGAATGGGAAGGGCATGCTACACCCTTAACATACGATGTGTCTAGGGATATGTGTGGCCAACTTATGGCTTACATACCTCTTATATTATCTTGTCATTTTTTTATGTTATTAGTAAGGTCGGCCTATGGAATAGCTATGGATAAGTATATATAGGAGGTAGTGGCTAGTATGTCAGGATCAAATTGCAAATTCTTCTTTTATTGCATTGTTGTGGAGGTCGTCTCCTTAAAGCAGCACAATTATATTTATTAAGAATTTTGCTCTTCTGTTAGTTATTGTTGTAGATCTATTATCTCTACTCTCATTTCTACAATATATTATTCTACTGTGTGAACATTTAAGTAATTCAATTACATGTCATGTCATCAACTTATTTGTCCTATAATGGTTCTCATTCCCCCCTTTCACTTATATTCTTCCTATTTGAATGTTTCTCTTTATCATCTCAGCCTAGCTGATGACATTATGTAGTGCTCCATCTTTGGTCAATGTCATTGACCGACTCAACATCATAGACTAGGGTGATGAAGTATTGTAACTTCTAATAATTTTTCTACTTCATTAATCAAGCCAATGACATCGAGCAAGTTTGAGTGGCGACTTCTAGGGTTTTGAGCCCTATTTATATCATTTCCCTTTGTCAGTTATCAAAATCAAGACATTGAATCCTCTTTGCTTGTGCACACAAATCCACCTTAGTGAGAAAACAAGGAATTGGAGATACATAGCTTCCATTCGAGGAAGAATAATTTACACAAAGACTTGAAGATATTAAGAAGAGAAGTGCAGACACCTAATTTTGGTATATGGCTTGTAATTGGAATGTTATTATCATGTTTTCATACATATGGATCATTGGTGTTAAGTGTGTTATTCTTAACATATTATCCTTTGTGTTGGATAATATATAGATTTTCCTTATCACTATTCATTTCAAAACATCTCCTGATTTGTCATTTGTCTACCTTGGGATCATCCTAGATATTCTTGCAGTACATTAGGTCTATGTTTTCAGGGCTTTTCTCATCTTGACCATTATCATAATATTCTGATAATATTAAGACCACTATTGAAACATTTTGATAATGGTCGTGTCGGTCATGGGTTCTTTGGTCCTTTTTCTTGTGTTCACCATATTTCATTATTCCTAATTATCAGTTTTCTTGCTTCCATGTGGTTAGCTTGTGGTCAAATAAGGTCTTAATTTGATTTCTATAAGTCTATATATACACAAGTACCCTAATAAAATTAAAAAAACTATCTCGACCACATCATATCAAAATTACAAGGAAGACATCTAAATATCACATTTATTGATTTTTTTTACTATATTGAAGAATTATTATTGCAAGCATGTACCAAAATAAATACTAGTGAAAGAGCATATAAAATATGTATACACACAATATTTTTAAACTTTAACATTTACTAACACTTTGTCTTATAGTAACTTATTGAGTTTCAATCTCTTTGAGTGCATGCCTTAACGAGTGCATTGGGAAAGGGGTGAGCAGACCATTGATGCTTTGTAAGATTGTCAGTTAATTCTATCATACTTAAACCCACAACAAATATTGCTTATCCAACTCCCTAGGAAATTTTCCTCTTAATATCCCCTAACGAAGCAAAAATCCTTTTTCTCTACTAGGTCTGCCATGGTCGACCCAGTTACAAAAATTACAACCTACGTTACACAATTAGGTTAACCTAGGTCAACCTAGTTTGAGGCTGAACAATAACTTTTCAAAACTGGATCATTATGGGATGACCTTGTTACAAAAAATTACAAAAGGATTAAGACCTATCCATTTCTAAAAATATGAACTTCAATTCAATCCAATAGAGAGGAACATTTGTTTTTGCACTATTACAACTCATTATTCTGTTACATTTGCATTTGAATGAGCCATTGCTTAGGGTTTGTCTTGGAAGAAAAATAACTTGTCTTGTGGGAAGCTTTGGATATAAGTAATAATATTTTAGCGTAGAGCTAATTTTGACTATAGTGTAATCCTTACAAAGACACACCAATCTCTTGCAAAGCACCATTGGCTAGGGAGAGATTGAGACTCGACAAATTTTCCTAAAGGTAAGTATCTCTAACTTTTGTTATTTCATTTGATAGATAAATATTGCACAAATAGGTTTAAATGTATAACTTCTTGATTATATTACCTCTACACTTAAAATTAGTTTAACTATAAGGTTTTTTAGGCTTGCCATCTTCCACCTTAGGTGATCTAGGTCCCTATTTGCCTACCATGATCCCTTGTTTGTTTTAAACCATCTCCCTTCATGATATAATCTTTGATTACACTAGACTAGATTTAATTATAAGCATTATAATACCTAGCCAGGGTTTTTGCATAATATTATTTGCTTATAGGAATTGGAACCCTCTCCTTCAGTGTTGTGTGATAAGTGCCCCTTTAGTTAGGTTTAGCAGATTCAATTTGGTCATGCTCTCGATATAAAAAGTATTATAATACATGTTAGTTTATTACCTTATTTGATCTTAGATTTACTAAGTAAGATAAGTTATAGATCTATCTTAATTTATTGTATACATTTTGGTGAACTTGACATGAATTTAACCCTTACATTACAATTTTTCTTCTAACAATTAACTAGGTCGATGCAAGTAGACTCACTTTTATTTACTACTTCTTGATTTTCATCTATATGTAACTAGGTTGATGTAGATTGACCCAATTATATTATCTGCTTTTTGATATTCATATATAACCAACAAGGTTAATGCAGGTCGATCTAGTTCATTTTGTACAATTTTTTAGTTTTCAATTTCAACCAATGAGATTGACAGAGGTCGACCTCATCTTATTTCATTATTTTTAGTTTTTAACTTTCTACAGACTAAGTTGACCATAGTCAACCCTATTAAATCTTTTGTTTTTTAGGTTTTTGCTTCTGCAAGACTAAATTGATCCTAGATGGCCTAGTGCTAATTATGTTTGCCTAACAAGGTTCATTATGCAAGATGACTCAGTTTTAACATTCAAATCTACAACACTTATAGTCAGCCGAGTAAGTCGATCATGGTTAACCTAGTCACTTTTCTCAAAGTATTTCTAACCAACTAGATTGGCCTATCCCTACCTAATTTACATTTTCTATTAATTTTTTTTGTAATTTTGTTTCTCAGTTAAACAACTTAGTATTTCATTTTTCACTCACATTTTCTAATTTTTTAATTCTTTCAAAATTATACTACACAGTCAACTAAGTCTACTCTAACTGACTTAGCTATGTGTCTGATTTCTTACTATTAAACTAAGTCAACAGTGGCTGACCTAGTTTATTACATCCTATTTTCACAACAGATTGTATCAACCAATGTCAACTTTGTTTTGTTTTATCTATTTAACTAGATCGACCCTAATTGACCTAGTTCTGTGTATTTTCACTTTTTGCATAAGTAAAATAATTCAACTCATTTTTGTATTAATTAATTCCACATTTTATTTGAAAAATGTTGGTTGCCTATTTATTTACATTCAAAAATTGCAAAATTGATTTTCAATACTTGAATTTCGCCTTTAGTTTTCACTTTGTTTTGATTTCCTTATAAATTGTGCGCCAACAACTTGAAAGTTACTTAACTATTGTCATGAAAGGCTATGTGATACTCTTTTTTCGGTCCTATTTTATCGTTTACACATATCATGGTGTGAGGGGCTTTCTTCAATCTTATAGCTATAGTACAAAGTTAAACACATACTTTAGTTTCCATGTACCTCATAGTATCTAAAAAACACCTAAGATTCTTATTTTTTAAAACTTTAGAAAGCCAAGCATCTATTTGATTCTATAGTGCACTGGTTAGTGGTTAATGGTGAGAAGTTATTCTCAGCGTACACTTGAAATCATGTTTAGTGGGCTATGAGAATGATACTTTATCCATAGTCAGTGCTCTGAAATATCATGCTAACATTATGCAATGGATAAGTATCTTTAAGAGCCTACAAATCAGTCACATCCTTTTAGTACATCTACCCAATCTTCATTTCACATAAACAATTAGCAATACTAGCTACATATTTTTATTTTTGCTTGCTGCTAGTTATTCTATTTTGTATTGACCAAAGTTGATAAAATTTTGTGTTGTGTTTTTCAATGAAATTGACTATTGTTGACCTAGTTTACTATGTGTGAATAAACTAAGTCGACTAGGTTCAACTCATTCTTCTATATTATCTTTTTTACCTTTATTTTTCAAACTACATCCAATTTACTATTATTTTTTTTCTAGATCTAATTAAGTCAACCTAGGTCAACCTAGTAGACTCCCAAATTATTGTCTTTACCTACCTATTTAACTAGATATACCTAGGTCAACCTTATATATTTCCAAATTACTGTCTTTACCTCCAATATTCAACTAGATTGACCCTAGTCAACCTAGTAGACTTCCAAACTATTGTTTCTACCTTATTTTGTAAGTATGTCGACCCTAATCAACCTAATGCATTTGAAGTTTCTTGTGTTCTAAACTACATCAACCTTGGTCGACCTAGTGCATTAGGTGGCCGATAATGTTCATTTAATTTTTTCTTTTCCATACTAATTAACATCATGAAATCACCTATAATAATATTTATTGACAGTCTTAACCCATTCATATTTTACATGGGTTGCTTTATCTTATCCACTTTATCCACCCAAGAGGATAATCTCTCATGGTGCAAATACTCCTAAACACCATATAGATCAATGTAATGCAACATGGTACACATTAATCAAAATGATGATCTAGATGATTCTAACATATTCAATTTTTTTTTGACAATATCATTTATACCCATAACATGAATGGTGCATTATCTAAACTTCCTTACTTTACCATTGGAGCAGTTGATACTAACATAGGGAACCCTCCTAGCCTTAATCTTGGAAATGCTTCTCCTACCAACACTAACATTCCACCTCCTACAACTAGCAATCAAAATCCACTCATAGATACAACTCAAATTCTTGCTTAATTGGTTCAACAAATGAATGTTATACAAACAACTAACAATCCCTAAATGTTCAAATGCAAAATTACATCTTGTAAATGGCTAGTTAAACCCCTATTATTTTATTTAAAAATAATCAAAATTTTGTCTCCCCTTCTCTTAGAGATGCCAATGGGAATATCATCCCTCAACCTTTCATGTATAAAAAAATGTTCCAACATCTTCAAAGCAAACATTTATCTCCATTCATCATATCCCTAGATATTGAAAACATCTCTCCAACTATTAAGTATGATGAAACTAAAGATGTGACTATTTTCCTTAAATAATTTGGTAATATCTATAAGGAATGGGCCCAAACTAATACTTTCACTACCACTAAACTTTTTGTTAAAACTTTTATGGGAGATGCTTTAGAATTTTATAATCTCCTTCCTCAACATTCCATATGAAAACTAAAAGATTTTATAAATGCTCTCATTAAAGAGTTTCAAAGTAATGATCTTCCTGAAAATTGTCGTAGTCACTTCATCAATGCTAAGCAATTGCCCACTAAATCTACTCATACTTTTATCAAAATATGGAAATCATTAGCTCACAAGGCTGACAATAACATGGGAGATGATAATATTTTAAAACTTGTGATTACTTCCCTTAAGTCCCCCCTTTAATAGAAGGTTCAAATCTTTTATCCTCAAACCTTAGAAGAGGCTTTTGATCAAGCTAAAAGATAAGATTTCCTTGTGAATCATTTTGAACCATATCATAATTCAATCAAGGAATATTTCCAAAATTCAAATAACATAATAACCAACACAAATTCTCAAAATAAATCTCCTCCAACAAAAATGGGATTAGTCAAATCAGATATTCAAACTCTTTCTCACTGACCCTTGATGGTCTCATAAATGAATAAATTATTAACTCCCCTAAAACCTTTCATTTATAGCAAT
Organism: Torreya grandis; assembly: GCA_037957365.1. Classification (NCBI taxonomy): domain Eukaryota; kingdom Viridiplantae; phylum Streptophyta; class Pinopsida; order Cupressales; family Taxaceae; genus Torreya; species Torreya grandis. The sequence continues at coordinate 3,066,479 of JARHVA010000223.1, read as the reverse complement.
ACTGGTCCCCAATAATAGTACAATCTTAATAAATTTTATTATTTCCATCCTGATATTGGTCATTCTCATGAGACATGTCATGCACTTATAAAATTTGTAGTTTATTTAATGTTAGGAGATGCATTGATCATGAAGCTATGATCAAACTGCATCACCCTAAAAATATCAAACTGTTTGTGTTATCAAAAACTTTACTACCCAAAAATATCTAAAACCTTCTTCCGATCCCAATGTACAACACTCTAATGAAAACATTTATGTTATTGATACCTATTATGATCAATCTTATACTAATTCTCAATATTTATAAAGTCAATTATCATCATAAACTTATTCACAAAGACCCTATTACCAAACTTAAAAATATATCTATCAAAGACCAACTTATTAAATATACTACAACTTCTAAGTTCTCATATTTATAACCAACCACTAGTGATAATCTGCGTCCACCAGTGGAACCTCAAACAATTCTACAAAGTACCCCGCCTAATCAACCTAAGCCTCACATTCACTCTTCCTCTAAACCTCACTAAAATTTCTTAGATGAACTTAATTATATGCCTTGTAAAATTCCTATTATGGACTTAGTAATAACTGTATGGAAGGAATCAAAGAGGGGGTTAGTCAAATGTTAGTATAATAAAACCACACTAAAAATATATATAGATCTAACACCTCTAGCCTAGCTACTCAAGGAGTAAGAGAACAATGAAAGTAACAAATAAATGAAGACAAAACAAATGTTCTTCACCTTCTTTGTGAGCAAGAGTTATAAGTTGGCCTTGGAGTGACATGCTCGATCATGTGCTCAAAGAGTCTTTAATAATGGTGCTCCTTGCATCATTTCTCCTTGTCACTTTGGATTGACTTGGCTTGACATGTGAAGCTTCTCCAATAAATTGGGCATTATAACTTTGGCTTGATAGCTTGTTGAAAGAGAGTGAGGGCTCTATTATTTATAGGTTTCAAAACTAACTCTAACCCATGTGTGGTTAGGTTACATTCAATTATGGTTAGGTTTAGGAGGGGACAAGTAATTAATATTTGGGATAAAGATCTCATTTATTAAGTATGGCTCTTTATTTCTAAATTTAATATTTTAATAAAGATATTTTCAATTCTTTAACTTTGGTGATGATGACATCATCATGACCTCATTTTTATTGAATTTTATTTTTTACAAAATTGTTATTCACTAATTGTATAAGGAAATTTCACCTAAGCATTTAATTGGATTTACTTAATTAATTTTGCTTAGGGTTTTTCTATTTTAAGAATTGTTTAAGTGCCCCACTTAATGGGTTCAAAGTCTAATCTATCAATTTATTAGGTTGTAACTTGACTGGATATGAATCTGTGGGAGGTTATCATTGCGTATAGGATAATACCTCAAATAGGGATGCCTCAACATGATTCTAGGTACTTTCATCTGATGTGTAGATGAATTTGGATATTTTGATGATTTTTAGGCTTATCTTACATTGTTTACTAGAAACCAATCTGAAGTCTAGATAGATTGGGAATACAGCCAAAATGTGGTGTCTATAGTTTACCTCTGTTTGGGAAGGTGTTATAAGACACAAACATAATAACATATTCTCAAATAATTAAAAAGTTTTCAATGCCTTGGCCAATGCCCTAAAAGGGCAATGGATAATCCCTAGATGCCCCTTAGAAGGATTGGGTGGAAAATAGTCATTGAATGTTCCCTCAAAAATAAGAAAATAACATGATTTTTAGGTAACGATGGTGTAAATACAGATTTGACCAAAGACAATTCTAATCAATGGTAAAGTAATTTTTTTTAGTAGAGTGGATGGGCAGAAAATAAGGATTTTCCTAAAGGTGGTTATAATTATTAGCATAGTGAAAATGTTCCAGTAGGATGGATGCAAGTGTGATACAATTCTAATTTATCCTACTATGGTGGATATGATCAGTGAAGGTTTAAATAATTTGCCTTACTATGGTAAACTGATAAAGGGAACTTATGTACTGAATTCATACTCATAGATTAACCATAAGCAGACACAAAGGCTAGACACAAATTAAGGCTACTTGTTAGTATGGAGGTGCACATCCTAACTAACAGTGATTACTGTTTATTTATGATTTTATTACTTTGTATTTGAGTGATGTTTGGGATATGCCAGTTGTGAATAAGGAGAATTATTTCCCATTGCATTGCAAGATAGATCCATTAGTCTAATTTTTGTTGTAGCTTGTGATATTAGACATCATACTTATAAACAACTATAATAACAATGTGCATCCCAAGCAGAGAAAACTTAGTTTAAGTGCAAATACAAATCACTTAGGAATAAGATATGAAAAATCAAATCCCAAGTGAATACAATGCAATAAATTAAGTGTATGAATGAACATAAATTCATAACTTAAGTACAAGATATGGTTGATTAAGACTCAAATGCAAATAAAGTGTAAAATTCCTACAACAACTAAGGGGAAGGAAAACACTAAAACATAATCTAACTTCAAAACGTAAACAAATCAAGGCCAAGTTGTGAGAAAGAGTCAAGTCTAAACTTATTGTCTTTAGACACACAAAACACAAGGAAAAATAAAAAAAAGTAATAAACACATTACTCTACGGTGCATGAAACAAACGACTAAAGCTAAATCAATGCACTAAATAAATGAGTTCAAGCAATATCAATAGACAACCTAAATTAAGATAAAAGAATGAACAACTAATCTAAAAGTTTGTGCATGTGTATTAGAAGTGTTATGATTGGCACAAAAGGTTGCCCCTAGACTATAGGTAACAACACTATTAGAATAGTTGGGGGGAATATAATAATAAGGGGTGGCCAAGCTGACTCCAAATGCACTAGATAAGTGGATTTTGTCTACATAGTCCCATGGACACGAAGTCCAACAAGAACTTCAGGCCAAATGTAGTTCTCCCAAGATATGGGATAAAAGAAAATAGTGATAAATAAAAAATTACTTAGAGAATAAAGTGGGAATAGGCTCATAAAATGATGAGAGTGTAAATTAAAGAGAAGGTGACACTCACTATTAGGAAAACATCAAACATAAAAAAAATTACAAAACTTTGAGTGTGGTTTAGGCTAAAACCACACCAAAAGACAATAGACAAGCACTCACACGTCAACTTGGGTTATAATGCTTACTATGTCTAAGGGTGAGAATGAGAATAATCTCACCAAATGATGAGAGCGCTACTTAAAGTGTTTGAAAAATGTTGAAAACGTAAAAGGAATATGACTCATAAAATGGTGAGAGTGCAAATAAATCGTAAAATGACAAGAGCATAAATAAGTCATAAAATGATGAGAGCATTTTGAAAACAAACCTAGAGGAAGGAATGATATAAGAGACTAGTGAATAAAATCAATCACCAAAACTGGTCGAGCTGATTCTAAATGCACCAGGAAATTGGATGTTGGTTACATAGTTTCATAGACACATGAACTTCAGGATAAATATAGTTCTCCTAGGAATGGTATGAAATAATATCAAAAAATGGAACAGGTAAATAGAAATGGTCATGAAAAAATCCATGAGAACATTTTAGTGATACCTATCAATTAAGAGATGCACATCTTGAATGGCAAGGATACATTCTAAATGGCTTAATGTTGAAGGTTGGCATGTTTTTAGGTTTTTCTAGGCATCTCAACTTAATGGAGAATTATGAGACATAGAATGGGCCAAATCACAACATGGCAAGAGTGTGGCTTAAGTTAATTTCAAAATGGTGAGAGTGATACTTAAAGGTATTGCAAAATGACAAGAGTGCCAAAAAAACCAAGTGGGCATCAATGCATCAAGTTCAAATACACAACACACACAAAGGTGACTCATAAAATGACAAGATCATTTTATTAAATTACTTGTAAAATGGAGAGAGCATGGAAAAAAGGGTGACTGAGCTAACCTCAACTATAAATTGATTACTACTTATATAGTCCAAATGGACCTCAAGTAACTATAGTTTTGCCTTATAATAGAGAATGTACGGAGTTGTTTCCAATGGTTTGGAGGTATTTTAGTATCTCAACTCAATAGAGGATTACAAGATACATAATGGTCTAACTCACAAAATGGTGAGAGAGTGGAAAAAGGGGTGACTAAGATGACCTAAATATAAATTTAGCACTGCCTACATAGTCCCAAAGGATCTCAAGTCAATGTAGTTCTACCTTACAACAAATAATCTGACTAAGTAACATCAAGTTTACGAATAGGAAAATGGCAATATATGGCACAATGATGTGATAATGTGGGTAAAATGAGTTTTTCTTAGGCTATAGGAAATAACTAAAAGAGTCAATGATACTAATTTACCTAAAGATGATTATAATTAGTAGCATGATTAATGAAATGGAACATGATAATAATGAAGGATACAATCACCAAACCACTGCCATATTGCTCCAAGATATTGTATCTTTCTAAAATAATGTGCTCAATAAATCATAATATTGAATTAACCATTGAAACTTCATCTTAATCCAATCACTGAAGGTTCCCAAATTACCAATGGATTGGAACCAAGGTCAAAAAGGGGTGGGTAAACAACCTCAATTAAATAGGGAAGGTATGGAAGGAACAAAATATGATACAATATAAAGAAGGTGATATTATGGTACAACTTAAATGATCCTTGTAGAAAATATCTCAAGTTCTCTTAATAAAAATAATGCTTGAGATGTATTATGTTCATCAGTTCATCAATTTCATCTCCTTCTATTGTAGCTAACCTGTAAAATCCAAAGCCATAATTAACAATAATTATGTAAGGTCCTACCCAATTAGGCTTGAACTTGCCTTTCTTCTTTTTATCAAAAGTGGTGTTCTTCTAGTTTTCATTGAGGACAAGATCACCAAACTCAAACTCTATTTTCTTCACACACCTATTATGTTGGCCACATAACTAGTTATGGTATGATTGAAAGTTATTCACAGTGGCCACGTATTTTTATTCCATTAATTCTAGCTCTTGTAGATGAGCTACTCTATAATCCTTATTATCGAGGATATGCTTCAATGAAATACACAGAGAAGGTAACTTGACCTCGATGAAAAGAATGGCCTCAGTGCTACAAATAAATGAATATGGTGTGGATCCTATTATAATGCGACAATTAATATGGTAGGCCCAAAGGGCATGAAATATTTACAAATTCTAATCATAGCTAGAATCATTGATGGTATTCTTAAGAATATTAACATTGGTCTTATTAGATGCCTCTGCTTGGCCATGATCTTGAAGTTAATATGTAGTGAAAAAGTGTAGGGTAATATTAAATTCAGCATAGGGTGATTTGACATCCTTGTTATTAAATGAACTACCATTATTAGATATAATATCAGAGGGGATACCATAGCGGTAAATGATATGGTTGAAGATGAATTTGAAAATTTGTTTGCCTATCATGTAAGTGGGGTATAATTTCAACCCACTTAGTGAAATACTCGATAGTGCTAAGGATATGTTTATGGCCATATGATGAGGTAGGGTTTATCTTCCCTACAAAGCTAAGTCCCCATGTTGAGAATGGCCATGGTGTGGTCATTAGATTGAGTGTTCATAATAAAGCATGGATCAAATTTACATGCCTCTGACATTGTTTATATCTCTTAACATAAATAGTTGCTTCTGCTCCCATGGTTGGCCAATATTAACTAGTATGTAGGAGTTTTTTGGTAAGGATGACTCTAGTGGTGTGGGACCCATAAAATTATTCATAAACTTCCCTCAATATTAATATAGATTCTACTAAAGTTAAAAAATGAAGTAGAGTTTCATCAAAGCTTCTTCAATAAAGTGTAGGTCTGAATAAGGTATAGTGAGTGGCTTAGTGTGTGAAGGATTTTTGTTGCTTACATGAAAGGTTAGGTGGTAGCACTTAGTCATGAAGGAAATTGTATAATTTAGAGTACCAAGTAGATATGGGACCAATAATATCATAGATAATTTCAATGGCTAAAGGTTCATGAGCAGGTGATAGAAGATGTTAAATGAAGAATTGGTAGTCTCTTACCTTATCTATATTGCAAATCAAAGAACCAATTGTAGCCATGGAATTTTCCATCTTGTTATTGGACCTAGGCATATGTTCAAACTAAATGTGAGCAATCTACTGCTTGAGAGTGTCTACCATGGCTTTATAAGGTATCAATGTATCATCTTTGGTTTGGAATTGGTCTATGAAATGATTAATAGTCAGCTATGAATCACCATAAACTAAGAGATGTTGAATGTTCCATTGTACCACTTAACAAATACCTATAATGAGTGTTTCATATTCATCCATGTTATTAATACAAAAAAAGCTAATACAAAATGATTTGGGAATTAGATCCAACTATGGTGTTATAAATAAAAAACCTTCACTTGACTCATGAGATGTGAAGTAATCATCAAAATATATTTTCCATAGCTGCCCTTCAAGAGATGTTTCTACTATAGTCATAATGGATTCATCTAGAAATTCACAAGTAAGTGGTTAAGTATCTTATATGGGAGATCCAACAAGTTGATCTACAAGTACTTATTCCTTAATAGACCTTTGATTGACATACTCAATCTTAAACTTACTCAAAATCATGATCCACTTAGCAATATGACCTTGTGAAATTGTTTTTGATAGTAGATACTTGAGAGGATCTATTTTGGCAATGATTATGGTCTTATTGTTGATCATGTAATGATGTAGCTTCTGGGATGCAAAGACCATAGCTAAATAAGTTTTTTTAATTGGTGTATAATTATGTTCATATACTAAAAGTGTACAACTTAGATAGTACACTACATGTTCCTTCCCATGCTCATCATGTTGGGCCAAAAGTGCCTTCAAGGCATTGTAAGTAAAAGATAAGTAAAGCAAAAATAGCCTTCTTAGTGTAGGTGAAATTAGAACAAGTGGATTGGCCAAGTGTTCCTTTAGGTTATCAAGGGCCTTCTGATAGTCTTCATTCCATAAAAAGGTAGTGCCCTTCTTTAAAAAGTGAGTGAATGGGTGGCATTTATTAGCCAACTATGAAATGAAGCATCTGATAGATTCTATTTTTCCCTACAAACTATGGAGCTACTTTAAATTAGAAGGTGGCAACATCTTGGTAATGGCCTAAACCTTGGTAGGATCAACTTCAATGCCTTAGTGAGAGAAAATAAATCCTAACAATTTTCCTAAAGGAACATAAAAAAACACTCCTTGGGATTAAGCCAAACTTTGTACTCATGAAACCTCTCAAAGATTCTTCATAGTATGGCTAGATGGTTTGCATGGGTCTTAGATTTACCCAGTATGTCGTTGACATAGTCTTCAAATATATCATGCATCATGTCATAGAATATGATGATTATGGACCTTTGGTATGTTGCCCCTGCATTCTTGAGGCCAAACACCATGAACTAATAGCAAGACATTCCCCATAGAGTGGTGAACACCTTTTTATGTTGGTCCTCTGGTGCAATCTTGATTTGATTATATACAGAAAAGCTATCAAGAGGGAAAGTATTTCATACCCTATTCTAGAGTCAAAAAACATGTCAATATTTGATAGAGGAAAGTCATTCCTTTGGTAGGCCTTGTTTATGTCTCTAAAATCAATACACAACCTGATGTCATCTAGATTTTTGTTAATCGGCACAATATCGAAGATCCACTTTAAATAATCAATAAACCTAATACTTCCTACATTTAAAAGTTTTTCCAGTTATTTCTTAACCAAGATGGCAATGCGAGGATACATTTTCCTCAATTTTTGCTTAATCAACTTAACATCTAGATGAACTACAAGATGATGTAGAATAATTATGGATTCAAACCTGACATATCATAATAGATCCATGAAAAAATGTCCATGAACTCTTTGAGAAGAGCTATAATAATTTCACATTCATATTCAGTGAGGGACACGCCTAATTTTATCTACTTGGGATTATTTAGAGTCCCAATATTGACCTTGGAAGTATCTTCTACAAGGAGAGTAAATCCATATTCCAAAATAACTAGAAAAGATATAAACTAGATGGTAATGGCAAAGTCATCTAGCTAGACTAGATCTTCAAGTTCTCCAAAACATGATAAATTTGAATCTCCTAATGGTGGCAAGGGCCATGTAACAAACACATCAGAGCACTCTCTAATAATTTGCTCAAAAGCATGTTGCTCCTCTGTAATGAGTTCAAACCTAAAAGTAAGTTCACTATTGGTGGTATATCAAGCTTCATTTGAGGAAGGGTGAACAACCCCATCTAATGACACCGAAAATAGGTTTTCATCAAGAGACTGGCCTATTTCTTTACTTTTATCATGGTCTAAAAGTGCCTCAAAGAGGTTTTCACTTTTGGACCTCAATGTTTTATTTTTGATTTTTGGTTAAAGGTGTTCACCCATTTTCCAAAATAGGCAACAAGATCCAATTTGATAGAGAACCCTTATTTATGGTCTCCCAAAGGAAAATTATCTCTTAGGCCCAAAAAATCACAAAAGGCCTCATAATTATTAAACTAATCTAGAGGTACTATGGATTTTTGTTGGTTCTAGTCTATAAGTTGAGGATGATAAAGGGTAAGTGGAGAACAATGAATCACTGGTGTGATGGTACAAATGGTATATGAGTCAAATAGGTTGGTATTGGCTAAGTCTTTGTATATGATATGATCAGACTCGACTTCACTACCAACATCGTTGTCACTAGTCATTGGTGTATGAACTCAAATAAGATAGGTAGGGTCACCCCGAGGTGGTTTAAATACAATACTATGAGTTCCTTTGTACTTTATTATAGATATAGGCTAGATAGTACCTTGCTGATTTTCCCCCAGGCCTTTGATTTTATAAGATTAGCTATCCATAATCCTATTAGGAATGGGATATTTTTTACTTTGGTAACAATGAACTAAATTATCATTTTATAATTAGTAATTATCTTTAGCTAATGGGTCTTTCTCTTGGCTAGTGGTCGGTATGAAAATAATAAGCACTGGGCTATGTAGATTTTCTTTTCCCCTTTGTTGCCACTCCATGTAGATTAGCTTAGCTTTGGGCCTTCCATAAGTCTTGGGTTTTGTGGAAGATTGGATATATATAAGGTATCATAGGTAAAGTATTCTCTTAGATCATTATATGAAATGGTAAAATGATTAAAAATTTAAACATGAGGCATGTGTGAAGTTGAGGTAAGGATGTTAGGGTTTATACAATTAGTCTCTGGCAATTCAACAAGTATGTCATTTTTTTTAAGTACTAGGTATAGGATAAAATGGTAATTATAGATTTCATATTTAACCTCTAAATGCTTGCATGATTCATATCGCTGCAAATCTCCATGGATAGTTACCTCCACCCTAGAATGAGGAAACTTGATACACTAGGGCAAGTTGAAGGTATTGCATGGATTTCATGTATCCATGGTTTGCCCAAAAGAAAATTATATGATAAATTTAAGTCAAGCACATGGTAAAGTGTGTCATGGGTCAAAGGCCCAATGACCACTAGAAAATTGATGATTAATTGTGATTCCTGCTCTTTATTACATAGGCCTTGATATTAATAGTCTCTGGTTGAAGGTCAACTATTGTATATCTTAGATGCTTGATTAAATTTAGAGACACAATATTTAGGCCCGATCCATTATCTATGAGGATGTATTTAACTTTGTTTCATGTTATAACAACTTCAATGTATAATAGGTTATTATGGAGAGGGCCAATGGATGACATATCACTTTAGTTGAAGGTCAATTATTGAACCAGCGATAGGTGTCTAACCAAAGCTTGAAATTTGTTTAGTGTAATGTCATTAAGAACTTGGGACTAAATCAAGATTTTAGTAAGGATATTATTATGGATGGTATATGTGCACAACAAATCCAAAATAATTTGTGTGAGCATCTTTTATAGTTATTCCACAATATCATAGGGTTTTTCCTTAAGAATGGTAATTGACTTACTCCAAGCTAACATATTGTGTTGAATTGGATCATTGGTAGAAGGATATGGGACTAAAATGGTTACTTTGGTTCACTGAGTTACGATTGCACAATCTATATTAGGTAAAGGACCATTATAACTAGAAGAGGATGAAGAGGGGCCTATGATAGTAATTATTGATTGTCCGTGTGCTTGGTTATTGTCATGGGTTAAAGAAGGATTATCGACATAGGGGAATGAGATAGTAATTATTGGTTGCTATTACACTTGGATATAGTCACAAGTCAAGGAAGGATTACTAGCATAAGGCAACTGATGGGCATTAAGAGGTTGATAGGCATTGTTAAGTAAAAGTCTCAGTCTATTAGCATTTGGGCTAGGGTTAATGGTAGTGGTGGAGACATGACCACCCACAATATGACCTAAAAATATATTATAGTTGTGTGCACCTATGTGATAGGTATGTTGGTTATTGGGGTCATTTTGGCCTTCATTTCATCTATTTTAGGGTTGGCTTTGTTGTTGTTGCTACTATTTTTTTGGTTGTGGCTAGGGTGGTGGCCTTCATTATTACTACCATTATTGGTTCTAATTATAATTGGTATTGTTATGTTGTGGAAATGGGTCTCAATAGATACCCATATTTGGGTTGAATGTAGAAGCCCTGTTATCCAACTGAATTTATTCATTTTCTAACATATTCTCAATAAGCTAATTTAGCTGCACACAATGACATATATAATTTCCATGAACACGATGGAATTCAAAAAACTCATTCTCTTTGTACTAATATAGATAAGGTATACCCTCAAGAAAATTCTTTGGAATTAGCCAACTAATCATATTGGCCATGGCTAGCTTGTGAAACATTACTTTAATAGGCTCACCAAGGTCGCTGAAGATTCTAGCATTGGGTCTTCTTCTTGGAGGGGGAATTTGTAAAGGTGGTGGATGTAGTGCCTGCATACATGGAAGTGGTTGCACTTGAGGAGTTGGCCATGGTTAGGGCATAGATTGAATTTTTTGAATAAGCTACATGTAGGGAATAAGTTATAGTTACAACATAGGCTAAAGAGATGGTGTTTGCACCATTTGGACATGATGTGACTTAGTGAATCCATTAATGACAAAAATATTGTTACGGTTGTATGACTTAAGTTTTTCATAGCTATTATCTTGGATGAGTGCATACACTTATGTTTGGACTGGGCTTAGGTTCTAACTTTGGCCTAAATTTAGGTTTAGGTTTAGGTTTAGGTTTAAAGAAGATAACTTGATAATCCCTTTATTAATAAGGGCCTTTTCAATCTATATTCCTTTCTCAATGATTTCCTTGAATGTGTGAGCACACTAAAGCTCCTAGCGATAAGATATTTTGTTGTGCAAATTTTGGTAAACACAACTACCAATTATTTACTTGGTAAATTGTAGATGAAATGACTAACAAGTGCTCTCCATCATTATAAGTAACTCTCAAAGATATCACTAACCTTCTATTTGGCTTGACTCAAATTAGCTACCAAAATCTCATGCTTGATATTTTAGGATAAATAATGTACAAAATTATCTAAAAGATCATCAAAATTAGAAATTCAATTCTTTAGTAACTTAAGAAGCCACTCCAAACCCTGTTTAGCTATGCTTCAGGGAGAGAGAAGAAGCATGTAGATGTCACTATAGGCCACTGTATGGAAAAAAACAAATAACTCTTTTAAATTCTCTCTGGAGTCTCCTTTACCCTTTTACTTATCAAATTTTGAAGGCTCATAACCTAAAGAAAATGGTATTTAGAGGTATTCCATGTTAAATGATATGAATACATATATTCTAATTTGAACTTCTTATTCTACTTCCCTATCTGAATAGAAAAAATTGAATCCTTTATTCGTTAAAGTTCTTGGGATAAAAAGGCAGATGGAATAATTATTTGTGGTTGTGGTTGTGCCATCAAAAGTGGGTTACCTTGACTGAGTTATAGTAGAGGAATGGGTTATTACAAAATGTTTATTTTCTAAACTAATCAACCATGAATATGGATCCATGCAATAACATTAGGCTACTATTATATAATGCATTATTGATAAAATTTTTAGTTAGGGTTTAGAATATTGATTTGTGTTAGAGGGAACTATGTCTGTGATAAAAGTATGTCTCTATAGAAGGTACTATGCTTGCTAGGTTTGAGTAGGAACTTTTCATTGACTAGTCAAACTTGATTGTATATATGGTACCCACTATTGACTAAAGCCCTACTATTGAATATGCGTCACTTTGGGTCCTTATTATAAATGAGGCACATGTTGGATAAAAGGTAATTGTTTCCTACTAGGTACCTACTATTTGTTGGGATCTCTTTTTTGTGTAAATACTTGTTGTAGATTGGGCATTTATTAGGTGTTTATTATCTATTGTTGACCAATAAGAATATGTTGTTGATTAAATGTCTATGATGAACCCACCATTTGTTGTGGTGGTAGATTGGTCTATGTCTATGGATATAAAATATTAGTCACCACTTGTTGAGGTGGGATAACATTCACCACTTCTTGGGGTAGGGTGTTGGTTTGTGCTTGACTACTTCCCCCTACTGCATGTTCAAATAAGCTACTAGTTGAGGGACATGCTATGGTTGGAATCTAGGCACACTTGCCCCCTATTGTTGTGAACCACTCATGGTATTTTTAAGAGGAACATGTTATTGTAAACTATTTTGAGGTGCACTCGACCCACCTTAATTTAAATTAGGATACACCAGTGTGTTATCCATTATGTTTTGACAATGGTCTTGAGTATAAGCTAAAGTAACTTAATGACCAAGACATTGAACATGTCATCAACCAACATATTTTGGATAAAGGGGTCCACATTCAAGTTTACATGTCATTACAAATCAACTTGCAACCCTGTTGAAAGAGCTAGCTTTATAAGTGGGGTATTTGAAATGGCCATAGCATTAAAATTCTATGGTAAATTAAGATACATATAATATGCTTATTACATGTGCATGAATTGGTCCATCATCAAACCCTTTCATTTTTAAAGTATATTAGTAAATTGGTTAGGCATTGGCATGAGTGCCTAATGGTAACTAGTTGAGGCTTGCTCAATTAGTCTGACTTGAGGTCTGTTTCTAGGAACTCTAACTAAACTAAGGAGACTTTCATAGGGAAAGGCTATTGGGAATTATTCTTATACCTCCACTGCTCTAGCTAAAATATTATCATTATTTTAAATTAATTGAAAATGGGTCATAACTTGTTGGCATGGATAGATATTAGGGCTACTATTGGAATTATTTGATAATGGGTGGAACATTGGTAATCTATTGAGTCATTTCATCTTGCTCTTGGCCTAGGTAAAGAGGTGCATTAACTAGGTACTATGCTAGTGGGTCTTGCCCTTAATCTACATATTGAGTAGTGTAAGAGGGATATGGATCCATCTCATAATCTACATAATGACCATATTGATCTTGAATAAAGGGGTCATTCATGACTACACTCTCACAATTTATATTATACATTATCCCACTACATGTATATCAAAGCATATTTGAATCTATGACCAATGTCTCTTGAAGAAAAGGTCTAATGCTCACAAATGGTCTAAAAAGATTGGTCCTCTTAACAAATGTCTTGGAACTTGGCTTAGAAAACTTGGTCTATCATTTCAAATGGTCTAAGCTTGGCTTATAAAGTATCTATTCTTAGAAAATCAAATTCTAGTCTAAAATATCTCTAACACTCTAAGGTCTTTGTAAAAAATGGTCAAAAAATTGAAAAATTCAGATCTTGGTCTTGGATAAGTGTTCTAAACACACTCAAAATTTGGAATGAGGAATGTGAGACTTGAATTAAGCACTAAGTTCTAAAGCTAGGCAAATGAAATTGGTCCTCAGTAAGGTACTTTAAACAAACTTAATCTAGGTCCAATAATGAAATAAAAGGTGCTAAGTCTTTGGCTAAAATCAAAAAGCTAGACTTGCAAAAAAAATGGTTGAGGTTTAAAGTTAAAAAATGATGATAGGTCTTTGGCCAATGTCACAAAGCTAGACTTAAAAAAAACTAGGTCTCAAATGTGAAAAAAAATGCTAAGTCTTTGGCCAACATCATAAAGCTAGATTTGGAAACAAACTATGTCTAAAACGTGAAAACTATGGATCAAATCCACGTTTTGAAGTTTTTGGAGTAGTTGGACTTTTCATCATGGACATGCTTAAAGAGTGGATGGATTATGTATCAGTGTCCTCCTTCCTAGGTTCCCCTTTTTAATTTTTGGTTAAGTCTTGGCTCCTTCTACTAGTGCCACATGGCACCCCCGTACTCATCCTTTGTAAAATAGTTCTCAACTTCCCCAATATCAATGCCAACTCACCACATGGAATCATATAATTCCTTGAAAGTAAAGGGTTATTTTGTCAAAACTTTAAGGTGCACTATTAGATGATGAAATAATAGGCATGTCCCACTATATAAGTATAACTAAAAGGAAGCAAGCCTTCCACATGACGTCATGATGCTTATCCAAGGTAATTTTATTTTTCTTAGAAATTTGAGCTACACCATTAGCTAAGGGAAGTGGGTCCCATTTACAATGAGAATTTCAGAGGTGGTTCAGAGGGAGACACACATCACCACAATGCTTCTTGTAAGCATTGTGGGAATAATGAGGCATCAAGGTTGTGCCATATTTAGGATTTGAGTACCATCTACACTTATGAGCTGAAGCTCCCCTTTTAGTTATAAAGGCCTCATCATGGACATGATTGATAGGCTCTATATGTCAATTCATTTTATCTTGTAAAGGCCACCATGCCTATATATTGGGGAATCATTTCTTTTATAAGGGGGGGGGTTCGAGAATAGGGATTACAACTGTTATCGGAGAACAACTAATTTAATAGTTTTAATTTTGGAATAGAAATATTAGTAGTTATTATCTTTCATTTCAAGACCTTATCAGGTGCCCCTCATGAGAAGGATTGAATAGTTTATACTATGCTTTTGGGACTTTTGTATTTTATTCTTTGCCCAATAATTAAGAGGACATGGTGTTCAATGTCAAATTGTATGGGATTAATTATTGTCTGTTGTTTCTATTTTTTGCTTTTATAGTGTTGTATTTTGATTATATTATAGGCTTTAAATCATGCATATACTCTTTTAAAATGTTTGTAATGTTTTAAATGTTAAAGCTATTTTATGCAATATTAGGAATGAATACATTAAGAATTTTGGTGCATCACCTTAGATAGTTTTATTTTGGTTTTATTTGCATTTCATTCTTCCCCTTTTCCTCCCCATCTATTCGAAGAGCCAACTTTTAAAATCCCAAAGGTCACTTCACATATCACAATTTTGATCCTACATCTATAAAGCTTCTCGTAGGGGGTTGTTTACCGAGAATGCAAGTTTTAGGTATCAACAGTTCCCTATGGATCAAATCCACATTTTGAAGTTTTTGGAGTAGTTGGCCTTTTCATCATTGACATGCTTGAAGAGTTGGTAGATTATGTATCAGTCTCCTCCTTCCTGGGTTCCCATTTTTTGTTTTTGGCCAAGTCTTGACTCCTTCCACTGGTGCCATGTGGTACCCCCATTGTCAGCCTTTGTAAAATATTTCTTGACTTCTCTAGGAGTAGTGCTATCTCACCACATGGTAGCATAATGCTCCTCAAGATTAAAGGGTTCTTTTATTATAAATTTAAGGTACACCATTAGATGATAAAATAATAGGTGGGGCCCTATATGTAGGTATAACTAAAAGGAAGTGAACCTTCCATGTGTCATTATAATGCTTATCCAAGGTAGGTTTATTTTTCTCAAAACTTTGAGTTGTGTCATTAGCTGAGGGAAGTGGGCCCCATTTCCAACAAGAATTATAGAGGAAATTTGGAGGGAGATGCATCACCATAGGACTTTTTCTAAGCATTGTGGGAATCATGAGGCATCAAGGTTTCACCATATTTGAGATTTGAGGACCATCTGCACTTATGAGCCAAATCTCCCCTTTCAGTTACAACAACCTCATCATGGACATGAGTGCCAGGATCTAGGTGTTGATTTTTTTTGTCTTGTAAAGGCCACTATGCCTATATATCAGGGAATAATTTCTTTTGTAAAGGGGGGGTTAGAGAATAGATATTATTTCCATGATTGTTATCAGAGAATGACCATTGTAATAGTTTTAAATTTAGAATATAAATAGTAGTATTTATTGTCTTTCATATCAAGACCTTATCAAATGCCCCTCACAAGAAGGATCAAATAATTTATACTGTGCCTTTAGGCCTTTGTATTTTGTTCTTTGCCCAATAATGAAGAGGACTTGTTGTTTTATGTCAAATTAGATGGGATCAATTGCTATCTATTGTTTCTATTTTTTACTTTGATAGTGTTGGATTTTGCTTATATTATAGGATTTAAATCATGCATATACTCTTTTTAATCATTTGTAATGTTTTAAAGGTTTAAGTTATTTTATGCAATATTAGGAATGGATACATTAAGAATTCTTGCACATTACCTTAGATAATTTTATTTTAGCTTTATTTGAATTTCCTTCTTCCCCTTTTCCTCCCAAGCTATTTGAAGAGTCGGATTCTAAAATCCTAAAGGTCACTTCAAAAATCATAATTTTGGTCTTATGTCTGTAAAGCTTCTCATAGGGGGGTTGTTTGTCGAGAATAAAAGTTTTAGGCATAAATAGTTCCCTTTTATGGCATGTTCAGTAGGAACAATGTACTTTATTAAAATTTAGAGTTTATGATCTAGAGGCCCATCACAAGGTCACTACTAGAATAGAATCCAAGCTTACTACTACCACCTCTAGTGGTTGTAACTAACCAAAGAACCATAGGGTCTAACACAACACAATAACCATAGAAGATGGCTATCTAAGGAATACCAAGGAAATTTGTATCATGGAACAATGGTAGCCAACTCATCCCTCTAGTAGTCATGGCTATGTGGGATCTTATTCCTGCTAATGCCTTGAAGGCACTCCCTAAATTCATAGGGGGGGATTTCAAAAGCATAGTAGAACATATTTAAGATGTTGCCAATATTTGTACCATGCATCATGTCACTGAGTAGAATATAACCTTAAGGTTACTGGACACTTTTTTAAGGGGTAAGATCTTGACTGGTATCAGTCCTTGCCAAACAACTCCATCCCCACCTAAGATAAACTGGGCAATAGATTCTTTGATCAATTTAATGAGAGAGGAGATTGGTCATCTCTCTTGCAATAGTTAATCACTATTAAAAGAGCCCCATAAGAGGCTATCATCAGTTTTAATACCAATTTTGATAATACTTGACAAAGAATCCTAGTAGCAGCTTAACTGCTCATAGGTATGGCCATCTTATTTTATCTTAAAAATTTGAACTTAGACATAGCATTATGATTCAGTTCTTTGGAGTCTAAATGCTATCAGATGCATATGAATTAGCTATTAGACTGGAGAATAATTTGATAGATTATAGGAAACTCCCCTTATGACTGCTAATACCCATGTTATTATAACTATCAATACTACCATAAGAGAAAGTCTCAATCACATTTAAAACATCTCCTTCCATTTATATATATTTGATTGCTCAAATGAGTGCATCCTCTTCATCCACATTAGTTATGGAGATGAATGACATGAAACACATCCTTTAGAACTTCTCAAAAGAGATCATAAAACTTAAGAGGCAATAGGCTATGCCCCCAAAGACCCCTTTACAAAATTACCAAGGTAGAAGAGTGCCACATCAACATAACCAATATTATAGAGGGTAGAGGCTGAATCATCGGATGTACCTTAAAAATCAAATTGTCATGATTCCTAATCTTTTGTAAGTGATCCCACCAAACTCAAATAGAGAATTGGTCGTTAGCCAAAATAACTTGGTAGATGACTCAAATTCATGGTTTTTTCTTGTAATAATGCACATACACTCAAAAATTACCCAAGAGGTAATTTATAATAAAAATTTTCCAAGGAGAGGAGACAAGGGAGCACACCTAATTCAACGCCTTATAAATACTAGTCCTTGGGTGTTGATAAGGATGTCATGATGGCTCAAATGCAAGGAATGTCCTTAGAGCAAGACTAGGATATATCCTTAGAGAGTACACTTTTCTCTTGGGTGGAAGGTGAAGATATAATTTATACAAATGATATCCCCATATTGAAAGCCCCACAAGTCCAATTGGACTACTACACTCAATCCAAGAAGAAACCAACCAAGATTTAAGAGGCTTTGGTAAGGCCTAAAGTGACTTTTAGAAAAAATATTGGACCCCAACCATTACCCCTGACATATCAAAAGAAGATTAAAATAGTACAAAATAGGATAAAGGACCCTAAAGTCTGACCTCAAGCGTCATTAAATGTAGTGGAGCAATTGAAGAAGGCCCTAGCTAATATTTCCCTCTGGGATGTCTTGTCTATCCCTAAGTAGAAATATTTACTGTAAGAGTCATTAGAAGACCAAGAGAAGCTTATGCAAGGTAACCTGACTATAGAGCTAGCACAAACCAAGGAAATAAAAGCCAGTAAGAATACACAACCCCATACACCATCTAAATTCATCAACTCTAAAGTAAGGGTAAGTAAAACAAAACCCACCCCATTTTATTTAACTCTCATTATGGGGATAACATAGTTAGATGAGAAGAAACTTTAGACCATAGGTGTTATCAAGGCTCTTCCCCTAACTTTGTATTCTTGTCCTAGTATTATAATCCCACAAGAAGTTATTGTAATAGACATTCTACCAATATTTGGGTTATGTTTGTCAAGAGATTTCATAGCCAAGATAGGTGGATACTTATCTTTGGATTGGTTTCACTTGATCCTAATAACCAAATACAGCTCAAAATTAAAGGTGTTGTCCAAGATAATACATCTATAACAAATAAATGATGATGCTATGATGAATTTCAAAGCAATGCACACTTATTTCTCCAAGAAAGAGATGTATTATGTAGAAATGCTCAGGGAAGAAAGAATGGAAGATAACAAGAGCTTGAAGGAGGAGGTCCTTGTTAATGAATTCATCAAAAATGATCTATTCACAAACTTTGATGTCACTGACCCTAGGAATTATGTAATACACAATGAGGATTAATCCATGCTCAAAGTCATGAATAAAAGGGAGGATCAAAATAAGGAACTTGAAAATGAGTCCAATTTTTGGACTTTGTAGTTCGATGGTGTAAAATGTAAAATTGATTCTAAAGATGGTATCTGATTGGTGTCTCAATCTAGAAAAGAGACCCTTAGGGCCTTTCGCTTCTAGTTTATTTTCATAAATAATGAAATTGAGTATGAATCCCTAGTCTATGGCCTTAGCCTTATCAATTACAAGGGCATGAAGTAGTTAAAAGTGCCCAAAGATTCTGCACTAGTAGTAAATCAAGTAAGAGGTGTGACAACTACAAAGAATATCTACATGAGGTCTTACTACCATTGAATATGGGATTTGATTGAGGAATTTAAAATATTTATTATTCAAATCATTCCTAGATCTATGAATGCAAATACAAATAGAATGGAATTAATTGGGTCGCAATTTGATTCGGTAGCTAATTTACTAACCAATGAATAGGTGGTGTGAGTGATTATCAGACCTGCTATCCTAGATAATGATCAAAATTGGTAGGTATTTGAGAGTGATGCAAAAATTGCATGTTTATGCATTAGTCATATAAGTTTACAGAGTAGTTGTAGACAAATATTGAATAAGCCTATAGATATCAAATCATACAACTAAAGTCTAATAAAATCTCAAAGGGATTGATCACTTTAGAGAATATATTTGATTTTGATGATGCAAAGAATGACAAAATGAAAGTTTATCACAAATAATAGTGACTAATCTAATCTTGATGTAGGAGATAAAAGAAAATTGAAGGCTAGGAAAGAAGTTTCCTAAATGGATAAGGATTGATTGGTATCCTTCTGTAATAATTATGAAGAGGTTATGGCTTGAACCTATGATGATTTGAAAGGGTACAATCATGAAGTGATCTATCATATAATAGATCTAATCAAAGGAGCCAAGCCTATCCACCAAAAATAAAGATTAGTAAATGCAAATATTAAGTCTCTCATGGCTCAGGAACTAAGGAAATTAATCAATTCAAAGATTATATAACCAATCAAGCATTTGACTTAGGTATCCAACTTGGTTCCAGTAAGAAAGAAAAATGGGGAAATTAGATTATGCATAGACTTTAGATAATTGAATAAAGCATCTCTAAAATATCATTATCCCCTTCCTTTAATGGAATAGATCCTCCAAATAGTAGCAAGTACAAAAATGTTTTCTCTACTTTACAAGTTATCAGGTTATAACTAGGTATGGGTTAATTATCAAGATCAACATAAAATCAATTTCACTACAAAGTGGGGAGCCTTCATATATGGAAAAATGCCCTTTCACCTCTTTAATACAAGAGATAATTTTTAGTGGGTCATGGATATAGCTTTTTAAGTCCTAATTAACAAAATCATCTTCATCTATCTAGATGATATTATAATGTTCTCCAAGAAAAAGGAAGATCATTTTGATCATTTATAAAATATTTTTCAAAAGTGCCAAGAATTTAGGGTATCCCTCAACCCAAAAAATGTGTCTTCAACATCTTAAAATTCAAGATAATAGGATACATGTTATCCAAATAAGGTATCTCTTTTGATCCAGATAGAGTGAAGGCCATCAATGACTTAACCTTACTAGTTAATAAGAAGGGAGTCTAGTCTTTCGTAGGGAAGATTAATTTTTTTAGCTGATTCATATCTAAATTTGCAAAGATGGTAAGGCCAATTACATTAATTTTAAAAAATTACCAAGATTTCAAATGAACCACTAAAGGAAGAATAGATTTTGACAAAAATAAGGAGGTAATATCCATGCTCCCGTGCTAGTTAAATCTTGACTTCTCTAAATATTTTATCATGTATGTTTATGGGAGTGAACATAGATTAGTAGCTGTATTAACTTATAAAAAATATGGAGGGAAAGGTGATCATCCTATTGCATTGTATTCAATAACCCTATGTGGATATAAAACTAAGTATAATTTCATTGAGAAGTAAGCCTTTTCATGGTTAAAAGGCATCAAGAAATTCAAACACCTGGTGGTAGAAAATAAGGTAATGATATATGTGGTGCATTCTAACATCAGAGAATACATCATGGAGAGAAAAATGACTGAAAAGAGATCCAATTAGATCACTAAGATGCTAGAATATGATGCCAAAGTTAAACTGACCAAGGTGATTTGAGGTAGAGTACTTTTTGAGTATTTGGCCCAATATGCAGATGCCTCGATAGATGAAAAAGATACACCAAAAATAATTTTAGTAAGTCAATATGAAATTGCTAGATCTTGGTTTACTAATAGAAACTACTTTATGTAAATTGGCCAATATCTTGATGATCTACCCACACATAAAAGGAGATTTTATAGGTTGTAAGGAGCTAGTTATACACTAGTCCAGGTAGCTTTGTCAAAAAGAAGTTCAATGGAGAACTACTCAGGTGTGTTGACAAACACCAAACTAGAAAAATCCTAAATGATATGCATGTTAGCCCTCCAACAAACATTTATCAGTAAAGATGACCATAACTAGAATAATGTATGCTAGATATTAATGGCTAACCTTATTTTTAGATTGTTATCAGGTGGTGAAAAAATGCTAGCAATGCTAGTTTTTGTAGGCAAGTGAAAGAATTCAACCCTGCCATTGAACCCAATTGTGAATGCTGAGCCTTTCATGAAGTGGGGTTTAGATTTCATTGGGATTATCAATCCCATATTGAGCACAAGCCATAAGTATATACTCACAACCACTGACTACTTCACAAGATGGATCGAAGCAACTCCTTTAAAAGAAGCAATTAAAAATGTGATCCTCAACTTCTTAGAGGAATTGGTAGTAAGGTTCAACCCTCCTAAAATAATTATATCTAAAAATGAAAAGGCATTCCTCGATTCAAATATTTGGAATTTATTCTCAAGAATGGCATTTTCCTTAAAACTTCATCCAACTACCACCCATAAGGGAATGGGTTGGCCAAATTGACCAACAAGAACCTCATAAGGTTAATCAAGAGGATGGGCACTGACAGACATAGGGAATGGACTAATCAATTAAAAAATATCTCTATAGACTAATCAAATCACCCATAATCAAATTTTAAAAACATCCCTATATGAATTAATATATGGGAAATAAGTGGTCATTCCCATCTTGATGGAGATTCCCACTTTATAGTTATTGAAAAATATCAAAATAGTAGATAATATAGCAATGGAGGTCAGGTTAGTAGAATTGATTAGTTTTTAAGAAGTGATAGAACAAGCTATTGGCACTATGATCAACCAATAATAGGTGGTTAAGAGGTAATTTGATAAAAAAGCATCCAACCCAAGCTTCAAGCCATACGACTTGGTCCTGAAATATGATGAAAGAGATGTGAAGCTGGGTCAACATGAAAAGTTTGATTCCTTATGGAGAGGACATTTTGCATCATCAAAAATAGGCAGGGCAATGCATTTGAGTTGATAGATGAAGAAGGCAATGCCTTAGAGATTCTAGTTAATGAAATCCACTTAAAGCATTTTCATTGATTTATTAGATTTACCTTGTACATAGTTAGTTATTTTCCCTTTTTCAATGCTATTTCCATTTGATAATAAGTGCCATTAACACAAGCTACTATCCCATCACCAAGTGTCCATGTCTTGGCTCCCTTTATTTTGAATCCTCTTTTATAGATAGTTATCTACCCCACTCCTTATGTAATTAATGTCAATGCACCCCCAATTTCATGATCTCTCAAAAGGATGACAAAAAATATTTTGTGAGTGGATCCTCAAGCATGTGTGTCATCCTTGTCATTTATGGGTGCTCAAATTCAAAAAGGTTGCATGATGATTATGCTCAGAGTGTTAGCCTATAAATACCCACCTCCTAATCAAACAAAACATTTAAACACCCTAAGAGTTTTCAAGAGCATTAAGCTAAGCAAAGCATCTTGAGTGAAGAATTATGAGGAGACTCTAGTAACTAGTGTTATGTAAAGGTTATTTGGGAAGAATTATAAGATGGAACCTTTTGGGTCCTCATCTAGTGGTGGACATCCTAGAAAACAAAGATCTCACAGTCTAAGTGGTCATGAAAACCTTCCCCCTCAATTTTTAGGAATCAAATCATATGCTTCCATCCCTACAAAGACTAAACCCACAATAACAAACATGAAGAATGTCTCAAAGGGATGTTATAGGGACCCCACACTAGTCTTTGACTATGTAGATGGGATATTTGATCCTAAATTGATAAGGAATATGAATAATCTAAGGGAAGATGCTCATGCCTACATGCTCATAAAAGTTTAGAACAATGATTTTAATTCATTCAACTTTAGGATATGGAACTCTACCTTGGCACAATATATGGTGCCTCTTGTGCACCCATGTCCAGAGCTTGTTGCTTTGTGTAGAAAGATATAATGTCAACACCAGTGTTATCATATGCCATGACCTAAATATGGTGATCAGTTTCAAAGAAGTGAGGGAGATGTTCTAGCTCCGTAATGACCCTAGCATAGACGTCTATGATATGGAGAGCTTGCAGACCATATGGGACACTCATGTTCAGAAGTTAAAGTTCCTAAACTCATCTCTCCATAGCAACTACATAGAAGTGCCATCTCTACCCATCACTCTCTCTATCTTTACAACACAAGATATGAAAGACACCCTCTCTATGCTGGTTTTCATCTTCAAAATAGACTTGGACATCATTGGCCATGATTTTTAGTTAGGTGCAGTCTTCCACTTGAAGACAATGAGTAGGGAGAAGGCCTATAAAATAGACTTCACAGATTGATTACTTATGCCACTCATAATCAATTAGTGATTTTTTTGGCTCAGAATACATTCAAATATTCTTCCTTCCTTCTCTACATGATCCTTTATTAGAGTACCATGTTATTTTTTCCATACTTCACCATCAATTCAATCGAGATGGGAGCATATCCCTATATAGTGATCCCATCTCCACATAGACCCACATCCTTTCATCTCGGTAGGATTATCATGAGTTTTTAGAGTGTTTCCAATCTTTGATCTTGATCAACATCTGCCAAAAAGACATTACCTTTTAGATGATAGACCATTAGAGACTGTGGTTCAATAACTACAAAATTCTAATAAACTAGTTCTTTGGAGCCCATTTTACCTTCATCAGGGTCCATGGATTCAAGGAGGAACCATTATAGCTCCTACACATGCTCTTAGACAAGACTTTGGCCCTAGAATTAGCCTTCTAACTTGATGTGGTGGATTTATTGTATGGAACAAGCCAAAAGAAGAGGGCCCTATATGACATCTTCTTTTTAAGAGGGGGCATTATAGTTATGAGGAGGTCATAGGAGCATCTACTTATGCTCAAATAGGTAGATATCATCTTGGATAAGATCAATGATCAATGAAATTATGACTTGATTGATCACATATCCACTCTTGAGACTATCACCCCCTTTGTTCATGATCCCCAGCCATACTTCAAGGAGTAAAAGTTGTTAATGTAAGATAATATCAAACACTACATAGATCTATCAAATATCCCCTCAAATACCTATCAATTTTGGGAGTCTTTCTATAATCTAGTCTATGATTTTGATCCTAAAAAGCTCATGACTAAGGGTCTAAGATCAC
This sequence comes from Torreya grandis, assembly GCA_037957365.1. NCBI lineage: Eukaryota > Viridiplantae > Streptophyta > Pinopsida > Cupressales > Taxaceae > Torreya > Torreya grandis. The sequence continues at coordinate 3,041,818 of JARHVA010000223.1, read as the reverse complement.
ATCTTATCCAGAGGGGCTGGACCAAAGAAAAATTGGAAGCTTATTGGAAGTATAGGTAGGAAATCATCTAGAAGGATCTCAATTTTGAGGATTTGGGTACTGATAAAAAATTTGAGAATATTTGGGATGAGTATCATGAGGAAGATGCTTGGGTAGAAGAAGTTTTGGTGGAAGAAAATTTCCCCTTGAGGAAAGAGGAGGATATTTTTGAGATTTAGAGGCTTATTTCTTGGCCCCATCTTCTATACATAGCAGCCCAACAACAAGAGTCAGCTACAATAGGGCAACCCAAATTAGGGGTAGTTCAGCCTAGCTCTGAGGCATAAAATTCCATCCCTCCTTTTGAGCCCAAATAGCAAAAGGTGTATTTTTCTCACCCTCTCTTTTCTACTTCTTCATTCTTTGATTTTTCTTCACCTTTTATCATTTCTACCACACTTGCACCACTTTCCACTACTCAAACTCTCACCATACTTGCACTACTTTTTACCCCTCTACCTTCATCCACCATAACTACATTTATCATGGTGCAATCACTTGCCACCCCTTTCTGTAGCCTCCCATCTTTCTCACCTTCCACATTGACCATTCACCTGCTCATCCTTGAGGGAACAACATTTGCTACTTCATAAAAACAAGTGATAATTCCTTTTGGATTTCCATAAGGATCCCCCTTTATGAGGGAAATAATTCAATCATAAGAGTAGTTACACTAGCATTTGGAGACTACAAAGAAATCTCAAGAAGCCTAGGAAGAAAAAAGAAGAGGAAAAATGGCCAAGGCCCTAGTGGTACCACTTATATGATCATTTTTTGACCCCACACACTAATATCCAATTATTTCACACATGACACCAATAGTAATCAGAACCCAATAATAGATGTAGCTAGGAAATTACTCTATCCATGTTGTCAGCCTAAACCTCAGCTAGGTGAAGCCACATGATAGGGTCAAACTAATGGAGGAGATCCAAAAGTCTATGATAATAGACTACTTCAAGATAAGCCATTGAATAGAAAAGAAGGAATAATAACTCAAAAGAATTAAAGCCACCATCAACCATTTAAATGTAGACACCAATGCCAAAGATTTGGAGTTCATGAAGATGAGGTCCAACTTACATTTCTGCATCACATCTAAGATCTTCCAATCAGAAACTAACTAAAAAGTCTAGCTACAGATCCATGTAGTAGAGCTTAAGGTTAAAGTAGATGGCCTAAAAAAGGTAAAAGAGGCCACATATAATAAGTTATAGGAAAAATAAATAGAGTTCATGCAGACTCACAAGAGTCTATTGGACTCTACGAGCATGTAACAACAAATGTAGCAGGAGTCCCAAGCCAAGGACTAGGAGATCCTACAGCTGAAGAATGACCTTACCACCCACTCTTAGACTATAAACATCCTCGCAATGATCCAAAAATTATACATTTCATATTGGGAAAGATAAATAATGTGGCCTCAAACTTGAATCAAGTGCTTGGGTTCATTACAGACTAATAGTGGTTACATGCACAAGTAAGCACATCTATGGATTAGGACCTCACCTTTGTATCCCCCAAGGTCTAAGATTTGTATCTCTTATTCTAGAAGCTATATAACATAGTGGATAGGATGTTCTAAGTAATAGGGGTGGCTAATAGAAGGTAGGCGGTGATCAAGGTTAATGAGTTATTAAGCTGTAATAAAGCTACATCCAAATGTATTGCATTTTTTAATGACTTAGAGACAATGGTCTAGGACATGAAAGGACACATTGAACAATTGGTCTAATTAGGGCTCCCCTTCCCATTACTCATAAATAACATGATCTTTTTAGAAGATAAGATAAAAGAGTTGCTAGTTGTGAATCAGAATGACTAGATTGTCTTTGCGGCCCTGGGTTAAGCACCAAGCATCTTTGAGGTGGAGACTATTCTGTAGCCTCTTGCCTAGCTCAAATTTTAGATGTGAGTAGTTGTGTAGGGTTTGAGTAGCATCTCCTTCAAGGAGATAATTGATTTGGATAGAGCCTTTGAGGCTCTAAAAAATAAGACTTAGTCTACAAAAGAAGAGTTGACACCTTTGAAGGCCGTTCTTTAGAAGTTATAAGTTTTATGGGCCTCACCTTTTTGTAGTTTTTTTTGACTAGTCTGTGAAACCAAAAAAATTAGGTTCTTCCATTCGTAAGTGGATTCCCCTTCAAGTAATTAGGAATTATGGAACAAATCCATGTTTTGAAGTTTTTAGAGTAGTTGGCCTTTTTATCATGGACATGTTTAAAGAGTGGGTGGATTATGTATTGGTCTCCTCCTTCTAGGGTTCCCCTTTTTTGTTTTTAGCTAAGTCTTGGCTCCTTCCACTAGTGCCACATGGCACCCCATACTCATCCTTTACAAAAGAGTTCTTGACTTCCCTAAGAGTAGCACCAATTTACCATGTGGCATCATAGTGCTCATCAAGAGCAAAGGGTTCTTTTATTAGGCCTTTAAGGTGCACTATTGGCTGATGAAATAATAAGTGAAGCCCACTATATAGGTATAACTAAAAGGAAGTGAACCTTTCATGTGGCATCATGATGCTTATCCAAGGTAGGTTTCCTTTTGTCATAAATTTGAGTTGTGTCATTGGTTGAGGGAAGTGGGCCCCATTTCCAACAATAATTATAGATGTAGTTCAAAAGGATACACACATCTCCACAATGATTTTTTTAATCATCATAGGAATCATGAGGCATCAAGGTTGTACCATATTTGGGATTTAAGGACCATTTGTACTTATGAGACAAAGCTCCCCTTTCAATTATAATGGCATCATCATGGATGTGAGTGTCATGCTCTAGGTGTTGATTCCTTTTGTATCATAAAAGACATTGTACCTATATATTAGGAAATCATTTATTTTGTAAAGGTGGGTTAGACAATATAGATTGTTTTCATAACTGTTATCAAAAAACAACCATTGTAATAGTTTTAATTTTAAAATAAAAATATAAGTAGTTATTCTCTTTCATTTCAAGACCTTAAAAGGTGCCTCTCACGAGAATAATTGAATAGTTTATACTATGCCTTTGGGCCTTTTATTTTTTTTCTCTGCCCAACAATGAAGAGGATATGGTGTTCTATGTCAAATTGTATGGGATCAATTACTATCTATCGTTTCTATTTTCTACTTTTATAATGTTGGTTTTTGCTTATATTGTAGGATTTAAATAATGATGCATATACTCTTTTAAATTATTTGTAATTGTTTTAAAGGTTCAAGCTATTTTATATAATATTAGGAATGGATACATTACAAATTTTGGTGCATCACCTTAGATAGTTTTATTTTATCTTTATTTGCATTTCCTTCTTCCCCTTTTCCTCCCCAACTATTAGAAGAGATAGATTTTAAAATCTTGGAGGTCATTTTAAAATTCACAATTTTGGTCCTTCATCTGTAAATCTTCTCAGAGGGGGTTGTTAGCTAAGAATGAAAGTTTTAGGCATCAACAAAACCAAATGCTAGGTCTTTGGCCAATGTCACAAAGCTAGACTTGGACACAAAAGATCATGGTAAAAACTTGAAATCAATCTAAATCTAAGGCAAATAGGTCAACACACTTGATCTAGGCAAATTGAAATAGGTCTTGAAAACAAAATCTTAACTAGGTTCTTGGCAACAAACTTGATCTAGGTATGTGAATTTTGAAACACTCTAAAGTCAAAGGATCTTGATTTAAAACAAATGACAAACTTATTATTTAGGCAAAGGTCTTTAAAAATCAAACTAAAAAACCATCCACAAAGGTGAACCACTCAAGCCCAAGTTGTAAATAAGACTCCAACGTAAACTAATTATTTTAGATCTAAACTTTGAAAGATAAATTTTAAATAAGATTTTGAAAGACTTGGATTTTAAAATGAACAATGGCCTAGACTCAAGAGGGAAACATAACAACACTATTTGAATAAAGGTACATAAAAACCATTAGAATTGGTTTTGCATAAAGGTAAGTGTCTTGGAACAAATTTGGTAGCATAACATATTTTTGTACAAAGGTATAAAAGGTGGTTTTTGAAAATCTCTAAGTAAAATGTTTGGAATGATTTTGACAATGTAACACTTCTTGAATCAAAGTAGTGTGTGCAACATGTGTTGTGGTTAGAAGTTTTGGACTCAATTTTGAATTTGGTACATAAACAATTTTAGACCAAAAAATACATGCTAGTAAAATAAATATAAAAAACACCTAAGCGCATGTTCTACCCTAAAATTGACAAGGTGTGCATAGCTTCTATCAAAGTTTCAACTGATATACCAATAATTGAAATGAATTATGTGTTAATCCAAAAATTAAAGAGTGAATATAGGTATAATTTTTAAACCCCCTGTATCTCTCAAGTATTGATATGTGACATAAACTTAGAGTACCATAACAACTTGGCATTTGGCTAGATATTCCATGGCAAAGTGGGGTTTACTAAAATATATATTTTTTGAAATGATCTAAATAGTCTCAAGTATGGATAACATAATAAAACATAATGTTAATTAGATTCAAACTCAATGGATTGTTATGTAATGGTTAGTCCTTCACATAATAAATTCAACCATGTACTATTTAGTGAAGTCCAAGGTCTAGTAGGAACTGATCTAGGTTTTTGATAGAATTATCAGGGTAACCACTCAACCACTATTTAATTCTAGTAACACATGCCCAATTTATATACCCCACCATGAATTAGGGTTAGAACATTATTTGGAGATAAAACCCGTGGTCAACGCTCCCCTGAAAAACTTGTGAGTATGCTATGAACTCCTACCCATAAGCCAATGCAAAAAAAGAAATAAATAAAAAATTAGAAGAAATTTAGGGTCATTTTTGGGTCACCTGAGTCACTTAGAGCTTGTGGAGAGCATACATGAATTTTCTTCCTTTCTATACTCAACCAAAAATAATAATAAACAAGGTGATTTTGATTACCCAAGTTGCCTAAAGGGGACAGAGGGAGAGCATACATGCAAAGTTCATTTTTTGTAAAAATAAATTAATCTAAGAAATGGAAACTAATTACCTTTATAATAATGAAAAAAATGTAAAATCTCTTAGGAGAACTAATCTAAGGTTGTTGTTTTTCTTAATTTGTACTCATTTCTTAATTTTAGAAGAAGATAAAAAACTAGTAATAAGGGTGTGGTAGAAATACCTAGTTGGTTATGCACGCGTAATCCAAATAAAGATGAATAACTCCTCTTTGGCTAGGAAGGAATAACCTACAAATAAGAAATCACTAATTAAAAGGGTTGTTATCAAGATAGTTAAGTGGATTGCCTAATGTGAGCTAGATCCAAGAAGCATATGCTTGCTAGGAGGCTGTCAATCCACTATTGATAATATTCAAGTTGGAAATGATAAAGGTAATATAATAGTATAAATTAAATGAAATGCAATACAAGAACAAAGTAGAATGCTTGTAAAAAAAATGACTAAATATAGCAAAAGCAAGTCAATACTCATGCTAAGGTGGGTGAAGTTAGGTTCATAAAATTAGAAAAGGGTCTATGAATAGGTAAGGACATAGAAAGTTAGGTTTGGGTGAGGTTGAGGGGCTAAAAATAACTTACTATTATTTTCTGCCATAGTGATCATCAATGGTTGGGTGAACCATCGACAGTTGGGCTTAACTTTCAGTGGTTGCCTATGGATTTTTGAAGGTGTTCAAAAAAGAGTTATAGAATGGGTAGGTGGTTAGATAATAGCTCTGTCAAGGATTTGGTGGAAAATAAATAAGGTGTAGATAGGTCTAATCAAGTCAAGGAAATTAGAAATACAAAATAACAAGGAACAAGTAGAATATACTTGTAGCTTGATAGATGGTTGATAGTTGAAGGCTGAGGCAATTTTGATAGAGTAATAGGACTTTGGCCTCAAAAGCAAATTTGGCAAAGGTTTAGGTCTTTTTTATTATTGTTGAGTTATTGAAGGAGGACTAGATGCTAGAGAGCTAGAATACCTATGTGTAGTAAGATTTGATAGCTTGAACATGGATTCTTTTCACCTCCTACTCCCCCCCTTTTATAAGAAAAGAGAGATGGAGGATGGAAGGTTCCCTAGAGGGTGAGGTTACTGATCATGATGTTTAGAAGTTTGTTTGCACCATATAAGATGAGCATATTAAATTGTGACTTATTACTTTACACATAGTTGGTTGATGTGTTAATAAGGTGAGGACCTGATCATCGATGGTCAGGCTAACCATCAATGATTAAGTGTTTGAGGGTAAAAGGGTCAAAGTAAATTAGAAGGGGTTGGTTAAAAGGTTAAGTTAGTAGGTTGATGAGTTAGCTAACTAGGTGGTTAACTAGACTCAAGGTTTGATAGGGGTCCTAAAGCATTTTGACAATTAGAACTGTCATGTGTAATTTTCTAGTGTTTACATTTTGCTCTTCTTTGTTATGTGTTTTGATTTAACAAGCTATAAAAAAATGGATTGTTAGTCAAAGGTTTGATTGATCCAAGTATGGGAAGAGGTGTTCTCCCTCAAACTAAGAGTTGATGAGGTGAAATTAAAATTAGATCAAGTTTTGATAAGAAGTATATGGTGAGTCACAAGGTTGGTGACAAAAAGGGTTGGGTGTTTGAGATGTAAAACATGTGCATAAAATATGAATAAGTATGATAGTTAAGATCATGTAATGATTAAAGTTACAAATGTTGGTAAAAATAAGGTCAATTTTATAAGAACAAGTGATAGGATAATTGGTCCACAATATTGGTCATAACTGCTTGGATTACTTTATAAGTCTCCTAGATAGGGTTGGTATTTTCATAGGTATTTGAGATAGGAAGTGATCACTTAAAAAACACAAATGATTTGGTTGTGCACTAGATGGTGCAAATTTTAATGGTCAACATGATAAGGTTGGTAGGTGTAGTCAAAAATATTAATGCAAGGTCATCACAAAACACATGAATAGTTAGGGTTAAAAATGGCTAATATCAAGGTGGACATGGTCTAAAGGTTAGTCAAAGAAGGGTGATCTCGAGAAATTCAAGTTTTATTGTGGTGGAGATTAGGTGACCTCTAAAATGTTATCATTTAGATATAAGTTCTTAAAATGAAAAAGTGATACCCTAACCATCGATGGTCACCCTGACCATCAACAATCAGGGGGAAACCCTTAAAAGCCATAGATAAAAAGTAAAAAACAAAAATCATTTTCACTTTTTGATAAGTTTGACCTTCAAGTTTTATGCTCTGGTGATTTAGTTGATTTGTCACCTTACTAGGAGATTATGTAAATGAGTGTTTGGGTGAGGTGGTGGTAGTAGATTGGTTGAACATGTGTGTTGAGGTGATCAATGGGGACCACAATGTAGGGCAGCCAAGGGTGTAGTCAAGCAACATTATGTGGGCTCTGATCTTGATAGGGATCAAGGAATGACGTAGGTAGTGTTTTGAGTTTATAGATTAGTTGATTTTTGTGGTTGTTGAAATTGAATTTGGGTATTTTGGTTATTGTTTGGAAATTTAGTTTGGGTGGTTTTTCCCTAGTTTAGGTTATGGGTGAATTTTAGAAAATATAATAGATGAAATTTAAAATTGAGTGAGGTTTTGAGTTGGGGTGGGTTATATGATAGTTGTAAGTAGTTTAGTTTCTTGTTTTTGTTGTTTTTGGTGTTGTTTTGATGTAGGTAAGGTTTAAAGTTTTGTTATTAGTCATCACGCATAGTGACCATTGATGGTTCTACCTGACCATCAACAGTTGAACACTGATGGAAAAATGGGTTACAAGATTGTCGATAGTTCTAGTGACCATTCAAGGTCAAGTTATTTTGGGTTTTGTTTTTGTTTTTATAAAAAAGGATGTAAATGAATGGTTTGATTTTTTTTTGAAAATGGCATGGGTAAATTAAAGTGTGAATTCTAAATTTGAAGGTATGTGATGTGTTGAGTGATGGGTTTGTTTGGTTTAGGAAAAGTGTCAAGGAGTGTTGTGTGGAAATGGTTGTTGGGTAGAGTTAAGTTGTGGTTCGATAGGTTTTAGGGAAGATGTTATAGGGTAAGGTAGGGTGTTGAAAATATGGTTGTTTAGGGTAGATTTTTTTGATAGAAGCATCAAGTATTGGTGTGATTATTGTTCAAATTTTAGAGGTAATGTGTTAGATATAATGGGTTAGTTTGGAATAGGTTGAAATATGTGGGTGTAGGTTAGTACTAAGCTCAATTTGGAAAACTAAGTGTGCATGATAATGTGGTTTTTTTATAGGCATGAAACTAGATCTAGATGAGGGATCAGGTCCCTAAGATCTTTGTAGAGATCCATGATGAGATGATTGTGAATGAGTGGATGTATATGGAAGAGGTCAACCGAGGAGCCATGGTTCACTATCAACACCTGCTGTGGGATGTGGCTATGATTATGGCCCTCATTGAGAGATGAGACCTAACCATGAACACATTTTTATTATCAAAAAGAGAGATTAACATCCTATTAGAGGATGTGCATAGGATTACATGGTTTCCCATTTAGGAAGAGCCAATTTACCACATTGATAGTGAGGAGATGGATTACCATATGGAGCTATTATATGGTGAGGATTAGGTCCATGCTAGGTGGTATTATAATAGCTTTAAATATAGGCCTTTGTAATAGAGGGATCCATAAGACTAATGTTTGATGACTATGATGATGATGGAAGTGTCCTATTTTACATTTCTTGATTCTAGTAGTGGTCGATTTCCATATCTACTATTAAGAGTGTTGGTAGAGATGCTGTTGGGTAGGATAGTGTTTGGGTGGGATCCTATTTTGTTGGTTTAGATTTATAGAAAGATATGGGGATTTTAAACTCACCAACAATACAGGATCAATGTTGGGTTTGTGCTCTATTGTTGGGCATATGAGCATATTAGGGTGTTGAGGCCATTAGGGCTACCATGTTAGGATGTGGAGCTAAAAGCTTCAACTGGTGCAAACATGGAGGAGGTTGCTGAGTTCTAGGGAGACTGACGTCAGTGGAGTGTAGTGCAAAAGGCAACTGACATTGGCAGGTGTGAGTTGAAAACAACAGGCATCGGCAGGAGGTCAGCCGACGTCGATCACCTCTAGGTAGACAGGGACCGACGTTAGTCGCCTGTGGTGGTTTTAGAACTGTTCGTTGCATGGACAGTTAGTTCGTTGAACTGAGAGTTTGCATGTAAAGGCTAATTATAGTCTTGAGTTGCATGTCTAATTATTGTAATTAAGTTAGTCTAATTATTATAAGCATGAGATCTATATATAGAGTCATGGGCTGTATTATAAACTAGAGTGCTAGAGAGTAAGAGAGAAAAATAAGCTCCTTTAGAGAGAGGAGAGCAATGGTGTGTTCCTCCTAGTGCCATAGTACCAAGGTGGGTGCTGGTTTGGAGAATCAGAAGGGTTCTTCATATTTGTATGATCTTGGTCAGCAGGTGTGCATGGCTTATTTTGGAGATCTACAATGGTGAGTGAGGTCTAGTGATTTGCAGGTAGCAGCAGAGAGTAGGAGATCTACTTGGATTACGGTTGTGTGCTTGGTGTACTGGCAGCATGTTACTGACCGGTTGGAGAGGTGAACATCAATTCTGTATTGAAGTTGATTGTTGGGACTGAGAGAGAGAGGGAAGATGGTCTTGAGGTGTGGCGAGCCTTTGAGGTGGAAGAAGAAGTGGCATCTTCTTTATTGTATATTCTTTTGAGTGATTATTAATACAATTGTGTATTGTCTCTCATATTCCTGTGTTGTTTCATATTTCTAGTTACTTATTGATTCTGGTTAAATTCTATGTTTAGTTGCTAATACAAGAAATAATCATATGTGCTCTATTGTTGGAGCAAGATCCTGACATACCATGGGATGGATACGCCTAGGTACACTTCATAGTGGCTTTTCTACAATGGAGGGGAGACTATGTATTGATAAGGGCTAGTGGGAGTGCTAGAGACATAGACTAGTTTAGAGATGCCTTGGAGGATCTAGTTGTAGGTGATGTGGTGTGGAGGCCATATGTGGGCTAGCCTAGGTGGGCCTACTATAGTTATCAAACACTATCTTTGTAGAGTTAGAGGTGGATCTATGGAAGTAGGATGGTGAGAATAAACTCATTGCATTTGATTGAGTTTAGATGTAGTTTAGCCTTATGCAGGGGATTTTAACTCTTTCTCAAAGGTATAAGAGAGAAGATGTGGAGTTTTTAATTCTAGAGCCATAGCCATAAGATGTAGTACTAGATCATGAGGAGCTACTAGCCAAGGCAATGATAGATGATGCTAGTTTTGTTGATAGATATGTAGCATGGTATCAGGCTCTATATACATTGGCTAATTTTGGATGGGATGATGTAGGCTGATAGGCCATGGATGTGGATTTAGGAGGGGCATAGGTGTAAGGTAATGGTCAAGATGGGTAGGCAATGATAATACTAGTAGCTAAATAGGCTTAGATTATAGGGTTACAAGGATAAGTGACCACTTTATAGTGAAAGATTATTACTTTATAGGGTTAGGTTTCCACCTTAATAAGAGAGAGAGATCAGGTGAGGACCTCCCTTGGTTTAGTGACCTAGGAGATAGATAACTTGAGGTAGAGGGTTAGAGTTGTGGCAATACCAATAGGAGGACCACCTAGGATGATTCTTATGACACAATATTTAGCTATGGTTGAGGAGTTGAGGTACTAAAAGGATATAGTGTTAGCACAATGTCCATTAGAGCCCTAATGGGGTGAATATAGAGCCAATTTAGTGGGGTAGCCATGGTGACTCCAGGTCAGTGGACCAATTTAGTGAGTGCAAAAAGAGTCATCCCAAGTAGATTGACACCAAATGGTAGCATAGGTGTAGGATCAGGAGGGGCCAGTGGTAATGGTGCCCCAAGGGCAAGATATTTGATATGATCTAATGCATATTTGCTTGATTTTGATATCAATCTACATGTCGATGATGTAAGATGTACATGAGAGAGAGAGAGACTATACATTGTGACACATATTATTTATTTGATAGACATGATGTATATGATGATTTTTGTGATGATATGTTTATGGTTCATGGTGTGGTTGATGATTATGTGAAATGGATTATGGATATTTATGTCTATGTTATGGTTTATGGTTTATGCACATGCTTTATGAGATGTTTTACTTATTAGCTTAGGCATGTGATGTTTTATGGATGATGTTATGATGTTCTATTATGTTCATGGATATGATATGATGTTTATGGATGGTTCAATGCTTATGATCATTGATGTTGTTTATGTAATGGATTTTGATGTGATGATCATCAATTATATGTTGTGGTGATGATAGTTTGATGTATGATGATTTTATTTATGGTTTATGATGTTATATGATGACACATAAAGTGAGTTAGAAAAAATAAATGTGGGAAATTTGATAAGAATTAATGAGACACATGTCTACATGAACCAATAATGAAAGATAAGAAAATAAAAATAATGCCTTTTCATTGGTAACGACAAAATGAAACCCAAAGTTAGATTAGATTAATGAACTTAATCCTTTCAAATGCTTTGCATTATCATGTTGAGGTTTGATAAAAAGGTGTCTTGATCACATTATGTTAAGTAAGCTCATAATCCATTGATTTATAGATGATAAAAAGGGGAGGTAGGTAATAGGAATATAAAATAAAGGGTTGATAGGTAGGGTAACCTTTTGTGGGTTAGTTTACCCCTTATATAGGTGACCTAAGAACCATAATAGATAGTCCATGCCTTATGCTAGGTGTATACTAATCAATGTGGGAAGTCTACTAGTGCTAGATATGAAAGTTGATTGTAGCTTTCTTGGGATAACTAATTTTGATATAGGGTCTTTTGTTTATTGCTTTTTATTTTTGATAGGTTTGTGAAGCTAATCAATGTGGGAAGCTTCAAATTATTATTGTTGACCCATTTGAATTAGACATCCGTCAAAGGAGTGGTCTAAATTTGGGCTTGTATGTTTGGTAGCTATCTTTCAAGGGATAAATTTATATTTTAAGTAATTTAGAGAGTTTTGGGAAGATATCCTTAAAGGGAATAGTCTACAATGCTAGAAATATGTGACCCAAATAATATTTTGGTATCTAAAATTGTTTTAATGCAAGGGTTTTAGACATAAACAAGTCTATTTAGGCTTAGAGGTTTACATTTATGAGGGAATTTTTTTTAGCACAAATAATTTAATGGTAGGTGAAATGAATGGTTTAAGGCACAATGACCATGGGATTCAATTTTGTTAGAGACAAAAATTATCCATGAGAACCATGCCATGGGTAGAACCATGGTACCCATATTTAGGATTAGGCTATAACTGTGATAGTTAATCACATGGTTCTATGTTGTAATAGGTTATCATCAAAGGGAGAGGGATAGGTAGGTGAAGGTGAAAGTCTCGTAAATCAAGGGATGAACTTAAGTTAGAAAAAAAAGTGAGTTAGATCCCTCTTTTAATAAAATAATGAATATAGATGTGAAGTATTGAGAGGTTTAGATTTTGATTTGCCTTCAAAAGAGGACAAATGATAAGCACCTGATCCATACTTATGGGTTATGATGTAGGGTCCAAGCCAATTGAAATCAAATTTACCTCTCTTACTTTTGTCCATATTGGTGACATACCGATTTTCCTTTAAGATAATGTCTTTGATATTGAATTCTCATTCTTTTAGGTGTTTATTATAGGCATGCTTGATTTATTCTTGATAGACATGAATATGGTTAAGCACTATGAGGCGATGCTCCTCAAGTAGCTCAAGTCATGCTAGATGTTGTTGATGATATTCAATTTTGAAAATTATTTCTTGCAAAGATATGCAAAAAGAGGAAATCTAAAATTTGAGAGGTAAAACTACCTCTGATTCGAAGATTAAAGAGAAAGGGGTAACACCTATAGAGGTTTGAATGCTAGGGTGATAGGTGTTGGAAATATTGTCATTGATGTCAAAGTTCTAGCATTGGTGATAAAGGCCCCATAACATTTAATGTTGTTTTTAATATTCATATCTTGGTTAATGTGTGTTAATATTTTTTTAATATTAATGAATATATTTTTATTTGTATATAAGTCAAAATAGGGCCCATGGAGAAGTCAAAGAGTCATGGGGTAAAGAAAAAATAGGAATGGGATGCATTTTCTCATGAAGAGTCATCTTCTAGAATTCCAAAAGTCACCATGTGAAGACAAAAGAGAGTATGTCACATTTTTTCATGAAAAGACACTTTGAAGAATATGAAAAGTCACCAAGATAAAGACAAAAGAGGAAAGGATGCTTTTTCTTATGAAGGGTCACCATGTGACTTTCAAATGCAAGGATATGAAGGGTCATGCAAGTTTGGCACCATTTTCCATGAAGATTAAGGGTCACAAAAGGTGAATGCCAAAGGTCATTTGGAAAGATATAAATAAAGTCTTGAGAAGCCATTTATAATATGTAAGAGAGTGCATGGTTTTGTAATTGTTTTATATAAGAAAAGAGGAGAGAAAATTATGAGATATTGTAGAGTTATATCAGCTGTTGAGTAAACAATATTGAGAGATAATTGTGTTTTATACACAAAAGGGGTTGGTGCCCCTGTGGGTTGGTGCTCACAAATCATTACAAGGGGTTGGTGCTCACAAATAGTTTCTATGTTGGTGCTTAGCATAAGGGTTAGTGTTCCTACAAGTTAGTTCTTGAAACTTTATAATTTGAGTTGGTGCTCATTCATATACTTGAGATTTTTCTCTATGGTTTTTCCCACTTTGGGTTTCCACATGAAATTTTGGTCTCTCTCTCTCTCTCTCTTGTGTGGTGCATGTTATTGTTTCAATTTTATTGTATACCTTGAATGTGTGATTAAGTGGATTAAAGAAAAGAAATCAGATTAAGTAAAAGATATATAATATACTGATTCACCCCCCCTCTCAGTATATTTTGTGATTAGTGATTGGTATCAGAGCATGTTTCTTTTGAAAAAGTTTAACATCTTGAAGGTAGATTGGGGAAGGCACGATGGATGGATCACATGAAGGTTTTTATACAAATAAGGCACCTTTATTTGATGAGACAAATTATGCTTTTTGGGGCATAAAGATGAGGGCTTATTTGATGGCCATTGAATTTGACACTTGACAAGCAGTGATAGAGGAATATAAAGAGCCACATACACTTGTAACTACTCTGATGGAAAAGAAGGCAAGTGAAAATAATACTAAAGCTTTAAATACTATTTTATGCAGTTTATGTGAATCAAAATTTGTTAAAGTTATGTAATTTAAATTTTATCATGAAACTTGGGTAAAGCTTGAGAATATTTACAAAGATGATGGAAAGGTTTAGCAAGCTAAGCTTCAAACTTTTAGAAGATAATTTGAGAGTTTGAAGATGGAAGAAAAATAAAATATAGCAAGTTATCTTTTGTGGGTTGATCAAATAGTTAATCAGATTCAAGGTCTTGGAAAAAAGTTAGAAGAATCAATCATTGATACAAAAAGTTTTGAGATCTCTACAATTAAGATATGATGTAAAAGTTTTAGTATTTGAAGAGATGAAGAATTTAACCATGCTAAATATGGTTGAACTACATGGTATTCTTATGGCATATGAGATGCGGATTGAACAAGAGAAACCCTCAAAGAGAGAAGCTAATTTTAGGACATCAAAGAAAGAGAAGGTTAAGATTCAAGAATCAAGTGATAGTTCTAGCGATGATGAAGATGACAACAGAGCTTTATTCATTATCAAGCCAAAAAATGGCATAGGTAAATATCAAGAAAAATTACCTTTTAAGTGTTTTAATTATAAAAAGATTAGACATTTTGCAGCTAAGTGCCCAAATAATGGTAATGGTGATAATGAAGAAGGAAAGTCTAAATATAAGAAGAATTTCAAAGGAAAATTCAAGAAGGGATTCAAGAAGAAGAGTTTGTATTCTAAAGATCTTAACTCAACCAAAGATAGTGAAGTCAATGACTCAAAAGAAGAAGGGTTTCTATTCATGACCATACATGAAGATGCCTCCACTAGTAAAAGTATAAATGATCAAGAAGAAGAATAGGATGAATCCAAAGTGAATTTGGAAGGAGAACTCATTTTTGCCTTAGAAGAGTTAAAAAATCTTGAGAAGAAGATTCAAAGATTGAAGCTCCAAATCGAGAAAAATGAAAATGAGTCAAAGGAAACAATTGAAGATCTACAAGCACACTTTGAAGAAGCCAAGAAGAATGAAAAATATCTAATGAAACAATTGCAAAAAGTAAGTGAAAAATGTGAAAGGTATTTTATTAAAATTGCTTCTTTAAAATTAGATCTTGAGAAAACAAATAAAGCAATCAATGTTATACCAGCCAATGATTCAAAATTTGATAATATCAATAATATGTTGAATAAGATATTAGAAAGTCAAAGATTAATGTTAGATAAGATAAGTATAATATTTTAAAAAGAGAAAGGGGAGGCCACTACTTTCACATACAAGGTTAACATAGAAAAATAAAAGAGCTATACTGAAGCTATTACAAAAGAGGAAATAAAAATAGAAAAAGTTAAGAATACAAAGAACATCTCAAATAAAGAAGACTAGAAGGAATAGAGACACAAAAGACAATCAGGTTAGAGATACACAAACATGTCCTATTTTTTTGGTTACTATTTTTATTATAATGGATATGGTCATAAGAAAATAGAATGTTAAAAAAGGGCTAACACTTTTAGAAATAAGGAGAAGAAAACTCATGCAGAGTCAAGCAGAAGCCACAACTCTTTTGCTCCTCTATAAAGATTTAATGAAGACACCATAATATGTTACAAGTGCAAAAAATTTAGACACATAGCTTGGTACTGTAGAAGCATGTTTGATTCAGTCAAGAAGGACCAGAGTTTCAAAGCTCTTTTCATCAATAAGAAAGTTTAGAGAGGTTCATGGTAGAAAAAACAACTTAAAAAGTCTATGTTGGTCTAGATAGCTTTGCATACAAGAAATAAATAAAAGCCATGGTTAATTAATGGTGAATGTTTAAGGCACATGACATGAGACAAGAGAAAGTTCATAACCTTAAAGAATATCAATGGTGGTGCAGTGAAATTTAAAGATAATACTATTGCCAGAATTGCTAAAAAAGGTAAACTAAGTTTGGATAATGGTAGAACTAAAATTGAAAATGTTTTGTATGTAGAAGGTCTTAAGCATAATATTTTGAGTGTAAGTCAAAAGTGTGATCATGAACACACACTAAAGTTTTATGCATAAGGTTGTAAAATTAGGAGAAAAGATTCAAATGTGTTGGTTGTAGATGCTTAGAGAACATGCAATAATTTGTATATGTTATCAAACATCAAAAATCAAAGATATTGTTTGAGTCAGATTGAAGAAATTTGGTTATGGCACAAGATAATTAGACACATAAATTTTAAAAATCTTATCAATATCAACAAGAAGCAAGCAGTCATAAATCTTTCAAAGATTACAAAGCCATCTAACACGCTTTGTGAATCTTGTTAGCATGGGAAGCAAGCCAGAAGATAGTTCAAAAAAAAAGAATACTCAACCTCTCAGATGTTAGAGCTTGTTCACATTGATTTGTGTGGACCTATGAGAACTCAAAGTACTCAAGGTGAGAAATAGTTCATGTTTCTTATTGATGATTTTTCATGTATGACTTGGGTAATGTTTTTAAAGAAAAATTAGAAGCTTTTAGATATTTCAAAGCATTTAAAGAATTAGTTAAGAATGAAATTAATTTGAAAATTATGTGCCTAATATCAGATTGAGGAGGATAATTCATGTTAGATCAGTTTATTGAGTTTTGTGAAGGCCATGGAATAAATAAATATTATTCAACAACCAGAACTCTACAATAAAAAGAAGTAATTAAATAGAGAAATATAATAGTTTAAGAGATGGTGTGGATAATGCTAAATGAATCTAAGATACCAAATAGATATTGAAGAGAGGTAGTTGGTACAATAGTGCATATCCATAATAGAACATTATTGAGAGTCAACAGTGATAAGACTCCTTATGAGCTATGGAAAGATAAACCAACTACAATTGATTATTTTAGAGTTTTTGACAATTGATGCTTCATAAAGAGAACTAATAAAAAATTGGATAAATTTGAATCTAGAGTAGATGAAGGTATATTTTTTGGTTATTATTGTAAAATTAAATCTTATAAATGTTATAATAAAAGAACCAAGAAAATAGTTGAAAGTGTAAGTATTAGGATAGAAGAAGATGGAGCACAAAGAATCAGTGATCTAATACAGATTCCCAAAATCATTGAAGAAAAAGAATTTGAAGAATTAGATGAAGATGAGAAGAAAGAGAAAAAGGACACCAAAAATCCATTAAAATATGTATATAGAAATCATAATGAAAGTGACATCATTAGGGACATAAATGAAGGAATTCACACCAGAAGAATGATGGTAAGTGAATTTGAGCAAGTTAATTTCTCTTTGTTATCCAAAATTCAACTTAGAACTTTTTCAAAAGCTAGACATGATAAACATTAGGTTAAGGCAATAGATGAAGAATTAAATCAAATAGAAAAGAGTAATACTTGGGAATTAGTGCCTAGACCAAAATATCACAATGTGATAGGAACAAAATGGGTTTATAGAAATAGGTTGAATAAAAATAGAAAAATAACTAGAAATAAATCAAGATTAGTATGTAAAAGATATGCTCAGATTGCGAGAATAGATTTTAAAGAAACTTTTGCACTTAAGGCTAGTGGTTATTAGAATGTTTCTTGCATATGCAGTGTTTAAAAATTTCAAAGTGTTTCAAATGGATGTTAAATTTGCCTTCCTAAATGGGAATCTAGAAGAAGAGGTCTACATTAAGCAACTCGAGGGATTTATTCTCTCAAATATTAGTAGCCATGTATGTAGATCAAAGAAAACATTGTATGGATTGAAACAAGCTCTTAGAGCTTAGTATGCAAGACTTGATAAGTACTTGCAAGATCAAGGTTTCAAGAGAAGATTTGCTGACAGTAATCTCTACATCAAAATAAAAGGTGAGAATCAATTAATTATTGTGGTATATGTTGATGACATATTTTTAGAGAAAACATTTAAAATATGACAAAAGAATTTTCTGATAATATGCAATAAGAATTTGAGATGTCTATGCTTGGATAATTGTCATTTTTTTTAGGATTGTAAATATTTCATTTAGATAAAAGAATTTTCATATCTCAAAGTAAATATGCCAAGGAAATATTGAAAAAATTTGGTTTTAAAGATTGTGCACCAGTTGGCACACCAATGAGTATGGGAAATAAGGTGAGAAAAGATGAAGATTCACCTATTATAGATAAATATTTGTATAGATCTACGATTGGTAATCTTTTATATTAGATAGCATCAAGGCCAGACATTGTGCATGCAGTAGGTATGGTTACAAGATATTAATCAGCTCCAAAAGATAGTCATATTTAGTTTGTGAAGAGAATATTTAGATATATCAAGGGGACATTGGATTATAGATTGTGGTATCCCATAGATAGATATTTCACTTTGGTTGCTTATATAGATTCAAATTGGGCAGGTTGCTTGGATGATAGAAAGAGTATAAGTAGAGGAGCTTTTTTCCTCAATGATATCTTAGTATCATGACTAAGCAAAAAGCATAACTCAGTATCAATTTCTACAACTAAAGAAGAATATATTATAGTAATATTGTGTTATACTTAAGTGCTTTGGATGAAGCAAACTTTGGAAGATATCAAGGTAAAATATGATGAACCTACTTCTATTTTTTGTGAAAACACAAGTGTTATTACTATTTTAAGGAATCCATTGATGCATTCAAGAACAAAACATATTCCCATCAGATATCACTTCTTGAGAGAGCATGTTATAGATTAATAGGTTAAGATGGAAAATATCAGTACTATAGAGCAAATTGTAGATATTTTCATAAAGACACTACCAAAAGACATATTTGAGTATCTGTAGGAGAAGTTGGAAGTAATTTCTTTTACTTCCTACTATTGCGGATCAACATCAATTGAGGGGGAGCTAAGTGTTAGCTATAAGATATGCCCTTTTCCATTCAAAGAGGGAGAAGAACAAAAATAGGTATAGGTATAGGTACAAGTATAGAAATAGGTGAAAAAATAGGTATAGGGAATAGGTACAGGTTACTACAATAAGGGGGAATTACTGTATGTTTTTTAGATGGTAGTATGTGCAGGTTGACATGTGTAGTATAGGTTTCAAGATGTAGCAATTTTAGTTTGAGGTTGCCATCAATGACAAAGGGGGAGATTGTTAGAAATATTGTCATTGATGTCAAAGGTCTAGCATTAGTGATAAAGGCCCCATAACATTTAATGGTGTTTTTAATATTTATATCTTGGCTAATGTGTGTTAATATTTATTTAATCTTAATGAATATATTTTTGGTTGTATATAAGTCAAAATAGGGCCCATGGAGAAGTTAAAGAGTCATAGGGTAAAGATAAAAGAGGAATGGGATGCATTTTCTCATGAAGAGTCATCTTGAGGAATTCCAAGAGTCACCATGTGAAGATAAAATAGGGTATGCCACATTTTTATATGAAGGGACACTTTGAGGAATACAAAAAGTCACCAAGATAAAGATAAAAGAGGAAAGGATGCTTTTGCTTATGAAGGGTCACCATGTGACTTTTTAAATGCAAGGATATGAAGGGTCATGCAATTTTGGTGCTATTTTCCATGAGGATTGAAGGGTCATAAAGGGTGAATGCCAAATGTCATTTGGAAAGCAATAAATAAAGGCTTGAGAAGCCATTTTTAATTTGTAGGAGAGTGCATGGTTTTTTAATATTTTTATATAAGAAAAG
Source organism: Torreya grandis (assembly GCA_037957365.1). NCBI lineage: Eukaryota > Viridiplantae > Streptophyta > Pinopsida > Cupressales > Taxaceae > Torreya > Torreya grandis. The sequence goes on along the minus strand of JARHVA010000223.1, from coordinate 3,022,001 downwards.
AGAATGGAAAAGCATGAGATATTGTAGAGTTATATCATTTGTGGAGTAATAAACATTGAGAGATAGTTATGTTTTATAAACAAAAGGGGTTGGTGCTCCTGTGGGTTGGTGCTCATAAATCTGTGTAAGGGGTTGGTGTTTCTATGGGTTAGTGCTCAGCATAGGGGTTGGTGCTCCTAAAATTTGGTGCTTGAAAACTTTGTAATTTGAGTTGGTGCTCATTCATAAACTTGAGATTGTTCTCTATCCTTTTTCCCACTTTGGGTTTCCACATAAAAATTTGGTCTCTCTCTCTCTCTCTCTCTCTTGTGTGGTGCATGCTATTGTTTCAATTTTATTGCATATCTTGAATGTGTGATTAAGTGGATTAAAGAAAAGAAATAAGATTAAATAAAAGATATATAATATCTTGATTCACTCCCCCTCTCAGTATATTTCATGCTTAACAATGTTTTATTGTGTTCATGGATATGATATGATGTTTATGGATGGTTCGATGCTTATGATCATTGATGTTGTTTATGTAATGGATTTTGATGTGATGATCTTCAATTATATGCTGTGGTGATGATGATTTGATTTATGGTTTATGATGTTATATGATGACACATAAAGTGAGTTAGATAAACTAAATGTGGGAAAATTGATAAGAATTAATGAGACACATGTCTACATGAATCAATAATGAAAGATAAGAAAAGAAAAATGATGCCTTTTCATTGGTAAGGAAAAAACAAAACCCAAAGTTAGATTGGCTTAATGAACGTAAGAATTTCAAATGCTTCAAATTAGCATGCTTGGGTTTGATAAAAAGGTGTCTTGATCACATTGTGTCAAGTAAGCTCATAATCCCTTGATTTATAGATGATAGAAATGGGAGGTAGGTAATAGGAATATAAAATAAAGGGGTGCTAGGTAGGGTAACCTTATGTGGGTTAGTTTACCCCTTGTATAGGTGAATTAAGAACTATAATAGACATGCCCATGTCTTATACTAGGTTTAGTCTGATTGATGTGAGAAGTCTACTAGTGCTAGATATGAAAGTTGATTGCAGCTTTCTTGGGATAACTAATTTTGATATAGGGTCTTTTATTTATTGAGTTTTACTTTTGATAGGTTTGTGAAGTTGATCGATGTGGGAAGCTTCAAATGATTATTTCTAACCCATTTGACTTAGCCATCCTTCAAGGGAGTGGTCTAAGTTTGGGCTTATATATTTGGTAGCTATCTTTCAAGGGATAAATTTATCTTTTAAGCAATTTAGAGAGTTTTGGGTAGCTATCCTTCAAGGTAACTATCTATAATGCTATAAATATGTGACCCAAATAATATTTTGGTATCTAAAATTGTTTTGATGTAGCGGTTTTAAACATAGACAATTCTATTTAGGCTTAGAGGTTTACCTTTATGCGGGAAAAATTTTTAGCATAAAGAGGTTAATGGTAAGTGAAAGGAATGGTTTAAGGAACAATAACCATGGGATTCCATTTTGGTAGAGATAAAACTTATCCATAAGAACTGTGCCATGGGTAGAGCCATGGTACCCATATTTAAGATTAGGCTATAACTGTGATGGTTAATTACATGTATCTTTATTGTAATAGGTTATCCTCAAAGGGAGAGGGATAGGTAGGTGAAGGTGAAAGTCTCATAAATCAAGGGATGAATTAAGGTTAGATAAGAAAGTGAGTTAGATACCTCTTTTAATAAAAGAATGAATGTAGATGTGAAGTATTGAGAGGTTTATATTCTGATTTGCCTTTAAGAGAGGGAAAATGATAAGGACCTGATCCATACTTATGGGTTATGATGTAGGGTCCAAAACAATTGAAAGAAAATTTGCCTCTCTTGCTTTTTTCCATGTTGGTGACATGCTGATTTTCCTTTAAGACAAGGTCATTGATGTTGAATTCTCATTCTTTTTTGTGTTTTTTATAGGTGCACTTAATTCATTCTTGATGGACATGAATATGGTTAAAAACTATGAGGCGATACTCCTCAAGTAGCTCATGTCATCCTAGATGTTGATGATAGTCACTTTTGAAAATGATCTCTTGCAAAGATATCGAAGAGAAGAAATCTAGACTTTGAGAGGTAAAACTACCTCTACTCTGAAGACTAGAGAGAAAGGGGTATCACCCATAGAGGTTTGAATGCTAGTGTGATAGGCCCATAAATCAAGAAGGATGTGCAAGTGACAATCCTGAACTAAAGTACTAACAATTTTGGTTAACATTTTGTTAAGGATTTTTTTAGAGGCTTTCATCTATCCATTTGTTTGTCGGAAGTAAGGCAAGGAAAAGCTTTAGTTGATGCTAAATGCATCATAGAGACCTTGGACTTTCTTGTTCTTAAAATATTTACTGTTATCAATGATGATCTTATGAGGAACACTGAAATGATAGATAATGTGATGGTTGATGAAATTGATAATGTTTTTGGCTTTGGTAGAGATGAAAAGAATGTCTTCCACCCACTTGGTGAAATATTCAGTGATGGTAATAATGGATTAGTGGCATTGTGATGAATGAAGATTAATTTCCCTAATGAGATCTAAGCACCATTGTGAAAATGGCCAAAATTCATTGGATACTTGGAGGCCATGGGTAGGTGCATGGTATAAGTTAATGTGTTGCTAACATTTAACACACTTTTTTACATAATCACAATAGCCTTGGTTAAGGATGGGAAAATAGTAGCCAAGGCAAAGGATGTATTTAGTGACAACTAAACCACTTAAGTGTCCCCCATAGATTCCATCATGTATTTCTTTGATAGCATAGGAAGCTTCATGATTGTGAAGGTAATGAAGAAGGAGGCTGTCAAATCCACATTTGTAAAATATTCCCCCTAGTATGGTATAATGAGAGGTACTTTGAATAAAGTCTCTTTGATCATTCCTATAGAGGTTGGTAGGAATGATACTGAGGTTGAGGTAATGAAAAGTTTCTTTGTACCAAATATTTGATGGAGATGTGTCTACATTAAAAATGGTAGGAAGGTCAAAATAGATGTAAGATGGGGTGATAAATGGTGTATGGTAACAAATAATTTAGAGTAATAAGGTTGAGAAGGAATTTGGGAAGCAAGGTAAGCCATGGCGTCTACAAACTTATTGGTAGATTTTGGGATTGAATAGATAAGGTAATGATTGAATGATGCTAAGAGTACATCTATGAGTTATTTGTACTTTAGGAAGACATCATTCTTAAATTGGTAAGATCCATTGACCTGGTTGATGACAAGTTGGACATAACCAAAGACACTGATTATCTTGAATTTTAAGGCTAGAGTAGTTTAAAGACCTATGACTAAGGCTTCATACTCAGCGACATTTTTGGTGTATTCAAAGTCAAGTTTAAAGGAAAGTGGAATAGGTTCACCATTAAGGGGAATAAGAATAACTCTGGCACCACCACTGTGCTAGGATTTAGAGCCATCAAATAACATGATCATTTGGTAGGTGGGGTCTTCTTGAAAAAATAGTCATGATGGACTCATATAAAAATGAAAGAGGAAGAGGATGGTTATCAAGTAGAGGAGATTCAACCAATTAAACAAAAATCACTTTCCCTTTAATTAAGTTTTACTGAAGAAACTCAATATCAAACTCAGTTAAAAGCATGAGCCACTTAGCCATACACTAGTTTTGGTATGGTTTAGAGTGCATGTACTTGAGTAGGTAGGTGTTAGTGATGACATAGGTTTTATGATTAAGAAGGTAATGGTGAAGTTTATAAGCCATGAAGATGAGGGCAAGGCAAATTTTCTCAAGATGGGAGTACCAAGTCTCATACTATATAAGTGTTCAACTTATGTAGTAGACAACTTGCTCTTTATTCTGTTCATCACAGTGAGTGAGCATTGCCCCTAGGGAATAGTCAGTGGTAAAGATGTAAAGGTAGAAGGGTTGGTCCTCTTTAGGAGGGGTAAAAATAGGTGTAAAAAAGGTATTCTTTGAGTGAATCAAAGGATTATTGATAGTATTTAGTCCACTTAAAGGAGGTGTCTTTCTTGAGGAGATGGTGAAAAGATTGACATCTATTTGATAATTGAGAGATAAAACATCGGATTGATTGGAGATTCCCCTACAAGCTATAGATTTGCTTAATGTGGGTAGGAGGTGGCACCTCCAAGATTTCTCTAACTTTGATAGGGTCTACTTTGATTCCTTGAAGAGAGACAATGAAGCCAAGAAGTTTTCCATAAAGGACCCCAAAAAATACATTTCTTAGGGTTAAGGAAGACATGGAAATGGATAAAGCATTAGAATATGATTTGAGGACATCTAAATGATCCTAATGATATTTAGAGTTCCTAAGGAGATCATCCACATAGTCCTCAATGATTTTATGGATGAGGTCATGAAATATGTAGCTCATGGCATATGGGTAGGTTGCACCAGCATTCTTTAAACTGAATGACATGACTCTATAGAAGAAGGTTCCACATGGGGTGATGAAAGACGTTTTATGTTGATCTTTAGGGGCAATCATGATTTGATTATATCCTGAGAAACCATCTATGAGAGATAACATGTCATCTCTAGCTATAAAATCAACAAGTTGGTCAATGATAGGCAAAGGGAAGTCATCCTTTGGACAAACAAGGTTGAGGTCATAAAATTTGATACAAAGGCAAAGTCCCCACATGGATTTGGTAATGGGAATGATGTTATAAACCCATTGGGGATAATCAATGGGTTAGATGAAGTTGATAGTTAAGAGGTGTTAAAGCTCCTCTTTGACTAAGAGGGTAATGTGAGGGTGCATCCTACAGAGCTTTGGTTGAATAGGTTTCGCGTCGAGATGGGCGATATGTTGTGGAGAGAACTAGAAGGGTCAATTTTGGGAAAATCTTGATAATACCAAGAAAATACTATGATTTGATCATGAAGGAAGGATGGGTAATCCTGTTGTTCTATGAAATTCAAAGTTTGTTCGATCTTGATGATGTAAGGGTTATCCTAAGTACCCAAGTTGACATCAATGGTAGATTCATTCAACATGGTTTGGTTTTTAGGAGGAAGGGAATTATGCATAGAATAATCCCCTGTACCAAGGTAGGTGAGAATGGAATCATCATCTTGACATTAGATGGTATTGATGGTAGGGGAATCATTTTCTACCATTTCATGATACATGAGAGGAAGAGTTATAGTTCATCCATCCTTTTGATAAATTATGGGGACTAAACTAATGGTATTGATAAAAAAATTTAGATGGGATGATACCAAAATCCTTAGACTTTGAGGGAGATGGGGTTGCTGAGGATAGGACATCCTCATTGATGGTGGTGATGGGTTTTGGTGAGGTGGGTTCTTATGGTGGTACAAACCCAAGGACAAATAACTCATGAGGTTTTTGGGTTTTTATTATGGGTAACTCATGAGGTCCTTATTCATAAAAGCCAAGGCTGAAACCCTTCCAAGCACACTTGTGAAGGTATGCTTTGATAAAGGTTAGTTTGTTGAGATAGGATAAGTCAGAGGTGAATGGTCAGATATGAGGGGTGGTATAAGAAAGAAAAAGTGGATGGTTAATTCCCCCATAGATAAAATTAGTTTGATGATTGGGTGGCCCAAAAGGGATGATGGTTTTGATGTTAGGGTCATAACTAGGATCATGATCAAGGTTACCATACTCTTGAGGATTAGGGAAAGCATATAAGGCTAGAATCCAATAGTCCCCAAGTGAGAGATGTTGGAATGTTGGTTCCAAGGGGTCCTCTATGGGGATCTGTGAAGAAGGGATGGATGATCTTGTTGAAGATTCATCAATGATAGGGGTAAGATTATTGGTGGTTGGTGGTGAGGTCGATAGATGAAGAATAAGGACATCATTAAGTCTGTACATAATATTTCAAGATGCAAAGGGACTAGGCTTAGCTAGTATGGTGATGACATGATCTTCATGTTTAAATTTGATGCAATGATGCAAAGTGGAAGGGACACAACTCATAACACATATCCAAGGGCATCCAAGCAAAAAATTATATTAGAACTCACCCTCTACAATGTAAGAGTTATGAAATTGTTGAGGTCCCAAATGGATATGAAAAATAACTATTCCCAAGGTAGTGGCCATAGTATCATTGAAAGAGTGAAGAACTGCTATAGTTTTAAACATGATGTTCTTTGGAAAATCAAGTTGGTCATAAACATGGGAGGAGATAATGTTGATACTAGCCCCTCCATAAATCATCACCCTTTTAATGTGGGTTTGGTTGATGTATACCATGATAAAGAGGGGAGGATCAGGATCCTCAAGATACACAAAAGGTATTTCTTAATCCTTAAAGGTGACTAAGGTGGAAAGTTTAAGGGATCTGATAAAGGATGTAAGGGGTTGAGGATCTTTGGTTTGAACCTCTATGGATTGTAGAATCTTTATCAATGTTTGACAGTGGGGAGGTGAGGGTTGATTAATTCATATAATCCAATCTTTGTTGGTGTTTGTTGAAGTTATTTTAACACCACACACTAAATGGATTTAGAAGGGTTAGAAGGAGAGGCACCCAAAATGGATACTTTGGGTTTTGGTTATGGTGAAGGTGTTTGGGTTTGGTTGGAAGGTTGAGGGGTAGAAAGGTAGGTCCATGGTATGGACACTTTTACTTTTCCCATATTTTTTTTTGTTGGGCCCTTGATCAAAAACCATATGAATGGTGTGGATAAGGGGAAGTGTTGGTTTAGATTGCCGCTTTAGTTCCTCCTCAGTCTTAGGTTAGAGTGGGGAAGTAGGTAAATATTGGATAGTTTGAGTTGGTGGTTGGGTTGGTAATGGGATCAAAGTTTCATCTGATAATAGATTGTATTCATCCTATAGGCTATGGACTAGTGTTTGGAGAGATTTTCAGTTCTCCATGTCATGTCCTAGTGTCTTATGGTATAAACAAATCAAATTGTCATTAAACCATGTTGGTTTAAGACATGAAGGGTCGAAAGGTTTTATAGGTGGTAAGGTTAAAGAAGAGGTTTACAACAATCTTTATAGAATGGTTGAATAAGATTTGATCAAAGGTGTTGAGGGTATTGGGTTTTTGGTTTTGGGAGTGGGAGCCTTCTTGGGAGTAGGATTTAACATGGAAATTGGAGGTGGTGGAATGATTTTGGTAGGTGGTTTCAATGGGGATTGTCTAGTTATGGTTGGTTTGGAGGTAGAAGATTTAGAGGTGGAGGGTGAAGGTTTGGTGATAGGTGGGAAGGTAGAGGTAGCTAGGTTGGTTAAGAATGATGGGGATTTTGTTGTTTTGGTAGAGGTAGGTGTAGGTAGAATAAAAGGAGAAGGTTTAATAGATGAGGAATAGGTAATAGGGATAGTAGATGGATGGGGTCCTAAGATAGAAGGTAAGATAGAAGGGGGTGGTATGGGTCTAGTTCTATATGGTTTGGGTGGTTCCACATTTTTGATAGGTTTAGTCAAAGGTTTATTAGGTGGAATTAATGGGTTTAAGTCCAAATTCAAATATAGATGAGCTAAGATAGTAGGAAGGACTCCTAGGTTCTTGATGGGTTTGGTAAGAGAGGCATAGGGTGATTTAGATCAAGGTGGGTTGGAAGATTCCCCTATGGTTTTGGAAGAAGAAGTATCTAAAGATGGGGTTGAGGTAATGATGGGTTTGAGGGTAGATGTAAGTGAGGTAAAAGGTTCTTGCTTGTTTTGGTAAGGGATCCCAATATGGTGCCAAAAAGTGGCCCTATCTAGATTGGGTTAAGAGGTAAACTCTAGATTTTAGACCAATCTAGAAAAAGGTTTATATATGGGTTTGATTCCTTAGTCATTAGTTTCAAATTTAAAGCCCATAGGTTGAAGTGAGGGGATAGTTTCCTCACCTTTGTCTTCGGTGGAAGGTTTTATGGTTGTGGAAGATAGTGTCTCTATGGAAAGAATGGATGAGATGATCTCTTCCTTTGGAGTGGTTTCTAAAGGAGTGGTTGTTTCTATGGTAGGTAAGGAGGGTATGGTTTATTCAGATGTAAAAAGGGAGGTGGTTGATTCCTTTGTTTGGATGTCTAAAGGAAAGAGTAGTGATTCTACCACGTCCATTAGTGGATTGGAGGAAGAAATAGTTGAAACAATGGTTGGTGTAATGGTGGCCTCCTATGGTATTTCTATCAAAGGAGAGGTGGGTTAGTTAATGGTCTCATTGATGGAAAGAAGGGATGTTTATTCCTTTATTAGCGTGTACAAAGGAATATAATAAGTTTATACCACTTAAATAAGTGGGGTAGAAGAAGAGGTAGTTAAGGTAATGGTTTCCTCAATAATAGGTTCAATGGTAACAACATTGACCATGTGTACCTCACAAGTGTGAGGTGATTTCAGTTGGCTATTGTCATGGTTGGTGGAAGGTGCATGGTTAGGAAAAGGTTTTCAAAATATGTCTAATGATTGGTTTGGATGTGTATTGGGATTATCTAATTTTAGTTCACCCTTATCAATCATGTTTTGGACAATAGCTTTAAAGATATTGCACCTACTAACATAATGTCCAATAATACAATGGAAGGCACATAGATCATTTAATTGTACCAATTAGGAATGGGGTGATAAGCATCAATTTTTTGGGGTAGTTGATATGAGGAAGTTTTATGAGGTTAGATTTAAGTAGTTTATCCAAAATCGAAGCATACGACTCCCCTATGGGAGTATATTGTCTTAGAGTGGTTCAATTTTGGTTGTGAGCTTGTTGGTTTGATGGGTTGGAAGAATTGGTTTGATTTGGTTGGTTGATTATTAGAGGTGGAGAGGATTTTAAGACAAATATTGTAGAAAATTTCATTAGGTTGGTTTCTACGCTTGGTTTCAAACCAAGTCAGTTATATACTTGGTGGAATTAGGTCTGAGGGTAGAAAGGTCTGGTGCACAATATTTAATCATGATATGGAATTGGCATTAGTTTCACACAAGGCATAAACCTTGTATACTCACCCAAAGTGATATAACAAAGGGACCAAGCTCACGCTAGGTTAGTTACATCATGGCACAACTTAGGGTTCAAAGGGACTTAGTCATTGGTCAAAGGTGTTTAGGTAGCCATCTAGTGATACGTTCTTCATAGGGAGGTTAATAAGTATGAGTCTTCTTAGTGGCCCAAGTCCTAGGGTGAAATTCCATACTTGGAAGGACTAGGTTCTAAGGGGTATAAGTTGTGGGATTAGCTAGTGTGGTCATTTGAGTACTTGTGTAAATCTTGGGGATGGCTCGACTCAAAGGTTCATTCTTAAGGTAGCATCATGTTCTAGGCATGGGTCTTGGAACCTTGGTACAATCGAGTTCCTCCACTTATTCATTGCATAGGTGAGCTGAGGCCATTAAATGGCATGAGGATGCCATTAGTGACCAAAGTTGAACCTCCATATTCCCATCTATTATGTAAAACTACTCAAAGCATAAATGAAACTAGCTTATAAGCATACCATCATGTAGATCTTAAAACATGGATTAATAATTCATATTCATTTAATAAAATTATTTGTTAAAGTGTAATTTATCAACAAATTTCAATAAAGTAATAAAGCGTAAGCTCTTCCTAACCCTATTCATGCCCAACAGATCACATGTGAGCTTGGGATATACATTCTAATCTCTAAGATATTATGTGCATACTAAGAAACACTACTAGTTCACTCCCTATTTTTCCAAAGATTTTTTGTACTTAATCACACACTTATTTTCAATTGAAAGCCTTCTTTTATAGGTGGATGATCATCTCCTAATAGGTTATATGGTACGTGCTGAGTGTTAAGCTGTTGCTAGCTTATTGGCTCCACTATGCTATTCAGGTTGGAGAAATGCATGCCATGAATTTATCTATCATTGAGGGGTTGCTATATCACCTACCCCACTCTCTGACATCCATGCTTCTTGATCTACCACATCCAAGTATAGCAGTGGTGCCTTTATGAAATTCAACACTTCTATAACTACCTGCCAACTGGCATGGGATCGATGAGGACTCCTCCATCTGGTGATAAAATGTACAAAAAGGGGAGGGAATACCCAAAGGTTTGCCTTGAATTGAGACTTACCTAGTTGGCATGGTCCATGTACTTGCTCCAAAAGGGGGCCCAATATTTACCCCATACAAAATTGCTAGTTTGCCTTAGACTAGTCTTTAAACACCTTAGGTGCATAGAATTTGGGCACACCCTACCTCAAGTCTTCCTTAAAATTTTTAAAGCCTTGGATGATGCCCCAAATCTATTCAATGAAACCATTCACCTCAATGGATGTATCCTCTAGGGAAATCATGTTCATGCTCTCCAATTCCTTTCTAAAAGCTTTTAGCCTTTCCTTTACTCACTTCACTCTATCGTCTAATATTTCCCTCTGCTCATTGGCCTTTGTTTGAAAGGTGTGGAAAACTGCCTCCAAATCTTGCTCCTCAGTATTCAATTGAGAACTAAGGGAGTTGAACTTATCCATCACCTACATGCACTCAGCCCTAGTTATTGTGAAGGAATGTTAGAATAGAGCATCCTTCTCCTGCTTTGCCTTTTTGAAGCACATGTCAATAATGGTTCCCTGATTGGAAAAGTTACTAAATATTGTGTTAACTTCCTTGATGTCCTATTCAAGTTTAGTGAAGAGGTCTTCAACTATATCCATATTTTTGTTTAACTCACATCACAAGGCCTCATAGGGGTCTTGTTATTCTTCAAGTGCCAACTTCATCGTTGGTAACATCTACTCTAGAAGCACATAAACATAATCAACCTCCTTCATTCTGGAGGTATCCACACCACCCAAGAGGGATGGCTCTATCTCTTCCACATTCTCTATTAGCTATTTGAGCTTAACCTTTGTTTCCTCATGCTCTTTCTCTATGTCCTTCACTATTTTTCTCTAATTGTTGGCATGAATATCATTGATGATGTTCTTACATACCACTAAGGATGCCATTTTGATAAGTGCATTTTTAGAGTGAAAGGGTTCATATCTCAGGGATTTAGTAGGTGGTAATCATGCCCTTCCTTAGGATTATTGGCACATTAGATTTCCTTTATTGGAACCTTGAATTTAGGTTCATCCATGTAATGATCTAATGCCTAAGATAATTAGTGGCATGTTAGGGTTGTATCAGTTTTTGGAGGCATGCACTCCATCATATAGAATTCATCATCCTCCTTGGATTTTTTTTGTGCCCTTTCCCTATTTTTAGGCTCATACTCTTTATCTTCACTTATCTCTTCTTCCTCATTAGTGTTGGTACTTGATCCTATGTCTTCATATTTTTCATCTTCTTATTATTCTCTCTTCTTGCCTTTTCCTTCTTTCTCATCCTCCCCCTCTCTTTCTTTGGTGCTAGACTCACCATCTTGTTTCTCTTGTAGGGGTTTTTATATAGACTTCTCCCCTTCATCCATTTATTCTTACCTTGGCCCCATTTCTTCTATTTGTTACTCTGAGGCACCAATATTTCCTTCTTTTTCTTTAGGTACCCCTTCAGAGTTGGGGCATGCCTATTATGTGACTTCCTCTGCTATCCTAGTAGAGGTACTAGGCACCATTTCTAGTAGTTTATCTTCCCTATGTCCCGCATTAGTGGAACCCTTCTTTTCTATTTTTCTAACATGTGTGCCCTTTCTTTATAGGCTACTTCCACCTCTCTCTCCTTCTTATTAGCCTTCTCTACTTTATATTTTCTTACTAACTCTTCTTTCTTGGCCTTTTATTTTTTAACCTTCCTCTTTATGTCTTACAGAGTGCATTTATTTTCTCTCTATCTTATCTCTTTAGCCTCCACCTGGTCAATCTTAGCCTGGGACATGCCCTTGGATTTCATCTCTTCATGTCTTTGGTGTAAGTTCAACACTGCATCAATATGGCCTTGGTTAAGGCCCATGTCTTTCCATTGACATTTCAACTCTTCTTCTATTTCTTGCTTTAGTGGGTTGCCTCCTTGGGCACCTTGCCTATTTCTCCTTTTTGAATTTCTTTCTCCATCAGTGCCTTGTGCTCCTCTTCTTTCCTCTACTCTTTAGCCTCCACCATCTGAATGACCTCCTTCAACACCCCTAACTTAGCCATTTCCTCCTTCTATTCCCATAACTCTGATGTGCTTTAAACTTTGGCATCACTAGAGCTAAGTCTCATCAATCTTTGCCTTTGTTTTTTTGGATCAATCTAAGGTGGAGGGGAAGGGGTCTATTAACTTGATGAGGAATCCTCATCCTCAGGTAAAATAAAGGTGACCCACCCCCACTCTTCTTGTTTAGACTCCTTTACCTCTTCTTCTTTAGATATAATAATTTTGGGCGATGGGGAGGGAGCCTTCCCTTTCTTTTTCTCCTTTGCATTGGAGGGGATTTCAACACAAAGTACATGCACTTCTTAGATAATTATGAAGTAGATGCTTCTCCTTATAAAGTGATTTTCATCTTCAACTACTCCTTAATCTCTTCTAAGGTCTTCCCTCTCTTATTCTTTAAGGACTTCTTCTTTTTAGTGGGCACTAGGGTTCCCTCATCCCAAATCTAGATAGGGGGTATTTTCTCCACTCAACGCTAGACCTAGAACTAGAATCATTCTTCCTTGGCTTTATTACATAGTATAATCTATGGATGAATCCAAGGATGTTGACCTCTTGGACTGGATTGATGTTTAGGCAATCTGAGGTGTCTTCTTCATATTTAGTCATGCCTCCATCTATGCAAGGGAACCTACATCAAATTCTTCTACTTTTTACATCAAGTTTGTTGACTAGGATGTCCATTATTTTTGCATTTGGGATTCGGTGAAGTGTATCTCAGAAATATTCTATCAAGAAGGCAAAGGGAAGTTTCAGCCATCCTAACTTGTTCCCATCCTTTAACATTACGTGCAAAATACAATAGTGATGCATCATGACAAAAAGTTTCATCCTAAACATGCTTATGAGAATCCCCTAAGATATGAACCACTTCAATCCAAAGGCTTTGATAAATTACTCACACCAATGCATTACATGAGTCTTGTATTTTGGGCTGAAAGTAGTGGGGTAGGTGTAGTCCTTATATTTCTACATGGGGGACTTATAGTGTTCTGATAACACCCATAGGTTGTCCTCACTTCCATCAGGGATCCTAATCTCCTCTATTATGATCAAGATGAGGATAAAGCCCTATCTAAAGGTCCCTTTGGAACTATAACACTCAAATGTATTCTTGGTCAATTCCTTGACAATGAATTATATAATGTTAAACTAGATGCCATGTGTTATATGGTAGGCTAGGTAGAGATATGCTTTGGATACATATCTCCACTGGCCACCAGGATATAACTTTGAGCTCAAGAGGTGCACCACTACCCTTGTGATGGGGTATTCACACTTATTGATTGGGAACATATAGCCCCCCTTGAATTAGTTTAGTAGCTTTGTAACTCACTCTACCTCCTCATTGTCATCCAAAGATTGATGGATATATATACCTATGTCTAAGAGCTCAATTATTCATCTTATCATATGCACTGAGATCTTCATACATCAACTTGTGAAGTATACATGGTCCTCATAGATGTGTGAGAGAAGGAATCAAACAAGATTTTTGGGATTTTTGAAGCATGATAACTCATATAGTTGAGTTGTGCATGAGGCCTTTAACTTGTCTTGAATCAAGACATAAAATAGGGTATCATCTTCAGGGGTCTTACACCATATATCCACCATCTAGTCCTATGCTAAGTCTTGAAAATGGTTTGATGTCTAGTGGTTGTATTCTTTCAACTAACATATGTGCATGAAGGAGCACCATGGTTCTCCCATTGATACCTCTAGTAGAAATTGTATGTATTGATAGGACATTTTTATAAGTTCTTTAGTATCCACCACCATGACACTAACTAGATCAACTTTCTACACCTTTATCTTGGTGGCAAATGCTTCCTCAAAAATTTTGACCCATTTGGGTTCTAACTGTACCTGTATGAAGCTCAACACCTTTTGCTTCTTCACCATTCTAAATATACTAAAATTAAACCTTGGGAGGTGTGGCTTGCTAAAGCCTCTAATGATGGTTGACACTCTTATAGTCATGAGATATTTGCATGTATGCTTGGCTCTAAGCTTCATTGGCTGTTAATGACAACTTGATGATAACTTCCTGATTTAACTTGGTTCTTTTGTATAAACCCTTATTTAATACTTCACACTAGTTTTTAATGTGAATGCACTCTCTTTTTCTATGTCTTTACTCATTCTAAGGTACTTGGATTTATCAAATACTCATTGTGATAGTTTTTTCTTGCTTTGGCTCTCTAGTTTTTTGCTAAGTTTACATTAAGTCTTAGATTAGCATAAACTTGGTAACATTAGCAAGTCCACTATTCACCCTTTTATACCCATTTTTGTCAACCACCATTATTAATGTAGGCTTAATGTCATAGGTACCTCAATCTTTTTGGAAAATGCAAAAAATCCATGAAATCTTTGAAAATCTCCTATCTTATATGCATTAATTATGTATTTATGTGCCATTACTAACTCATTGAATGCTCCTAATAGCTTTTTTGGTGAAGTGATATGTGGTTAAAATGATCACTTTTTGCTCCTTCTTGGGTGGATGCTAGTTATCTTGGATGACTTCTTTTTTCACATGTATCCTTTAGAATGACCTTCACCTTTCTTGTGGTAACCTGGGTAAAACACCTCACATGCATGTAACTCAGCCTCCTTAGTTCCACCTCTTCTCTAGCTTCAATCCTATTTCAACCATGTTTTTCTTCCTTGGTTGATTTATTGTGAATCGTCTTGCCTTGGCCTATCTTACCCCATAAAAATACCTTGTGCTAGCCCTCTAGCACCTTGTTTCTCTCTTGATACTCTTGCACACTTTTAGTATGTACATTTTCACTATCTACCTTAGGTTGATTGGTTACCAAATTAATTGATGTTCCTCTTGGTGATTCTAGTGCAAATGTAGTGCTAGAGTGGTTCATTTTTGGGCCCTTGAGGGCCTCACACTTCTCATTTTTTGCATGTCACCCTTAGTTACTTCTGCTTGTACCCAGTAAGCTTCATACACCTACTACTTAGATGTCTAGCTTCATGCACTTATGGGCATAAGTGCTTGACTCACCCAATTAGAATTATGCATGAAGTGTTGACACAAACATTTTTGTGGCCTTCACACACCGCTCACTACCTTTACACACTACATAAAGGACAAAAGAAAGAAAAAGAATAGTTTGGCTTACACCAAAATTTATTTTGGTTAGCTCAACTCAAACCAACTATTGAGAAAAAAGCTAGAATTTTCATGGAATGAGCACTAGCATACTACTTATATGGATTCAATCAGTTACCATTGAAATCCTCAAGGAGTATTTTTCTAGATAATGTGTGCAACTTACATGCACCTATCTCGAATATGTAGTGGATGATGTAAGGACCCATCTAATAAATTTACAACTTACCTAGGTATTTTAAGTACTTGGAATCATAAAGAAACACCAATACTCCTTTAGTCAACTCTTTGTGCTTGATGTGCTTATCATTCTATCATTTTTGGTGCACTCTCTCAACCTACTGATTCTATTTGTCTTAGATGCTCTTCTCATCTAAGTGATCTAACTCTTCCAACCTTGTTCTTAAATTTTCTTGGTCATCTAAGTGGCCAATTCATGTAATGCGTAAGGAGGGTACCATGAATTCTGTGGGTAGAACTAATTTAATGCCAAACACCTATTGAAATAGTGTAGCCTTGTTCAGAAGCTTGTAGGTCATGTGGTATGCCCAAAGTACCAATGAAATATGATCATCTTAGTCCTTGTAACCAATATCAGATATCTTTGTTAGGCATATTCTTAGGATTTTGTTAAAGACTTTAGTCATGCCATTGGCTTGGGGATGAAATAGTGTGGTTTTATGGTGCACCACCATGTATTTAGTCAAAAGGATGTGAATTATTTCATTGATTAAATGAGTGACCCTATTGATGGTTAAACTTAATGGACACCCATACCCATTGATGATGTTCTCCCATATAAAACATGTGGCTATCATAAATGTATAGTCTTTTGTTGGTATGGATTCAACCCATTTTATGAAATAGTTAGTGGCCACTAAAATGTATCTAGCATTGGCGTGTCTTGCTATAGAAGTGATTGGCTTAATAAAATTGATGGCCCATTTTTTAAATGGTGCTCAAGAAAGAATGGGAATGAAAGGCATCTCATCATGATGGTTGGGCTTCCTAGTGCACTATCATACATCACATGCCTTAGGGTACCTCTTGGAATTTTTAAACAATCTTAACCACCATAAGATTGATTATAATACCTTGTACACCATTACATCACCAGTACAATGGCCTCTTATGATCCCCTCATACACTTCTTATAGGATGGAGTCCCATTCATATTCTAAAACACACTGACGTAGGACTTCATCCCTACTTAGTTTATAAATCTCCCCTTCAATGAGCTAGAAGGGGGCAACATGGATCATGAGTTACTTCTTTTCCTTGGTGGATAAGGTTTAGGGTGTAAACCCAAACATGAGGAAAGTGGTAATCCCCACTAAATTTTCAAGAATGCGTTAAAATATATACAATTGCACATCTGGCATGTCATCCTCAATGGGTGATACTACATTGCTAGTGTTGATGTGGGACAAATGGTTTGGCCCCAAGCTCTACTTCCCAGGTTTGATGACTATAAAGAACTAGAATTCTTGGAAGACAATAATCCACTTGCATATGCACCCATGTAAAATAGGATTATTCATGAGGTACATGAGTGATTCATGATCTATGAATAATATGAATGGGGTTTTGAGAAGGTATTTCCAATTGTTTTTCAAAGCATAAACTATTTCTAGTGCCTTGTGCTCAGTGCTAGTATAATTCTGCTTGACCTTGATCAATTTTTTACTTTCAAAGGAGATGGGGTGGTCTATTTTGCCCTCACTTGGTTATGCCAATATGGTGCCAATGAAAAATTGTGAAGCATCAACATGGACATGAAAAAGAGTCATCTAATCAGGAAATTGTAGAATTGGTGCACTGGCTAGCTTCAACTTTAGTGTCTCAAAGGCCTCCTCTTACGACTTTCCCTAATAGAATGGGCCATCCTTGTGTAAGAGATCCTCTAAAAGAACCATAATTTTTGTAATACTCCAAATGAAATTACTATAATAGCCACAATAGATTAGAAAGACACTCACATTTTTTTGCATTTAAGGAGTCCAGAGTTGGATTACCATGGCTATCTTTGTTGGATCAACAAGAAAACCATCTTTGTAAACAATGTGCCTGAGCAATGTCCTAAATAGAATTGTGAAGATGCACTTCTTTAGGTTTAAATATAATTGGAGCTACCTACACCTTTCAAACAAGAGATGTAGGTTGTCATAGTGGTTTTTCACAAGACCATACACCATCTAGTCATCAAGGTACACTTGGAGGAAGTTATAGATAAAGTCATTAAAGGCTGTGATCACCACCTTAGAGAATATGGTTGGTACATTCTTTAGTCCAAATGATATCATGTTATAGGTGAAATAACCCCATTCAATTACAAATATTTTTTTAAGATTATCCTCTTTTTTGATCTACACTTGATGGTAGCCCAAAAACCCACTAGTGAAAGTGTAGATCTCACAACCTATGACTCCATCGAAGACCTCATCGATGAACAGGGTCAGGAAGGGATCATTGATACAAGTAGAATTCAACATCTTATAATTGATGCAAATCTATATACACCCATATTTATTGATGCTAATGACCATTAAACTCACCCACTCAGATTCTTGTACTAGGTGAATGATGTCAGTGGCCAACATTATATCATCTCCATCTTTACCTATATGTAAAGATTAAGATTCATCTAATATGGTTTCTTCTTGACTGGCCTTATACCATCCACCAGATTGATGCTCATTTTCCCAAGTGAAGGGTGGGTGCCCTTCATGTCCTTATAGCTATGCAAGAATATGTCTTGAAATTATTTTAGGAGGTCTACAATTTGGATCAGCACTAATTATAACTAGTAAGCACCTATAGTAGTAATCTTTGGCTCACCTTATACATTAATGTCTACCTTAATGGTATTGAGTGGTGCATAATAGGGTTTATTTATCTCTTAATGGGATTGTTTAATTTTCCTTGTTCCCTTTGTTGTTTTAATTTTAAGATACATTGGATCTTCATTATCTAGGGTGTTGTCGTCCACAAGGTGCACAAGATTTTGTCTACCCATTAGAGCCTTCCAATTATGCTCTTTCTAGGTCTCATCATCTTCTTCATTGGAGTTATTATTAAGCACCATCTCTTTAAAGAATGTTAGGAGTGCTAGTATTTTCTCTCCAAACATTTCCCTTAGGTACTCTTCCAAGATAGTAGTATCTTTAAACACTACCCTACATATGACTTATAATGGCTCTGGTAGGCCTAAGTTATGCAGAGAAAAAGAGGTGTGTATGAACCTCTCCTTAAGTATCTCCTAGTTTCCTATCTCATGACATGTCTCATTTACAATGTACCATGCTCATGCCTAAGTTTTCAAAGTCTTATAAAAGGAATAAAACCATAAACCTCTTGGTGCATTATCACTATAGATAGTCTAGGTTTATTCACATAAACACACATGAGTGATTGGGTCAGAATCATTGATGTAAGCTGGTATGCCCAAATCCTCATGAATTTTTACAAACCTAGTGTATTTTTATACCTTCACATCCAACCAAGTTGGCAAGCTAGTTCTCTATACTACCTACTAGTGAGCAGTAGTGCTCTTCAAGGTATGTACTAGTGCACCCATTCGATCTACCTCTTTTAAGATGTAGGCTTCAATGTCTTGAACATAATTTTTAATGCGTTGGATCCCTTCATACTTTGGGAGTGCTACAAGATTTCATTTACTGAGTTAGAGTACCCTTTTCCCTACCTTTTAGGTGTAGGGGACCCATTTCTTCTTGTGATGCTCAACCTAAATCAATCCTATCCTAACTAGTCTTACCTTGACTATGTGCACTAGGTGACACCTTTGGTTAGTGACCTCAGAGGCCTCTTTGACCCATCACTCTCAAGCTAAATTAGTTGTATTGGAGGTTGATTATCATTTCTCTCACTTGAGTATGATAAAAAATGTCATTCAACTCCTCATTTAATCAATATTCAATTGATGTCTTATCAACCAGGGCTGGTGTCCAAAGCTATCTGTAGTAAGGTGTAGGATGGTAGATCTAGAAGTTTACTTATGGGGGTGTTTGATGGTCATATTATAACTTTGACTAATGAAATAAATAGGTCTTAAACTACTTGATTCACTCTTTTGTTGAAAAGGAAAAGATGTAATTATTTAATCAAATGAATCCACTCTTTTGCTTGAAAGTAAAATCACACTCCTATTTACGCTTGCGTGGAAATGGAGATGTTTAACTTAAAAAGGAAATTTTATTCACACATTTTCTATAAAAGAAAACACACTTTGCTTAGAAAGGAAATGACTTTAGAATAAGGAAATGCCTTTTGAACTGTGAATTTGTTTTGATGTTTTATGAATGAATGAAAACATTAGCAAGATTCTGATTAGTTATAACAAAGAGTTAATACAACATAACATAAGTACCATACATAATTTCTAGTTCTAAGGAGAGTGGGACTTGCTCCTCTCAGACTTAGGAACAAAAATTAATCAATGCTAGAAACTGAAGTGATAATTCATAAAATTGAAATGATTACAATCTATCTAAAACCTATAATATACTTGTATGTATCTTTCATCTATTATCTTTTTAATAACAAAATTCTTACATTTTATGCTAATAAAATCAACTCAAAATAAGATGCAAAGAGATAGGATTACTTGGTTGATCCACTCATCTAAAGATAGGAGATTAGATTTCTAAGAGATCTAATTATTCTGATGAAACATATATACTATCCTATAATAGTCCTAAGATCCAAATATATATAACTTTATCAAAATCAAATCCTAAAAAATAGCAGATGAGTATTTTCTTCATTTGACTCCAGCTAGAATGATTCTCTCTCATCTTATCTAGCCACCAGCTTCCCCATTTATATATTTGTCTTTATAGAATCTATGGAATTGACCATACAGAGTTGGTAGGAATGAGCCTATGGAGTCTGTAGAAACAACCCTGTGGAGTCCATAGAGATAAGCCTATAGAGTCCATAGAAACAAGCCTGTAGAGTCTATAAAAACAAGCTTGCACCATCCTTCAAATTGATACCATTCATGATGATTTATTACTATTTCAAGTTGGTCCTCCCATATACTCATATGGACATGTGTCTCAAAAACATGAAAAAATAGACTTGTAGAGTCTATAGATTCATTCTGTGTGAGTTCGTAGTTCTGCTGGATGGAGATCAAAATTGAACTTTTATTATACATCCCCTGTATCTTCTTTATAAGCATTCTTCACAACAAAAATCACTAAAACATGCTATGTATTAGACATTAATGACAAAGTAAAGGTTTAGTCTTTGGTTTAATATAAACAAGACAAGTATCTACTTTCCATGTAATAGCTATCCAATAATCTATGATTTGCATAAGATAATATCCTTAGAGATATGAATTGAGGGAAATAACATGTCAATAATGAGCCATATTCTGAGTTCATCATCTCCCCTAGGCTTTACCTTTTGCAAGTCTCATTATAAACACTCATTTGCATTCATAGCTCTTGCATCTACTTCCCAAATTTGACTCAAATCATAGTCATCAAATTAATCTTTTATATGCTTGTTTAATTTGATTGTAAACCCCTGATGTTCTTGAATCATTTATTTACATGTATTAAATTTCTCCTCTGATTGTGGATCCCAACTCTACCATCTTAGAATAGGTATAATCAATAAAGGGGGTCTATATCTCATGCCAATCCATTTCTTTTCTCCCCTAGAGTTTATTACCTTTATTAAGATTTCCAAAATGGAGGTAGCTCTCCTCATACTCCATCTTAAGTTATTTAGAGATGTGACCTCTCATCTTCTAAGAGGCACTAAAAGTTGGTCCCACCTTTTCATACTTGCAATCACCATTAAATCAAAACTCTATCTTAAAAACAAGTCAAAAGAAAAAACACAATCATATAAAGCTTGTAAATAATGAGTTTTAACTTCATCATTTAAAGAAGTATAGTTAAAATTCTTTCTAATCAATCTGAGGATAGGAAAGGTTGGTCTAATACACAATCCTGTAGTCTTAGCATGATTTGTATACTCCTCAAATCTACTTTTTCATGCTAGTTGATTTTTGAATGTAGAATGCAATGCCCTCAATTGAACTTCTCTTACATGAAGGTTTATCAAGAACTTATTGTGCTCATCGTCTCTTATGATCAAATCATGTAAATAAAACTCACAAAGCAAATCCTATTGATCAGGTTCAACACTATAGAAATTTTTAAAAAATATTGTTGGCTGTAAAATCTTATAAGGAAGATGACAAGAGATCCTCAGAAGCTACCATCTTTAAAATTTTTCAAATAAAAACAAACTATATGTAGGATATGATTCCTACATGCCAAAAGAGATTCCCCTAATTTGCATGCATCTTGCAAATTTTCTTCTAAATCTTGGACCTTAGCTTCTAATTCTTTCTTTTTATTTTCCAATATTTTGTTTGAAGAAGTTGTAACTTTATTTTTCTATTTTAGTATAGAATATTCTTCTTTAATTTAATTTAGCATTTACAAGGTAGGAATACCTGGACAACTTGTTTGACAACTTCGGTCAATAAATACCTTAGGAGGAGAAGGTACAATATTAAAAGGTGCTTTAAAAGAGTTTAATAGACTCTATAATCTTCTCTTCTCCTTCTTCAGATTTTCTACATATATCCAGAGGTCTATTTGTTGACTTTCATTTTTATTTATTGTTTCTTCTAATCTTTGAACTTATACTACATGATTGGCAGCTGTTGTGTCTAATTTTTGCACCAAAAATGAGTTAAGATGATCCTTATTCTGCAATTGACTAAGCAAGTCAGCAGTATCAATTATTTATTGTTGCTCTAGAGCTTGAGCTTGAAAAAGCTTCAAGGTTAGTTGCATAATAGGATCATTTAGATTAGATGACTCTCCTTTTTTATTTGTACATATAGTTTTTTCTTTATTCATTGCAGTTTCAATTAAAACATGTGGTTGTTCTGCCATACTTGATTTCTCTACCGTGATTGGCTCTTCTCCTAGAATTGGCTCCTCTATTATGATTAGAGAGTTCCTTTTGAAAGGAGTTTATTCAACATATATAGTTTCAAGGATACTTTGATGTATGGGGGAATGAGATACCTTTTTAAGATGATCCAAAATATTTGTAGCCTCTTTTTCATCTTTATCTATTAGAATTAACCTTCTCCTTCTTTTGGTCACTCTCTAAGCTACACTCAATTGTCTTTCTTTTTCAACCATCAAACCCTCAGTCTTCTCAAGTTCTGTAACAAACTTTCATTTCAATTTTATTTTTCTTGACAAGGGAATTGGTTGCACTACAAATTTTTGAGGTTCTTGTGGAGACCTTGAAACTATAGGGATTTGAGACCTTATGATTCTTCTTGAAGAAGAAGGGACTTCTTTTGAGACTACAGTCTATGATTTCTTCTTTGAAGTTGTTTTCTCAACTGATGTAGCAGGTGGAGATGAATGTTCCTATGGTAAATTTGAGGTTTCTTGTGTAGGAAGATTTGGAATTTGTTATGTTACACTATTCTTAAATTCCTCCCAGACCTCTTGTCCTTGCTGAAGGAAGTGATGTTAGATAATTAGGTGAATAAGGCCATGGTGCCTAAGAGCAAAATTAGGAGTTGTAGTCATAATTTGAAGGGCACCATATAAGAAGGATGGAAGGTTAATATTGTAATGAGGGTTTCACCTCCCATACTTAAGGTGTATTAATATTTTCATGGCTTCTCCTCCTAAAAGACTATTTTGCCCTTCACAAATGATATACTTGATTACCCACTTGGTTACAGATTTCCAAGGTTTAGGAAGTGAATTTCTACTAATCCCTTTTAATCTTCATTTAAAATCTATTAGAAACAAAGTCCCAGTCTGCTCATTACCATTAAACTAAATAATTAAATCATTAAATAGAATTTTGCCTGTCACTCTCATTCCCTCTTCTGGAACTTATATGATTTGACTTATAATTTGAGTTGAAATAGGAATAACAATGCCTTTAACACTAAAAACTTAGGGGTGAGATTAGTGATGAATTGTCTTACCATTATTTCATGGAAACCCTATAACTTTTCAATGAAAGGTAGCCAACTATTTGCTCTAAACACTGCCATAGAAGCTTTGTCTTTATGAAGCTTTGCTACATTCTTCAGCTCTGATCTCATTTTTTGTCCCATTTCTACTCAAATTTATAGAAAAATCTGTCTTTAACTTAGATTAGGGTTTAGACCAACTTTTATTGAAATCTATAGGCAATAATCACTGAGGATCTATAGAAATGAAATGTTTTGTGTGAAACTCCATAGCTTCATGAGTTTATAGTTTGACTTGAATACTTTATAAAGTTTAGCACCTCACATTTCTATAGAGTGTGCCAGTTGTTTTATCAAATTATTACAAATTAGATGAAATGATGAGGTGACACTTTGATGATGACAGCTATTTATCATTTCATTTAGAACCCCTTTATGATGTCTCATCATTATAATTATTGATGACGTAATTGATTATACCAAAGCTACATAGGTCATCATGAAGTAGACATACACCTTTGCCATCTTGTTTGCATGCTTATCCATTATAGTATGTGTCATGTCATTCTATTTTGGAAGGCTCAAGTTTGGGTCATCTCCATAGAATAAATCTTAATTAAATCAAAGATAATTGTTTAACTAAACATAAAAAAATAAAATATACGTCTCACTTATTTTTGACCTTAGATTTATCCTTTACTCACCATTTATCTTGAATAAATAAGTTTGCATAGATTAATCAATAGGTGTTGAAAGAACAACTTTTATGTCATGGAGAAGACCAATCGTAGTGACATGATGAGATTATTTTTTTTCTTATATATTTTGCTTTTTTCCTTTGGCTAGCCATTACTAATTTTCTAGCCAAATCCCTTTTTGCAATGCATAGCTAGCCAACAAGCTAATTTTCTGGGCATGCATTGTTAATAATGTCCCTGAAAGGATTTTCACTATATATATATATATATATATATAATTTTTATTTATTTATTTATTTTTTATATAAATGATCATCAAGGAGCAGGTTCTTTGGAAGAAACAGAGTCCTCCAAAATATCTATTTGATTTGAAGTAGTTTCCCTAGAAGAAGTAGAGTCCTCAAGAAACACTACTTGATTTTTTACCTTTTGAACAAATTCTTCTTTATTGAGAGGTTTTTGATAAAGCTTCAATCTATGTCCATTAACTAATAAAGCTCTTCTACTATCATCAATAGGTATTAGATTAATAAAACTATTTTTAAAGACCTCCTTAATCTGATAAGGTCCCAACCACCTCATTTGTAGTTTTCCTTTAAACTGTTAAAATTTGGAATCAAATAACAGTGCCCAATCTCCTTTTTGAAACTTTTATTGCTTGATCTATGAATTATGCCAAAATTTTCTTTGATGTTATACCAATTTAGATCTTTGTAGTGCTTCCATCCTCATCTCATCAAGTTGATTAAGCTGTAATAGTCTTTCTTTCTGTATTTATTCTAATTCAATCCCTACTTATATAATTGTTTTCAAAGTTTGTAATTCAAATTCAACAAATAATAAGGGCTTCTTACCATAAACTAATTTATAAGGTGAAAATATAGTTGTTGTTTTTAAAGTAGTATTATAGACCCAAATAGTTTTTGGTATCTTATCTACCCAATCCTTTCTTCTAAAATTAATAACCTTAGTTAAAATGGTTTTTAGTTCTCTGTTGGTGACTTTAACTTACCCATTAGCCTGTGGGTGGTATGGAGATGTTTTTATGTGTTGAGTTTGATATACTTGCATAAAGTGCTTTATCATGTTTGACATGAACTGTGGTCCTTAATTTGAGACTCTCTCTTGGAGCACCAAATCTTTGTATGATTTTGAAATATAAGAAATCAGCTACCATATCTTCTCTTACATGAATTAATATTTCCACTTCCAACCACTTGGTCACATAGTTTGTACATACTAGGAGATATTCTATTTATCTGGAAGAAGGATCCATAGAACCTATAAAATTAACTCCCCATTTCTCAAATGGTTCTAAAACTAATTGAGGATGAGGGTGCAGAGGTATCTTTTTTGAAAGAGTAGGCTATCCAATTCTCTGACAAGCATCATAGTGTGTAACATATATTTTTACTTGCTGATGAAGGTGAGGCCAATAGTATCCTACTCCTAGGTTTTTGTGTATGGTTCTTTGAGCTGAGTAATGACCTCCTTTAGGTTCATCATGACAAGCTCTGATGATATCATAAGCTTTAATATTTGTCACACACCTATGAAATACATGGTCAAGTCCAAGTTTGAATAACATTCCATTAATCCATTTAAAAAAGGAACTTTCTTTGATTAAATGTTTCTTTTTTTATGAAAATTGAAGAGAAAAATTTCCTATGGTGAGGTAATTAGCTATTTCAACAAACCACGAAGATTTTGATGAAATAAAAAATAGTTATTCATCTAAAAATTCATCTTCCACCAGTTTTTCTTCACCTGTAGTGTTCATTCTTAACAAGAAATTAGCAACCAAATTAGACTTCCCTAGTTTATCCATAATAGTAACATCAAATTTTTGTAAGAGTAACAACCATCTAATAATCTTACCTCCCACAATTGGTTTTTTGGTAAGATATCTAATAGTTGAATGGTCTATATAGATAAATACCTTGTAAATTGTTATGTAATATTTGAATTTATTAATTACATAGACTATAGCTAGAAATTCCTTCTTAGTTATGGTGTAGTTTCTTTTAGTAGGTGACATATTTTTTTTAATATAATATATAGTATACATGTTATACTCTTCATCCTTTTATCCATGGACTAATCTTATTACTATATTAGAAGTATCTATGTATATATGGAATGGTTGAGTCTAATCTGGTCCTCTCAATACTAGAGTAGTAATGAGTTTAGCTTTGATGGTCTCAAAGGCCTACTGGAAACTATCACTCCATTCAAATGTATTATCTTTTGTAAGCAAGGAAAACATAAGGGTAGCTATTTTGCTAAAATTATCTATGAGGCATTTGTAGTAACCAACATGTCCCAAAAAACTCTTAATTTCAATTTATGTTTGTGGGATGGGTAAGTTGGAGATTATTTCAACCTTCTTTGGATCTACTTGAATGCCTTTTATAGAAATATGGTGTCCCAACACTATTCCTTCATCCATCATCAACAAACATTTCTCATGGCTCAAAGATAATTGATGTTCTTCAAATCTGATTAATACTCTTTCTAAGTTGGTAAGAGCCTCTTCATAAGTTCTACCATGAATGGTGAAATCATTCATATATACTTCAACACAATCATTTTTAAGGTCAGAAAATATTACTAGAACTACTCTTTGAAAGGTTTCTAGAGCATTATAGAGTCTAAATGAGAGTACTTTGTAAGCAAAATTTTCTCAAGGGTAGGTAAATATGGTTTTATCTTGATCTTCAACTACCACCACTATCTAGTTATAACCACTAAACCCATCCAATAAAGAAAAATATCTTTTTCCTACCAAGTTGTCAAGAAATTGATCAATGAAAGGTAAAGAAAAATAATCTCTTAATGTTGCTTTGTGTAGTTCTCTATAATCTAAACATACCCTTAAATTTCCATTTTTTTGGGCATAATTATCAGGGGTGAAACCCACTAGCTATCTGAGATGGGGTAAATAAACTCAACTTCCAAATTTTTTTGGATCTCTATTTTAACTATCTCCTTTAATGCTAGGTTTATTCTTCTTTGTGGTTGTCTAACCGGTTTAACGGATTCCATGTAAATATGATGAGTGCATATGCTGGGGTGAATTCCCTTCATGTTGGTATAATCAAAGCAAAATCTTTGGTATGTATTTATAGTACTTCAAAGAGTTGATCTTCCTCTTCATTTATTAACTAACTTTTGATGTTTAAAATCTTTTTAGGTAATACCATGATTAGTTTTGTGCCTAGGTAGTAAGATTCTATTTGCTTGAATTCACTAATCAATGAGTTTAGAGGACATGGATGAGGAACTAGATTATGAAACATGGTTACATTATCAATAAACTCTTCTCTAGAAGGAATCAGTCTTGCTAAAGAATAATGGAATGCATTTAAGAAATGAGTTTGTTATTATTCTACCAATTTCCACACACTTTCCTGAATCAATCCATGATCATATGGTGAGGAACTAATAAAAGTAGAAGTGAAGGTTTCATAATATTCTTTTTGACGCAAGAACCCTAAACTAAGGTAGTCCATAGTTTTTGGACTGTCAGAGTTTGTAGCTTTCAAACTGGCATAGTCCATAGATTCTAGGTATATGTCTTCATTCAATTCTTCCAAGTGTTTTTTTAACTATGATCATAGTTAAGAAGGAAATGTTGTTTGATGTGTTGTCTGATTCATCCACCCAAAGTTACTGTATGTGATTTGTTGATAGTTTTACAGGAGGATATAAAGAGATGCATTTAGATTTTAACCCATTAGAAATGGTCATGTCTCCTGACGTGCAATCAATTAATGCTACTACAGTAGCCAACCATGGTCCACTTAGGATTATGGGATATCCTAGATTTTTTGTTTTAGGTTGCAAGACCATAAAATCTACTGGATATTCCCATGACTCTATTAGTACTTCAACATTTTCTATAGTCCCTTCTAATTTAGTTACAGATTGATCTACCATTTTAAGAATGGTAGTTGTGGGTTACATTATCATAAGAGAATGTAAGGAGAGTATCAATTGTCATAACATTAATTGTTGCTCTCAAATCTATCAAGATATAAAGAATTTCTTTACCTTTGATTGTGACTGTGATCACTGGGTTTCCTGGATCTACATATTTTAGAACTAATAGTTTTCCTGCTAATAAATCAACAAATTTTCCATCAACATGAATGGTTGTTAGATATTTTTATTTCCTCCTAGATGTCTTGATACAAAGGTTTTTGATGAACTTATTTAATTCAGGTATATCCCTAATAGCTTGTAGTAGGGGTACCTCAATATTGATCTTTTGTAACTCATGGACCAAGTTTGATTTTGGTTTAATATCAATTTTTTTTAATCTTTCAAGAAAAGGAACTACTGGTGCAGTAGTGTTTTCTTTGTTTGATTCAAGACTTATTTTGATTTCAGCTTCTCTAGTATTTAATTGAGATGATTCTATTTTTTCTTTTTCATCAAGTATCTCAAAAATGAGAACTATAAGTTTCTATATAGTTTTCCCTGATCTTAAATATAAGTTTGAACAATCAATAGCTCCAAAATTCATTATCTCTTCCTATTCATTAACTTAAATAGGTGATGGTTGTTTATTTTTTGGATTTGTTATTAGTTGTGTAGGCATTGAGGGTTGATTGATTAATCCTTGTTGTTGAATAATTAAGGGTGGAATTATAGTTTGATATTGAAGTGGTCTTCTTGGTTGGGTGAATTATTGCTATAGATTCCACTATGGATTCTATTATTGATATTGTTGTGGCATCTATTGCTACTGTGGTACCCATTATTGCTGTGGCTGTGGCACCATCCATGGGGGTGTTAGCATCTAATCTTGTCCTGTCTATGGATTTTGGATTGATGGAATTTAGGGTTGATTCTAAAAATCTGAAGGAACTGAAACATTCCATGGTGCCATCCATGGATTAACTGGGTTTTTTGCATTAAACTGTCCTTGAGCCTAGTTTTGTGGGGCAAAGTTTTGTCTCTAGATATAATTTACTTCTTCAGTAGACTAGACTTGTGTTTTCATTTGATTTTTTAAAATAGGTAGAAGGGTGAAATGTTTGGTATTATGATCTATTACATCACAGATCCCACATGATGAAACATTGGTTTTATCTAGGGGCAGTCTCTAAGGGCATGTTTCTATCTACACTTAGGACAATAGATTGCTAAGGGTTTTGTTACATTTGCCTTAGCTTAAAGGCCATCCAAAGTACTATTCAGTGTAACTAGAATATCCATATTTAGATTGACAAATTCTTCCATTAGCTTACCCACTTCATTAGATTTCCCAAACCTTCCTCTCCTAATTCTAGATTTTGTTCGAGAGTAGTTGGTACAAAGCTCAAAAATCTAATTGAAAGCTAACTTATTTATATGTCCATCTCCCATTAGATTTAATGCATCTCTAATATCTTTGTCCAACCCTTTTAATAAAACCAATTTTTGAACTTCTTCAGTGAGTGGACAATTTATTCTTTTATGAGTGAACATGAATCTATCCAAATAATCCTCTAAAGATTCATCCTCATTCTATTTTATTTTGAAGAAATTCTCTTTTCTTTCTCACACTTGGTAGTAATCTTGATACTTATTTAAGAATTCTATCTCCATGTCATCCCATGTTCTAATAGAATTGCCAAGTAAACCCATGAACCATCTCATAGCTACATCTTTGAGTGTAGAGTGAAATAGTTTTAATTTATAGCTATCTATTATGTAATCATAGATTTGACATAGCACCTTAAACAAAAATAGGAATTGATCAGGATCTTCTGTAAATCTTCCCCAAAAATTTGGTAGATTAGCTGGTAAAATATTTTTCATGGGGGTTTGATCATTATGATTTGCAACAATAGGAAAGAAAAAAGTCCTTCTTGGTTGTACAAGTTGTTGATTTTATGGATTTTGTTGGAAAACCATATTTTTTTTTCTTCTGATGATGTTTCAAAGCTGAGATTATCTTCCCACTGAATATTTGTGGTATCAGTTATGGGTTGTTCAAAGTTATCAAAAATTTTTTAGCTATAAATTTTTGAAATGCTTTTTCTAAGTCCTTATCAATTTCTAAATAATGTCTTCCTGTAAGAGATTAATCCCAAGGAATTTATTCTATGGGGCTTGCTTGTGGCAATGACCTGGTTTCTATCCAAGTTTCTAAATATTCTTGCAAATAGGTTTCACTCATAACTTCTAATTCACTACTCAAAGATGTTGAAGGAATTTCAACTTGTGTTCTTGGTGATAATTTTAGGATGAATCATCCTTTAGATTCTCTAGGATGGTACATCAATTTATTGAATTTTTTTAGGGATTTTATGGTTTTTACAATTTTTTTCTATTTTTCACTCTAGACCAATAATTATTACCTTACTAACACCTTGTTCCCTAGAAATGACACTAATAATGATGATTGTCATTCAAATCCTCATTTAATCAATGTTTAATTGATATCTTATCAACCAGGGCTGGTGTCTAAAGCTATTTGCAGTAAGGTGTAGGATGGTAGATCTAGAAGTCTACTTGTGGGGTTGTTTGATCATCCTATTCTAACTTTGACTAATAAAATAAACATGTCTTAAACTAATTGATTCACTTTTTTGATAAAAATTAAAAGATTTAACTATTTAATCAAATGAATCCACTCTTTTGCTTGAAAGTAAAATCACACTCGTATTTACGCTTGCATGGAAATGAAGATGTTTAACTTAAAAAGGAAATTTGCTTCACATGTTTGATGTAAAAGAAAGCACATTTTTCTTAGAAATAAAATGACTTCATAATAAATAAATGCCTTTTTAACTATGAATTTATTTTGATGTTTTGTGAATGAATGCAAACATTAACAAGATTTTGATTAGTTATAACAAAGAGTTAATATAACATAACATAAGTACTGTACACAATTCCTAGTTTTAAGAAGAGTGGTCCCTTGCTCCTCTCAAAATCAAGAACAAAGATTAATCAATGCTATAAAATGAAGTTATAATTCATAAAACTAAAATGATTATAATCTATCTAAAACTTGTAATATGCTTGTATGTATCTTTCATCTATTATCTTTTTAATAACAAAAGTCTTACATTTTATGCTAATATAATCAACTAAAAATAAGATGCAAAGAGATAGGATTCCTTGGTCAATCCACTCATCCAAATATAGGAGATTAGATTTCCAAGAGATCCAATTATTTTGATGAAATAGATATACTATCTTATAATAGTCTTAACATCCAAATATATACAATTTTATCAAAAGCAAATACTGCAAAATAATAGACAAGTATTTTCCTCATTTGACTTCAGCTGAAATGATTCTCTCTCATTTTATCTAGCCACCAGCTTACCTATTTGTAGCTTTGTCTTTACAAAATCCACAAAATTGACCCTACAGAGTTGGTAGGAATGAGCCTGTAGAGTCTATACAAATAACCCTGTGGAGTCCGTAGAGACAACCTGTGGAGTCCATAGAAATAAGCCTATAGATTCTATAGAAATAATCCTACATCATCATTCGAACTGATGCCATTCATGATTATTTCTTACTATTTTTTGTTGGTCCTCCCATGTACTCATATGGACACACGTGTCTCAAAAACATTAAAAAATAGACCTATAGAGTCTGTAGATTCATTCTGTGTGAGTTCGTAGTTCTGTTGGATGGAGATCAAAATTGAACTTTTTATTATACATCACCTGCATCTTCTTTATAATCATTATTCACAACAAAAATCACTAAAACATGATATGTATTAGACATTAATGACAAATTAAAGGTTTAGTCTTTGCCTCAATATAAATAAAATAAGTATCTACTTTCCATGTAATAGCTATCTAACAATCTATGATTTGCATAAGATAATATCCTTAGAGAGATGAATTGAGGGAAATAACATGTCAATAATGAGCCATATTCTAAGCTCATCACATGCCTTGGTAATTAGGGTTAAGCTTCTCAATTTAGACACCTAAATCTAGCCAGCAATGATCTCCAACTAGGGTTTTGACCAATGCCCACCTAAAATGCACAATTTGGCCTAAAAACACTAAAACATGCTAAATGATGTGAAAATGACATATTCAAGTGCCAATTTTGGCTAAGGTATCCCTAAATAGGGAAATATAATTTATGGGCCAACTAACTTTGATCAGATCATTTCAAGTCAAAATGATAATTTTGCACTTAGGTACTCTAGATTGCTCTTTCCTATCAAATCTCTTACATAAGACATGTGCCTTCATTATTTGTTGTTGGTAATATCCTTAATGGGATAAAAAATCCAACACATCTAACATTGCCTTCCAATTTTAATCCAGTTGATTTTTGGACCAATAACAAGGCATTCTGATCAATTTGAGTAATTTGTGCACAAAGTGCTTAATCATACTTAAGAGCTAATTAATCCAAATCAAATCATTATTAATAATTCCATGAAAATTTGTTGAATAATTTTTTTTGAAAATAAATATTAAATATCTACATCATCAGGTGACCTCATTTCTTGGGAAGACATCCCTAGGCCATAAATGCCACAAATATCAAGATTCATGCCCTCCATGCCTCATTAAAGCCCTACATGCCTCTTAATTGATCCTCTATCCTAAATATCGATGAGCTTATTTATTAATTTTAATTGCAAAATTGTATTAATCCTTAGTCACACATCTCAATCTTGAGATGGATGGTTTAGGTTGATTCTGATCAATCTCAAAAATCTATAAATAGAGAGGCTATGAACATCATTTTTAAGCTATTTTGGTCTAAAGTTATTATGCCCAAATATCTTCAAAGAAGCCCAATTTGTGTAAAGTTATAATGTAGGATTGGTTCCAAAAGCTTCAAGCAACTAGTATTACCATGCCAAATTAATTCCAAACCAAGCCAAGCCACAAGCCAAAGGTGCCAAAGAGAGATGGAGGTAGATAAGCTTCCATTTCCAAGGACTTCATGAGCACAAGCTAAGTAAGCCACTACAAGAATACTTTTAGAGCATCAAGGAAGATAAAAAATATGTGTTTTCTTGCATTTGAGTTGTGCTTTGTTCATTTTTATTTCTTCACTAAGCTCACCCTAGTAACTAGGCATGAAGATGTTAGTTTATTGTGTTTTTAATTTGATTTCATTCACTAACACAATACTAATATCCTATTCTTAGTAAATTTCCTATTTCACATAATGGCATGCCCGATGAGACCAAACACATCCCACACATGAAGAAGATCATTCTAAAACTTTAAAATCTTCATTTGGATCATTAAAACTCTTGTAATTTGATTTTATAACTTTGTTTTATTATTTTTCTTTGTCATGGGTTTACATATTAACCATCATTAGTTGGCATAGCCATCATTGGTCACTATTGGAATAACCGTTGTTGGTTAGATAATCATTGTCGGTTAGTAAGTGTAACCATCTTTAGTTAGAGAACCAATGTTGATCACTATGTTTTTCTTAAAAACACAAACCTGAGAGGTCTTTTTTTGAAATTCATTATTTCAAACCCAAAATAACTTTAAGGCTAAAGGACATGCTAACATTTTTGTTTTAGGACCAAGCTTGAAATTTGATAAAAACATGTTTAGATCACTTTTTTGCATGCTTAAAAATGAATTAGGAACATTATTTTAGTGCTTAAAGTAACATTTAAGGTGATTAAGTATTTTTAGCATTAGTTTTCAAAGTTACAACTAAGGCTAATGGGGCAAATGAACACCACCTCATCTTTCATTTGAGCTTAAAAATAAAATCACTTTTCCAAGATTTTTATATTTACTTAATTGTTTAAATTAGATTTTGTTTGGCAAAGAGAGGAATGTTGTGTGTATGATCTTCCATTTTTCCCCTTTAGGGAACCCTTGGAATCAAAAGTGCCATTGTTATTGCAAGTAGCCTAGTCCAAGGCTTAGAAAGAGCATCATTTAAAGTCCTCCCCAAAAACTCATCAAAGTTTAGGTGACCTTGAAAATGACCCTAAAGTATTTATCTTATATCTTTTATATAATTACATCTTGACTTATGAGGGGGACGCCATTACCTCCTATGAGTTCTTTATGGAAGCTTTGACCCAAGGTTTCACCTCTTGGCATTGACTTCACTTACTCCTTTAGATTTACACATGAGATGTATCTATATTTGGACATTACACTACACTAAGTGAATAATAGGATGTAGTGGTTGTAAAAGGACTAGACCTTTTTAAACTAGCCAATACTATGGTCATCCAATTTTTGTGCTTGTCTTTTACATCATTCGATGTGAAATTCATTGTGTAATCAATTCTCCTAGAAATATTCAAAACTTGATAGTTTACTCAACCCCATATTGCCATACCCTTGTTAGGATTTGGATAATTATACTTAGTGTATTTTGGTCATTTATCTTACTTGATGTTTTTGAGACTAAAACTTATTTCTTTATTCATAAAGCCATGCCAAAACTAGTTTGTTTATATGCCACTCTTTTATCTAAAGAGGTGTTATGTTGGCCATTTTACACCACACTTATGCCTTGAACTTTTTTGGTAAACTTATTTGTGTGTGTATCATTTGAGCTACGGAGGGTAGTGTTATCCTACCCAAATCATGTCAAAACCATTATGCCTTTGAGTCTTTAAAACATAACATAGACCACATCATTCATGCAGGCTACTCAATTTGTTACAATACTTGTTTCACCTTATGATAAAAACCATTTGTTTCAAACCATGTCATGTTTACCATTTGGACCTTTGTCTTATGCCATTATGCTATCCAATCTTGTCTAGCTTGTTTGGTCAAATCATAGTTTTCAAAGTTGAGTTTTTAATTAACCTTAATAAGTTTGGATTTAAACATTGATTGATTTATATTTAAACCTCAATTCATGGGGCTGATACATAGATCTTTCTCTTTTGAGTTGCATAACTTTGATTATTCAATTACCTAAATTTGAAAAATATTGATAGTTTATTTATTTAATGCCTATCCTCATCATTGTTGGTGCCTTTATTTGGAAGAACACAACCTTTCTCAAAAAGACTTTTACCTCATGACTTATGCCAATTGATCATGTTTATGTTTGATTCTGTGTACCAGGTCTATGTCCAAGTTATTTCCAAACTTGTTAGATTAAATCAAATCACATAAACCTTTATTTTAATTCTAGATTTTGACACCATTTGGCCAAAAGTCCTAGCATATGCCTATTTGTTTAAGCCTAGATTTTAACTCTGCATTTGGACAAAAGACCTAGTAACTTAACTTTTCCCTTTCCTAGTGTAGACATTGTTTGAAACACTTTGACCTAGACCTTTGACATGCCAATTTTTATTCAGACACTTGACATTTTATGCATATGACATTTGACATTTGATGTCAGACTATTTTATGCCAAGTCTTATCATAAACCATTTTGGAGATAAAAATCCACTTTCAAACCATATTGGAGATACAACTCTACCCCTTTGACCAAGTTAGACTAAGTTTGAACCATTTATCCTTTGGATAATTTTTTAGAGTTTGTAGAACTCTACAAACTCTAAGCCTTTTTGTTTCATAGCTTTCATCATTTACACAGATATGTATCACTACACTTATGATGAAGTTACGTATAATCAAACTTATGATAGAATAGACACACAAAATCCCACTAGGAACCCCTATAGAGAAAGATTTTTTAAGGAGTTTTATTATTCTCCCTACAATACTCCATATGGGGAACATAGTCAAAATCCATAAAATCCATATCAAAACCTTGATTGGCATGAAGAGGATTGTGAGGAAAACTTTGAAGACCCAACTATAGATAATGTTATTTGGGATATAGATCCATACCCTCTTTATAATAATTAGTACATGGAACATAGTCAAGAACCAGTTTATGAGCCAACTCATGAATGGGATGATATGGTTTATGAGGAAGACTTGGATGCTTTGGCTTATGTGAGTAAGCAAACTCCACCACATCATACAATTTATATTATAAGACCATAATGTCACACCATTCCTATACCAATACCTCATCCTTTGGTTTATGCGAGTAATCAAGTTCTATAATGCCCCTTCATCATCCCAAGACCTAGTCCTTTGGGTTGTGCAGCCAATCAAGCCCCATAATGCCCTATGATTACCATTTTAAGACATCATCCTTTGGTTCATGAAAATAATCATGATCCCCAATGGCCTACTATTATCCAACCATAGACCATTTCTTGTCTAGTACCAATCCCATCCAAACCTCAATCGATCCAATCATTCAAAGACCAATCTGTGTTCAAAAATGGTATCTTCCAACTCATTAGAAACCAAGGCTAAGAGAACTAACCAATCTAAGATGTTTCTATTAAATCAACCATTTGTGATAAGTCAACCTATGATGAATCACCTATTGATCCTATCCTAGTTATTGAGGAGTCTCACACTGACGAGCCAGTCATTATTGAGTCACTTCTTAATGATTATAACTACCTTTGAGAAAATCATTACCTTGACCATGTGCCTATTTTTCAAGAGCCTCCTATTGACAAGCTAGTCTCTAAGGAGTTGTCTCTTGATATTTTTCCCATCCTAGAGGAGTCCCACTCTAACAAACCAATTTTTATGGATCCCATCATTCTATTATAGGTTATTAATTATCCAATACAAAGAATTCAACAAGACATCATTATAATAGAGTACCCTTCAGATGAAGAATCAGAGTTAGAGTTAGGTTTTATTCTTGAACCGACATCATATTTATCATTAGAATTAGAATCAACACCAATCTTGACCTTAGATTTAGAGTCCCTTGAGTTAGATTTAGATTTAGATATAGAATATGTTCATAACTATTAAAAAATTAGTTACACATGCCTCATAGATCAATTTAAATACATTTGTGATCATTTTAAGATTTTTAAGGATAGGTACTTCAGATTTGACACAAGTTATTCTAGTATCTTGTACAAAGATTGTACAACCTCTCCCCATTCCATTACCATTCAATAGTCCATTACCTTTAAATAAAATAGCCATATCATTAACATTTTATCTCCCACATGTGTCAATTGGGATCGACAAAATCAAACTTTATTGAACTGCATCCATGGTGACATAGTAATTAAAGAAGATCAAGGAGGCTAAGACCACATTCATATATCATAAGAACACTTTCCTACTGAAACCTTTTTGGAAGCGATAGGGGACAATCAAAATCAGAACTCAACATCTTCTTATGAAACTTTTTTAGAAGCACTAGAAGACAATCAAATTCAAAAGTCAACATTCCTTAGTGAAAATTTCTCAGAGGCACTATGGGACAATCAAGACAAATTTATTAGTGAAAACCTCTTTGAGGCACCAATAGATGAGCACAAAAGTTATTTACTATTGGTTGAAGATAAAATCAAAGATCAAATTAAAATAGGTTCCAATCTATAGCCTAATCAAATGGTAGCTACTCTCAAGATCATATAATAAAAAAATCTGGTGGTCTTATCAAGAGAACAAGTCTTCAGCCCCACCACAACCAAAGTTATGTTGAATCTAACATCAATAACATTACGTGTGACTGAATGTCCTGATCTTCATTTATTTCCCAACCATTCCAAATTCAATTATCATCTACCATTCCATTTCAAAATCAAACCTATGATTCATTATTTGTCCTTATTTACCATCCATGGCTGCACTTTCCTTTGTAGAGGCTACAAAGATTCCTTGTCTCAACACTTGAAGGAATCAAAATTAATGACTAATGAAGATCAAAAAATAATTCTTGATGACTAAATATATAAGCTATTTTTTATAGAGTAGTTAGGATAACAATTAACATGATTGAGTATTCTATTTGTATCATTTGTTGATTAGGACGTGCATCTCCATCTCAACAAGAAAAATAGAATCATATGCCATTTACCATACCCAGACCAAAAACATGTACCATACCATTTCACATTACAATGCCATTTCCATTGTTTCATATGCCTATTTTCCATTGTCACATACCCATCCATTTACCCCATCACCTAGGGGAAAACCCTCTTACCCTTTCATCCATCTTATCATTTCATTCTTATCTAGACCAAAGCCTATTTTTACTCATCCTACCCAATCTTATTTTGATTTTGGTTACTTTTGTTCTTTCTACGCTTTTTGTGAGAGGATTCCAATCAAGTTTAAAAAATCAATCCAATTTATGTTTACAATGACAATCTATGAAATTAGTGTGACAGTTGATCTGGCAACTTTCATCTTATCAAGTTTGTTTATGTTAGCCTAATTATAACCACCTATGGGCAAATCAGTGTTTCATCAGTCTTGGTAATAATTATAACCACCTATAGGAAAATTAGTATCATTGAACTATACCATTATATCATAGTTATAACTTACTATGGGTAAACTAAGGGCAAAACTTGTTTATCATGCATTGTTGCATCACCTTGCCATTACTATTTTTATTTGACTATCCATTTGCCAAATTTGAAAACTTGTTGGGACCTAGTTAGTTTTTACCCACATTTTGTATGGATGGAATTACTATGACTTGAGGTCATTTTAGGACTATGTGGGTCATGCTCAATTCATGTTAAGGTCACCTCAGTCTCCCTTTCCATATGCTCTCACTATTTTGTGAGCAACTCAAGCTAAACACTCTCATCATTTTGTGATCAACCTAAGATAAACACTCTCAATATTTTATGAGTACATATCTTGTCATTCTCTAAATATTTAAGATACCTCAAAATTCCAAAAACATTTATAACATTTCAAAAATCCAAAAATATTTGTCTTATCTAAGCCTAGTCAGTTATCCTTGATCCACCTTACTAGGGCATTGTCATTGTTAGGAAGCTTTCTTTTGATTTTGTTTTAAATATTTATATTTTTTTTGTTTATTTTAGGTTGTTTGTTTGTTTGTTCTTTTGTTCACTTGCCTGTTTGTTTGCTTTTAACACTATTGCCTTGACTCAGTCTATATGTGTTTATTAGGTGATTCCTTACACACATTATTATTGAGTCTATCCATATTCATATGTCAACATTATCATCATGGTTATTATCATTGGTGTAATATTTTTATTTGGATATCAGATATTAGGAGTCAATCCTTATGCATTTTTTAGCTAAGTTTTCATGGTGTTCTATCATGATGCCTACCGTCACATGCTACAAAAAAAATTAGCTTCAAGAATGTCTACAATCAATGGAACTACAAAAGTTTCACCTTGGAACTTTGGATAATCATCCCACCTACCTTGATCAATATAACTCATTTAACCATTCTAGTTGTATCATTATTAGTCAGGATGGGCATCTCCTCATTGGCAGGTACAATTGAATCATTTCTAATGATCAATTTTATTCCTCTATCAATCTATTTAATCACTTTTTACCCACTCATCTTTAATCTATATTCCAGGTTATATCCTTGAATTATGATTGCTAATCATCCCTAACTGGAGCACCATCAATTTTATCCAATCTAGGTCCTCTTAATGATTATAACTAGCTATGGGCAAAACATTATTTTAACTTTTATTCTTGATTATAACTACCTTTGAGAAAATCAAAATCTTTTTTACATTAATGCATGCAAGAATTTTATTAATTGGATTAATTTCAACCACAGATTAATTCAACCTTTCTTCTTATTTCTTTTTGAGAGACCACCCATCAACTAATGGGACAACCACTCCCTCGAGGGGGCATCATCCTAGGCTTCCCAAAACCATTTGGAGCCTTATTCTTCAACCATATTTTTATTTTTGGCATACATGAATTTTCTGATTATTCTAGAAGATTTTACTATGCTTATAACCCTTAATGCCTTTTCAAATAGGGGCAAACTATAGACACCTAAATCTGGTTAGCAATGATCTCCAACCAAGATTTTGACCAATTTCCACCTAAAATGCATAATTTGGCCTAAAACATTAAAGCATGTTAAATGATGTGAAACTAACATATTCAAGTGCCAATTTTGGCCAAGGTATCCTTAAATAGGGCAATGCAATTTATGGGCCAACTAACTTTGATCAGATCATTTCGAGTCAAAATGCCAATTTTGCACTTATGTGCTCTAGATTGCTCTTTCCTATCAAATCTCTTGTACAAGATATGCCTTCATTATTTTTTGTTGGTAACATCCTAAATGGGATAATATATCCAACACATCTGACATTACCTTCCAATTCTAATCCAGTCAAATTTTAGACCAATAACAAGGCATTTTGATCAATTGGAGTAATTTTTGCACAAAGTGCTTAATCATACTTAAGAGATAATTAATCCAAATCAAGAAATAATTAATAATTCCATGAAAAATTGTTGAATAATTTGTTTTGGAATGAATATTAAATATCTTCATCATTAGGTGACCTCATTTCTTGGGAAGACATCCCTAAGCCATAAAAGCCACAAATATTAGGATTCATGCCCTCCATGCCTCTTAATTATTCTTGTATCCCAAATATTGATGAACCTATTTATCAAATTTAATTGCAAAATTGGATTAATCCTTAGCCACACATCTCAATCCTGAGATGGATAGTTCAGGTTGATTCTAATCAATCTTAAAAATCTATAAATAGAGAGGCCATGGACATCATTTAAGTTATTTTGGTGCAAAATTATTATGCTCAAATATCTTCAAATAAGCTTAATTTGTGAAAAGTTATAATGCAGGATTGGTTCCAAAAGCTTCAAGCAACTAATATTACCATGCCAAATTGATTCCAAGCCAAAATAAACCATAATCCAAAGGTGCCAAGGAGAGATGGAGGTAGATAAACTTCCATTTCCAAGGACTTCATGAGTACAAGACAAGCAAGCCACTATATAAATAATTTTGGAGCATCAAGGAAGGTAATAAATGTGTGTTTTTTTGTATTTTAGTTATGCTTTGTTCATTTGTCTTACTTCACTAAGCTCACCTTAGTAACTAGGAATGTAGATGTTAGTTTAGTGTGTTTTTGATTTGATTTCATTCAATAACACAATACTAATATCCTCTTCTTAGTTAAATTCCTAGCTCACATAATGGCACACCCAGTGGGACCAAATGCATCCCACACATGAAGGAGATCATGTTGCAACTTTAAAATATTCATTTGGATCATTAAAAATCTTACAATTTGATTTTCTAAATTTATTTTTCTATTTTTCTATCACAAGTTTACACAGTAATCATCATTGGTTGACATAGCCATCATTGGTCACTATTGGTATAACCATTATTAGTTAGATAATCATCACTAATTAGTAAGTGTAACCATTATCAGTTATAAAACTGACATCAGTCACTGTGTTTTTATTAAAAACACAAACCTAAGAGCTCTTTTTTTGAAATTCATTATTTCAAACCCAAAATAACTTCAAGGCTAAAGGACATTCTAACATTTTTGTTACAGGACCAAGCTTGACATTTGCTAAAAATATGTTTAGATCACCTTTTTGCATGCTTAAAAATGAATTAGGAACATTATTTTGGTGCTTAAAGTAACATTTAAGGTGCTTAAGTAAGTATTTTTAGCATTAGTTTTTAAAGTTATAGTTAAGGCCAAGGGGTCAAATGAACACCACCTTATCTTTCATTTGAACTTAAAAATGAACTCACTTTTCCAAGATTTTTGTATTTACTTAGTTGTTTAAATTAGATTTTGTTTGGCAAAGAGAGGAATGTTGCATGTATGCTTTTCCATTTATCCCCTTTAGGGAACCCTTAGAATCAAAAGTACCATTCTTATTACAAGTAGCCTAGTCTAAGGCTTAGAAATAACATCATCTAAAGTGCTCCCCAAAAACTCATCAAAGTTTAGGTGACCTTGAAAATGACCCTAAAGTCTTTCTCTTATGTTTTTTTATTTCATTACATCTTGGCTTGTGAGGGGGACATCATTACCTCCCATGAGCTATTTAGGGAAGATTTTACTTGGGGTTTCACCTCCTAACATTGACTTTGCTTACTCTTTTGGAGTTGCACACAGGATGTATCTACATTTGGATATCTCACTACAATGAGTGAACAATAAGATGTAGTGGTTGTAAAAAGGGCTAGAGCAAAATTAGAATTTTGACTCAGAATGATCTGATCAAAGTTAGTTGGCCCATAAATTACACTTCCTTATTTAGGGATACCCTAGCCAAAATCAGCATTTGAATATCTCAGTTTCACATCATTTAATGTATTTTAGTGTTTTTAGGCTAAATTGTGTATTTTAGGTAGAAATTAGTCAAAATCTTAGTTGGAGGTTATTGGTGGCTAGATTTAGGTGTCTACAGTTTACCCCTATTTGGGAAGGTATTGTACACCATAGGAAAAACAATGTCTTCTCAAATAATGAGAAATGGCCTGTATGCCAACAAGAAGATGATAGTTGAAGAACAAAGCTCTAAATGGTTTTGAGAAGCTTAGGATGATTCCCCCTTGAGGGAATGGTCATCACATTGGTTGATGGGTGGTCCCTCAAAAATAAATAAGAAGAAAGGTGGAATTAATCCATGGTTGAGATTAATCCAAATAAGAAAA
Organism: Torreya grandis; assembly: GCA_037957365.1. Lineage (NCBI taxonomy): Eukaryota > Viridiplantae > Streptophyta > Pinopsida > Cupressales > Taxaceae > Torreya > Torreya grandis. The sequence goes on along the minus strand of JARHVA010000223.1, from coordinate 2,979,663 downwards.
TACCTACATGCATTGATTTAAAAATGATTCTAATAATCCCTAACTAGGGCACAATAATCTTTAGCCAATCTAGGTCCTCTTAATGATTATAATTGCCTATGGGCAAACCATTAGTTTGAATTTTATTCTTCATTATAACTACCTTTGGGCAAATCAACATCCTTTTTAAAATAATGCATGCAGGCATTTTCTTATTTGGATTAATCTCAACCATAGATTAATTCCTCCTTTCTTCTTGTTTCTTTTTGAGAGACTACCCATCAACCAGTGTGATGACTACTCACTCAAGGGGGCATCATCCTAGGCTTCCCAAAACCATTTAGAGCTTTGTTCTTCAGCCATCATCTTCTTATTGGAATACAAGCCATTTCTCATTATTTAAGAAGACATTACTTTAACTACGGTGTGAAACACCTTTCCAAATAGGGGAAAATTGTAGACACCTAAATCTAGCCACCAATAACCTCCAACCAAGCCTTTGACCAATTTCCAACTAAAAAACAAAATTTAGCCTAAAAACACTAAAATGCATTAAATAATGTGAAACTAATATATTCAAATGCTGATTTTGGCTAGGGTATCCCTAAATGAGGTAGTGTAATTTATGGGCCAGCTAACTTTGATCAGATCATTCTGAGTTAAAATACTAATTTTGCACCAAGATGATTTAGATTTCTCTTTCCTATCAAATATTTTGCACAAAATTCATGACTTTATTAATTTCTTTTGATAACATCCTAAATGGGATAATAGATCTAATGCATCTGACATTGACTTCCAATTCCAATCCAGTCAAATTTTGAACCAATAACAAGGCATTCTGATCAATTTGAGTAATTTATGTACAAAGTGCTTAAACATGCTTAAGAAATAATTAATTCAAATCAAGGCCTAATTAATAATTCCATGGAAATTTGTTAAATAATTTATTTTGAAAATGAATATTGAATATATGCATCATCAAGTGACCTCATTTCTTGGGAAGACATCCCTAGGCCATAAATGCCACAAATATCATGATTCATGGCCTCCCATGCCTTGTCAAATCCCTCCATGTCTATTAATTACTCCTCTATCCCAAATATTGATGAGCCTATTTATCAATTTTAATTGCAAAATTGGATTAATCTTTAGCCACACATCCCAATATTGAGATGAACGGTTAGGTTAATTCTGATCAATATCAAAAATCTATAAATAGAGAGGCCATGAACATCATTTCTAAGTTATTTTGGTGCAAATTTATTATGATCAAATATCTTCAAAAAAATTTTGATAATGCAAAGTTATAATGAAAAAATGATTCCAAAAGCTATTAAAATTATTGTTACCATGCTAAATTGATTCCAAGCCAAGCCAAGCCATAAGCCAAAGGTGCCAAGGAGAGATGGAGGTAGCCAAACTTCCATTACCAAGGACTTCATAAGAACAAAGCCAAGCAAGCCACTACTACAAAGTCATTTGGAGCATCCAAGGAAGGTACAAGAATTCTTGTTGTTTTTCCTTACTTTTTAGTTATGTTTGTCATTTATTTTTGTTACTAAGTTCACCCTAGTAACTAGGCATGAAGATGTTAGCTTAGTGTGTTTTTTATTTGGTTTCATTCACTAACACCATACTAATCTCCTCTTCTTAGTCAAATTTCTAGTTTACACTTGATGCCTTAAATCATGATGTTATAGATGTGGTTTATCTCATCTTCGAGATCAACACTTTCTACATATGGGGGCCCTTGGTCACTTGAAATATGGATCACTACTCTTTCCTTGCCCTTCTTAAAAGTCATATAACACTTCTTAAAGTGCATGTCTATGTTGTTAGAATAGCACCAATGTAGCACCAATGTCCTCCCAAGAGTGCTACATAATTGTCCTATTCTACTAACTTGATGACCTTGAAGTCTAAGTAGAACTCGATGCCATGAAAAACATGGATAAATTATTGGCTTCACATGCTATCCAGGTTGGAATAATGCATGTTGTGCCTTTATCTATCATTGAAGGGTTTCTATCTCACTTGCCCCACTCTCTGACATCCATGCTTTTCAATCCATCACATCTAAGTTTGGTAGTAGTGCCTTTATGAAATTTAATGCTTGTGCAACTACTCACTAGTTGGAATAGGATCCACAAGAACTCCTCCAATTGGTTCCAAAATTTATAAAAAGGGGAGTGACTACCCTAAGGGTCACCTCACACTGATACTTGTCTAGTTAGTGCAGTCCACATACTTGCTCCAAAAGGGGGCCCAATAACAACCATGTTTGTGGTTGCCTTTGTCTTGGTATTGTGCTGGTTGGATGGATTGGTAGTTTTAGTAGAGTAAGGGTCACTAGATTTAAAGATGGAATTTTTGTTTCTCAATTTCAATTTCCCTTCATTAATGGCTCTAATATTAAGTTTATTTGCCATGGTAAATGCCTCATCAAAGGTTCTACAAGTCTAAACCTGAAGAGTGGGAGCAATATGTTTGGCATAACCTTGAGAAAAGAGTTTAATCAATTTAGGTTAGGGTAATGAAAAAGTATTTTGGTTAATGAGACCTCTCCATTTAGCTATGAAATCAGCAATTGATTTTTCATCAAATTGACTAATAGAGTAAAGGTTAATAATGGACACCTTTTTAGATATGTTGACTAAAAAGTGATCTAAAAAGATTTAGGTTAGTTGAAAAAAGGAGAAAATAGAATTCTTGGTGAGATCACTATACTAATCCAAGGATGGTCTAGATAAGGACATGGGGAAGGTATGGAGAAGAGCATCATCATATACAATCAAATAGAAAAAATGGTAGAATTCTCTTAAGTGTTGTTGGGGGTCCTCCTTAATTTGGAACTTGGAAAACTTAGGTATTTCCCATTGAAAAGGATAAGATTGGATAGGAATGGATGGATGAATGGGTTTATTGTATATTTTATTATAAGATAGAAGGTTATGAGTAATAGAAATAGATGATTCAATATTGGACATTTTATCCATTAACATCTTAACTAAATATTTTTGAGGTTGGGGAGATCCATAGTTGAGTAGTAGGTTCAATTGAGGTTGAGTGGATAGAATGTATGGATAAGAGGTGGAAGGTTGAAAAGGTGACACATATTGGTATGTGGTCATGGAAGGTTGGGATGATGCCCCATATTGGTATGTGGGCACAAAAAGTTAGGTACAAGGTGGTATATATCCTTGTGGATTAGGAACATATTTGTAGGATGTCATGGGTGTTTGTTAAGGGATGGACATGAGTTGGTTTGGAGTTATAGTTGAAGTGGTAGGTTGAGGTTGGGTGGTGATACTATTGCTAATAGGTAGAAGGGTAGGAGGTCTGAAAAGTACCAAATTTTGGAGTGGGGTAGGAATTGGTGGATTGGTAGTGATAAGGGGAATGGTGGAAATAGGGGTAGAGGATATTCCTATGGTAGGTGGGGTATAGGTATCTAATTTAAGGTTTCCCCTAAATTAGAGGTGTTGGTTGGTGTAGGAGGGGTTTGGTTATAGTTGGAATGTTAGATTAAGTTTTGGTGGTGGTAGTGGATGAGATATTGGTAGAAGAAGAGGCTTGGGTGATCAAAGGTTGGGTAGAAATAACACCAACCATAAGAGGGGGATGCATACCAAAGGGTGGATCCATGTGAGGAATCAAAGCAGTAGTGGTGTGCTGAGATAAGGTGTTAAGGTAGTGTTGGAGGCTATGGATTTGTTATCAAGGAATGTTGTAAAATATGCATCACCCTCAATAACTATCTGAGGCATGGTAAGAGGAGGATAATGAGGAGGAAAATCCTCAACATTTGAAGTATACTCCATAAAGGAGGAAGAGTAAGAGGAAGGTGGTCCTTGGTTGGTTCAATTTTTCAATTGATGTCTGGTAAAGACCGTGAGAAAATAAGAAAGAAATGACAAGAACTCACACCTCAAACAAAAATCAATCAAAAGAAAAGAAATCAAGGTAGTCCAAACATACACTAAAAGTGTATTTAAACTTAGGATTCTTTTTAGATCACTTTTGGCTCATGCCTTAGAAAGTGTGAAGAAGATATTTGGCTTGCAGATCAGGTACTAAAGAGGAAATTTGAGGTTTGTTTCAGGTTGTGTTTAGGTGCTCAAGAGAGAAATCTATATTGAAAATTTAGTACGTGGCTTGGTATTGGGGCCTATCCCTCACTTCACACATCATAATGATAAGGGTATCAGGTGCTTAGCCAAAATATACTAAATTTTAGAGTTTATACTCAACCAGAGAGCTGAGTTGGTTCTCCTCTTGGTAATGACCTCCAAGTGGGATTGTTGGGAAAGGGTAAGGTTTACTTCCAGGTGATGAAATCCTAGTCAAGCCTTATCTCAAGTTTATTTTGATGTGTTGATTGATTATGTGGTTTGGATAAGTGTGTGATAACAAGAGTGCAACTATGATAAGTTACTTTGCCTTTAAGTTACTAGATGAACTGAAACAAGCAAGCAATCAATATATGCAAAGGGTTTATTTTATGCTAAAAGAAATTTCAGATTTTATTCGATGAGAATATAATAAAGGAAGAAAAAAGGGGTACTTAGATGATGCTAGGGTCCCACTAGGCATGCCAAAATGTTTCTCTTAATTTTTGCTCATTTTTTAATTTTGGAAGAAGATTAGAAACTAGTAATAAGGGTGTGGTAGAAATACCTGGTTGGTGATACATGTGTAATCCAAATGAAGATGGATAACTCCTCTTTACATAGGAAGTAATAACCTATAAATAAGAAATCACTAACAAAAGGGCTTGTTAGCAAGATAGGTAAGTGGACTACGTAGCATGAGCTAGATCTAAGAAGCATATGCTTGCCAGGAGGCTATCAATCCACTATTTATAAAAATCAAGTTGGAAATGATAAAGGTAATGTACTTGCATAAATTAAATGAAATTCAATATAAGAATAAATTAGAATGCTTGTTAAATAAAATGGTTAAATATATAAAAAGTGGGTCAATACTCATGATAAGGTGGGTGAAGTTAAGTTCATAAAATAAAAAAAGGGTCTATGAATAGGCAAGGACATAGAAAGTTAGGTTTGGGTGAAGTTAAAGGGATAAAAATAACTTATTATTTTTTACCACAGTGACCATCGATGGTAGGGTGAACCGTTGGTGGTTGGGTAACCATCAGTGGTTGAGGGTGACCATTGGTGGTTATGCTAACTATCAGTGGTTACTTATGGATTTCTTAAGGTGTTCAGAAAAAGAGTTATAGAATGGGTAGGTGGTTAGATAATTGTTCTATTAAGGATTTGGTGGAGAGAAAATAAGGTGCAGATAGGTCTGATTAGGTTAGGGAGATTAAAAATCCAAAATAACAAAGAACAAGTAAAATATACCTATAGCTTGCTAGATGGTTGATAGTTGAATGTTAAGATAATTTTACCAGAGTAATAATACTTTGGCCTCAAAAGTAAACTTAGTAGATTTTATAGTCTCCTTTATTATTGTCAAGTTGCTAAAGGAGGACTAGATGTTGGAGAGTTAGAATACCTGTGTGCAATAAGATTTGATAGCTTGAACATTGATCTTTTTCACCTCCTACTCCCCTCCTTTTATAGGAAAATAGAGATGAAGGATGGAAGGTTCCTTATAGGATGAGGTTTATGATCATGATATTTTTAATTTTTTTAGCATTGCATAAGATGAACATATTAAATTATGCCTCCTTATCTCACACATAACTAGTTGATGTGTTAATAAGTTGAGGACCTGATCATCGATGATCTAGATAATCATCAATGGTTAAGTTGACCATCAATGGTTGAGTGTCTGAGGGTAAAAGGTTCAAATTAAATTAAAAGGGGTTGGTTAAAAGTTTAAGTTAGTAGGTTGATGAGTTAGCTAACTAGGTGGTCAACTAGACTTAAGGTTTGATAGGGGTCCTAAGGTGTTTCAACAACTAGAACTGTCATGTGTAGTTTTTTAGTGTCTATAGTTGCTATTATTTTTAGAGAACTAAATAAGATGTGAAGATAAATTTATCCCCTTGGATTTTTTGTTTTCACTTGTAATTTGAAAATAAAAAATCAAAGTTGTTAAGTAATTTTTAAGCACCAACAGGAAGTGTGAATTAATTTTTTTTAAGTGTTTGAAATCTTCTCCCTTTAACTTAGTTTACTACAAGTGACTCTCAAATGAAAGAAGTAAATTTATGGCAAGAGTGAATAGATGAAGACAAGATAGTATTAAGGGAAAATAGGATGAATTTAATTGATGGTAGGTTAGTCAATGATAATAGGGATGGTGTCAGGTGATAGTAGGATGTTATCAGTGATGGCAAGATGGTGTCAGGCATCAAAAAGATGTTGTAAATCAATGATATAAGAGTTAATGATGATGGGATGGTGTATGATGATAATAAGATGTTTTTGATGAATGATAGAAGGGTCAATGATGGTAAGAACTTATCAATTAATGGTAGGATGGTGTTAGGCGATAGTAGGATGCTATCAATAAATGGTAGAAGAGTTGGTGATGATAGGAACTTATCGATTGATGGTAAGATGGTGTTATCTATGGGGATTCTATCTATTGATAGTGATAGAGTTATCTATGGGGATGTTGTCTATCAATTTTGACTAAGTTGGGTGATGATAAAATCTATCGATCAATGGAAAAGATTCTAGTCAATGGAAAATCTAGCAGATGATAGAAAATTTGGGCAACATAAAAGCTATTGGGTTTTTATGTAAATAGATAAATAGTCCAATGGTGTAGTCAAGTTATCAAGCATAGGAATTGAGCGATTGAGCGACCAAGTTACCATTTCATGAATAATGTGTTAAACTGGTAGAATAAAAACATGTAAAATGTCAAGGGAAAAACATAGAAATAGGGTTTTGAGTGAGATATTTGTGGATTTTAAAAGTCTCAAGTCACTCCCTTAGTGCTTGTGATGTGAATCATCCTACTAAGCATGTCATTATATATGTAATGAATAAAATATGGAGTTATTCAAATGTTTGTATTATAAAATCACTAAAAGCATATATAGATCTAACATCTTGAATGTAGTTACTCAAGGAGGAAAAGAATAATGCAAGTAACAAACAAAAGAAAATAAAACAAGTATTCTTCACTTTCACTATGTGCTATAGTTAAAATTTAGATTTGGAGTGATGTGTTTGGTCATGTGCTCCAAAAGTCTTTGACAATGGTATTCCTTGCATCATTTCTCCTTGTCACTTTAGCTTGGCTTGGATTGGCTTGTTTTGGCTTGGCATCTGAAGCTTTTATAATCAATTGAGCATTATAACTTTGGTTCGACAACTTGTTTAAAAAGAGTGAAGGTTATCTTATTTATAGGTTCTAAAACTAACTCTAACCCATATGTGGTTAGGTTAGGTTTAACAATGCTTAGGTTTAGGAGGGGACAAGTAATTAATATTTGGGATAGAGATCCCATTTATTAAGTATGGCTCTCCATTTTTGAATTTAATGCTTTAATGAAGTTATTTTCAATTCCTTGACTTTGAATATGATGACATCATCATGACCTCATTTTTATTGAAAATCTATTTAAAAAAATTGATATTCACTAATTACAAATGAAAATTTCACCTAAGCATTTAATTGGATTTACATATTTAATTAGTTTTGCTTAAGGTTTTTTTATTTTAGGAATTGTTTAAGTGCCCATCTTAATGGGTCCAAAGGCCAACCTATTAATTTTCTAAGTCACAACATGATTGGAGATGAATATATAAGATATTATCATTGCATACTAGATAATACCCTAAATATGGATGCCTCAACATGATTATGGGTAATTTCATTTGATGTGTAGATGAATTTAGACATTTTGATGATTTTTAGTCTTAATTTGCACTATTTGATATAAACCAATTTGAAGTTTAGATAGGTTGGGAATGCAGACAAAATGGGGTGTCTACAATAAATTCTCCTTATCATCATATGTTTCTTATGAAAAAACTATAATACATCAAATAACCTTTTTCTAATGAGTCTGACTTCTCTCCTGGTGTTCCTCAACTTGTAAAACTGCATGCTATTAAAATAATTTATTCTACTAAACCCTCCATAGAATTTCTTGTAGATGATATGATCAATGATGAAATTATCTTTGAGTTGATGATCCACCTCATTTTCTCAAAATTGGCATCAATAATACTTTAATTTGAAAAGTCTTACTTGATGAAGGATCTAACATAAATGTTACATCTCTTTGATTAATTACACAAATTGGATATTCTAAATAAAATATCAAATAGACCCAATCCACGTGTTGTGGATTCAATAAAACCAATAAAAAATTACTTGATTGCATTTGGATCCCTATTACTATTGGATCCAAGACAATATTCACCAAGCTCATTGTTCTCGATCTTCCTTTATCTTACAACATGCCATTAGGTCATCTATGGACTCATTATATGCGAGTTATTACATATTATGGTAGCTAATGTATCAAATTCATACAAAATGGGAAACATTATAAATATGAGGTCAATTCTAATCCTTGGATCATCTAAATTCCAAATACCAAATCTAAATATCATATCCCTACTATTACTCAAAATAATAATCCCACTCTTCTTGAATTTGTTAATATGCATTTAGATTTACATGTAACTCTTGCATATTCAAATGATGATGAACCTAAAAAATTACAAAACATTTAAAATACCATAAATCCATACATCATGGAATGGATCCCTCTTCCTCTCCTTCCATGAGATCAAACCATTCCATTAATAGATGATAATATTGATAGTCCTCCCCCATGCAACACATATGAAGCCTCTTATACAAAGGTTGATTTCACTATTAATGAATATGGGGTGTCCAAAATATTTCAAGATCCTTTTTGCATGTCCCCTCATACTTTCAATAATATGGGAATATTCACTACATATGGTCATACTAAAATTGTTACATGTGTTTTATATCCATCTTATGATAATACATACATTATTACTCAAGCTTAGTCACAAGATTTAGATGTCCTACATTATCAAAAGACATTAGCAAAAATACATGCCTTAAATTGTGATGGTCACGTAATTCAAATATCCTTTGATAATGAATTAAAAATTGAATGCTATGTACCACTTATAATTCAAATTTTATAGATACTTTATGGGTCATCTAATGAATCAACTAATTTGATACAATCCAACACATAATTCTTGAATACATTGATTAGATCAATCTAGTACATCAGGATTTATTACCTCCAATATATCATATCAAAAAAAATGTCATATAGTGATTACTCATAATTATATCACCACATATGATAGTTCTCTCCTACTATCTCGATACCAAATTCTATTTAACAACCTTTTACCACTACTTCTAAAATTACCTTAGATGTACAAGCTAAAACTATTTGACAAATAAATTCATAGTTCAATAATCATGAAAAAAATTGGATCTTGAATTTGATGTTGAATATTATGGGACTTTAATCATGCTCCCTAATTATGAATCTATTTTATAAATACCCCATTCTTATGAGCCTCAAATTCCACACCTTCATCATAAGCTTAGTCATTTCTATAAAAAGGCTCTTTATTTTAATGATTTTGTCGCTAGTGTCAATCCTAAAACACATCCTATTTCCACTCTTCATCCTAATCCATATCATTTAAAATATGGAAACACTATTATTGAGGAAATACTTATAATTAATTATGGAACCACTACTATTCCTCAACCTATTCTTGTCTCTAAATACCATCCTACTGAACATGATAATTTTAGTCTATTTTTCAAAAAATACCACAAAGATTTTGCATGGCCATATGAAGACATGCTTGGTATTGATTTTAAAATTGTGGTACATAATATAATTACTTATCCTAATTCAAAAATTCATGTATTAAAATCAACGTGAATTTCCTCAGATTTCTACCTTATGTCATAAAGAAATCATCAAGATTTTAGATGCCAAATTCATCAAACCTATAGACTAGTCTGAATGGGTATCTAATATTGTTCTTATTCACAATAAAGTCACCATGGTTATTCATATATGTATATAATTTTACAATATTAACTTAGCATGTCAATCAATGCCATTGGTGATTCCACTATTATCTATGAAATGTTCTCTCATGGATAGTTTATCATGATATAATAAAATTCATATTACTCCTGAGGATAAACATAAAACCACTTTCACCATTTAATGGGGCACCTATTACTACATAAAAATGCCTTTAGTCTTAAAAATCTTAGTGCCACTTATCAATGTGTAATGACCCATATATTCCATGATCTTATTCATAAACTAGTTGAAACTAATGTAGATGATCTTATTGATAAATCTAAGAGTTGAGAAAATCATCTTCATGATCTTTATATCATATTTTTTCACCTCATCAAATACAAAGTTAGACTTAATCCTTACAAATATGTTTTCAATGTCACCTCGGAAATATCTTAAGATTATTAGTATCTTTATGAAATATTTATGTAGGTCCTACTAAAATCAAAGCCATTCTCAATATGCCTATACTTCATTCCATTCCAAATATATGAACATAGCTTGGTAAGCTTAGGGAAGTTTAATGATTCATTATTAAGATATATTACTATATCTATTCATTTAAATCCCTTCTCAATATAAGTATTGCTTTATAATAGATTGATTCATGTCAAAAATCATTTGACATCATGAAAGGATCATTATTGCATCCTCCCACTCTTTTACCACCTTCTAATGATCGTTATCTCATCTTGTACACTTCCTTTACCCCCACATCAGTTAGGATGCTCACATAATAATATGAAATAGGTTGTACATATTCCATATATTATATTTATCATGCTTTAATATACCATGATACATGTTATGCCAAAGTTGAATGTGATTGTATTGTTATTTATTTCATAGTTGAAAAACTTTGGCATTACATGGATTATCAAACCAATTATGTCATTATCCATTCTAACCCCCTTTGTCATTTATTTCTAAAACTTTCTTACCTAATGATAGAATTGGAAAATGGATGGTTCTCTTGATGAGTTTGATTTATGAATCATCACATAAAAATAAATTAAATTCCAAATAATTGCCAATCAATTTGTTCTTCTCCTATACTAACCACTACTCACATTTAAGATACTCTTCTTGACAAAAAAATACTTTACATTGAAGGTCTTAATCAATCTATTTGAATTAAATATTATTTTCATAATTTTACATCTAATCACAAAACAAATAATCTTGATGAACCAAACACTTCAATTTCTAAACCAAAATCCAAAATCATTAAATAATTACATAAAGTTACAATCAATTTTCATGAAAATACCTATAAACTTAATTTTTATGGAGCTAAATGTCCTTAAGGATCTAAGACATGATGTGTCTTAGCTGATCTCCATGGAAAAATCACATCTCTTTCTTTCTGATTAAACTTTGATGTTACTAAAACATGGATTAGTATGAATCTCTCATTTTAGGCATGCAAGCCACCATCAATTTTGATATTACTTTATTATATGATTTAGGTGACTAATAAATCATGTATCATCAAGTCAATGGTAACTATCAATTCAAAAGTGAAAATATTATCACATATCATCAAATTTCTACCACTCTTGGTAAATAATTCAAATCTTTCACCATAGAACCAATTCCACAAAGGCAAAATGCTATAACTAATTCATTTGCTTCATCCATTTCTTTTTTTCACCCTCATCAAGGCCTTCATGATTAAAAATTTATAATCAACATACGTAAATCACCATCTTCATTAAAAACTACAAATGATTATCTTATATGTCATATTGAGGTTGTCACTACTTGATAGAACCCGTGGTATAAGAATATCATTCAATTTATCGAGCATCATAATTATCCTCTCAACATTGAATCTTGTGAAAAGATTTGAATTCGAAAGAAAGAGTACAAATATGTATTATGATATGACATTCTATACTACCATAATTATTAAGTCACTTTGCTCTATTGTGTCACTCAAGAAGAAGTCACTTCTCTTCATAAACAAACACATGGGGGCATTTGCAGTGATCATTATAGTAGGCACACTACCACTAAAAAATGCCTTTGCATTAGATATTTCTAGCTAACAATTGAAAAATATGCTATCAAATTCGATAAAAAGTGTAAATTTTGTCAACTACATGATATTATTCACGCTCCTCTATCTGAACTTCAAACATTATAATCTCATTGGCATTTTTCCATGTGAGGATTACATCTGATTATTAAATTACCTTGCTCTCAAGACAATCATATCTTCATCATTATGACCAATGAATATTTTGATAAATGGGTTGAAGCTATGCCCTTGTTAATGTTACATATATCACTATATATAATTCATACTTAATCAATTCATTTTTCATTTTGGTATTCCCCACACTATTATTTCTAATAATGGTGGGAATTTTAAAAATAAGGATATGAAATAATTATGTGCTAAACTCAAAATCATGAACAAATTTTCTACACCTTATCATCCTAAACGAAATATCCAAGCAGAGGCCACTATAAAAATTATTAATAAAATATTTCAAAATTTGAGATTCTCATTCTGATTAGTATCTCAATTTTTATCCTACACTTTGGGATGATCACCCTAGCATTTGTACTATTATTGGGGCAAACCCTTTTTACTTATATATAGATTTGAAGATGGATTACATTTAAAATTTGAATTATCATCCTTAATCATCTCTCTTCATGGAATCAATCCTAGTGAAGATCTCTATGAAGCCTCCCTTCATGCTTTAGACCTTCTTGTTGAGCATTGTATGGGTGCTTTGTAGCATAACTAACAATATATAGATAAAATTTCCAAACAATATAATTAAAAGGTAAAATTCCTTACATTAAATGCCAATTATTTAGTCCTTAAATTAAATTATACTCATGAAAAAGAAGGAAATTATTCCAAAAAATAATGGAGATCCTTACTAAGTCAAAGACTTTTTGTGACCTAGTACATATAGATAAAAAAACTAACAAATGACACATCTTCAAAGAATTGACTAATGCTAAGTTTTGGAATAAATATTTTAGATAATTATATGTTACTTATGTATTTCTATTACACTATGATTTGCTTACATGTTGATATTTAATCTTATATATAATTTGGAGATAACATATATTACATGTCTTATTTATATTTTCTATCATGCAACGTGGCATCAATTTCACTTCTTTATATGCCCTTAGGTTTCTATTTTTACACATTAGCCTCCATTCATAATATTAATCATTTTTATTATTATTTGTCATTCTTACAACCATTTGGTTATTTAGTATTTTCAAAGTCACTATTTTATTTATTATCAATTCTTGGCATAATTTGCACGTCTTGGTTTTTCAGCTTATCATTTGCACTATAAGACCTTAGATAAGACAAGGCCTTCCTCACAAATTTTCATTTCATAAATTAATTTTTTCTTCAACCTTATATATGTGTCTTCCCTAAAAAATAAGGCAATAGTCAAGAGTTGTGTATTTATATTCTTAAATTTAGTCACATTTTTTTTATAACAAATCTAATGTCTTATTCTCATGTTATCATCCACATTCACCATTTCTCATGATGATGATTCATGCCTACCTATCATTGTACCATCCCCATTATTTTTTTTTTAATGATTTGAGGTAGCTCAATCATTCCATATTTATTTTCATCATCTCCTTTATTCCATCTCACTATGGGCACATTGAGGTTAGTTTTGAGATCACACTCTTCTCTAATGTGCAAGTACAAGAGTCTTAGACACCATCCTCTCTATTTTATTTTTACTAACCACCAAGTGTAAGTTCTCTAGTGACAGTCATTTTTATCACCTATGTTTGGTTCTTCCAAATTCATATGTAGGAGGATTACATAAAATCCATAAAACTTAAAATCCAATTCATTAAAATAAAATGTAATGATCAAAATCAAAAATGAATATTTAAAATTAAAATTCACACCAAAAGATGTGATTATTATCAAGCACAACTCCTATCCTAGTTGAATCTTAAACTACATAGTTAGCCTCATGATAGAGTTGAAGTCTACTAGAGTGTGATAGGATAGTAGACTAGGGTAAGATGTCTTATATATATGTGTGTGTGTATCTATATATATGTATATAGTGCCACCTAATTTCTCATGTAAGTACCCAATCTTTATAGTAGACCAATGACTTTGTAAGGGGTCCTGAGGAACAGGGAACACATTGTAGAAGGGTAGGTCCATTTTAATACTTTTACGTACATAGCCTTCATGCGATGATATTTGTACTTCACTTGTTAAACTAAATTTGCATAGATAAGGTGAGTTCTCTAGGTTCTTTAATATCAAAAGCCTTTTTATCTTACCTACTTGATTTGAATGTCTTATCTTCTATAAAGGTTATATTTTTACCTTGGTGTCACCTTTATTTCCCTCATAATCCATTTCATTTCTCACCTTGACATATAATTTTTTTATTAATCTTTTCACAATTTATATATTTCCCATTCTTCATCTCTTTCAGACATGCTCAAAATATGATTATTTTAGTTGATCCATCATTAGATTAGAAGCTGCATCTTGGCGTTGTTGTTAGATACTCTCTTACATATTGCCTTATCTTTTTAGGATTTCCTTTGGTTACATTTAGAATAAGAGATTATTTATTTAATTTTTTTGTAGGTCTATTTTATCTTGTTTCTTTTTATTTTTATCCACATTTCCCCATCTTTGTTTGAGTATGGATTGTTACTTATCTCTCATTGATGTTTTTCATCTTTTTCATTTTCTCTTTTTACATCTTTATTTGAGTATATATTGTTACTTATATCTCATTGATTTTATCTATCTTTATCATTTTATCTTTTTATATCTTTTTCTAAATATGGATTGTTACTTCTCTTACATTGATGTTGGTTCTATTATTTAGATTCATGTGTCCTTAGTTTGCTTTAGATTGTTACTTTTCTTACTCAGGATGCATTTTTTGAACATTTCAATCATTTAGTAGCCTTGGGTTTTTAAATACCCTATTTACCCTAATTTATTAATTATACTTGGTTTTTTTTCTTATAACTTAGCCTTTGTCATCCCAACTTATTAATTTTCCAAGTGACTCATTCAATTATGAGAATTTTTATTTTTCTTTGATTTTCTTGTGTTTTCTTGGTTTAATCTTTAGACTTGTATCCTTAGGGTTTATTCCAATATAGTTAATGTTCCCTCCATAATAAAAAATAAAAATAAAATAGACAACCATTCAATAATAAAGGTATGCCAATGTATGTATATGATACTTAAATTATATTTTAAAATTACCTACAATTATATACTTTCTACATTTTTTTGTAGTTTTTAATCTCAATTTCTTGCATTGCTATGTTATTTTTCAAAGAACCATCCCATGTTACACTTTTGTGACATGTGATGAGCTTAGAGTGGGACATACGTATACACACAATATTTTCAAAATTTATAGTTTATTGACATTTTATATATTACAAGAACTTATCAAGTTTCAATATCTCTGAGTGTATGCCTTAAAGGTCAAATCTAGAAAGGGGTGGGTAGACCATTGGTGCTTCACAAGATTGTTAGTTAATTTTATCATACCTAAAACACTCTAAATATTGAGTATCTAACTCCCTAGGAAATTATCCTTAATAGCCCATAACTAAGTAAAAAACTATTTTTACTACTAGGTTAGCCATAGTTGACCTAGTTGCAAAGTTATGACCCACGTTAAATAATTAGGTCAACCTAGTTTGAGGCTAAACAATAATTTTTTTGAACTGGGTCATGGTGGGATGACCTTGTCAATTGAAATTATGGAATGGTTAGGACCTATCCATTTCTATTAATACAACTTTTATTTGAATCCAAAAGAGGATAAACATTCATTTTCACATTATTATAGCTCATAATTCTACTACGTCTATATTTGAAGGAACCATTAATTTGAGTTTACCTTGAAGGAAAGATAAATTATCTTTTGGGAAGTCTTGGATGCTAGTAATAATATTTTACCTTAGAGATGATTTCAACTATAGTGTGATCCTTAAAAAGCCATAATAATTTCTTCGAAAACACCATTGGCTAAGGGAGAAATTGAGATTCGATAGGTTCATTCAAGGGTAAGTATCTATAAATTTTGTTATTTCATTTGATAAATAGATATTACACAAAGTAATAGGTTTGATGTATAACTACTTGATTATATTACCTCTACACTTAAACTTAGTGTAGCTAGAGGGTTTTCTAGGATTTCCATCTTCTAACTTAGGTGATCTAGGCCCCCATTTATCTACCATGATACCCTATTTATTTTTTTTGTTTTAAACCATCACCCTTAATGTTATAAGTTTTGATAACACTAGATTATATTTAATTTCATGCATTACAATACCTATTTAGGGTCATTTCATAGTATTATTTTCCTACAAGATTTAAAACCCTCTCCTTTAGTGTTGTGTGATACGTGTACCCTTAGTTAAGTTTAGTGTATCCAATTTGGTTATGCTCTCAATATAAAAAGTATCACAATAGATGTTAGTTGATCACATTCTTTTAGCTTGGATTTAATAAGTAGGAAAGTTATAGATCTATATTATTTTTTGCATATATAATCACTCTAATTAAATTTGTATCTTATATCATAAGGATGAGGGATGAGACACTATTCTTATTAAGGAAATAATAAGAAATATGGAAACACTATGGAAACATTTGTAACTTATATCATTTCCAATGTGGAAACACTATTATTATTGAGAAAATAATTAGAATTAATTCTGTAACCACTACTATTCCTCGACCTATTCTTGCCTCCAAATACCATCCTCCTGAACATGATAATTTTAGTCTATTTTTCAAAAAATACCACAAAGATTTTGCATTTTCATATGAAGACATACTTGGTATTGATGCTAACATTGTGGTTAATAATATCATTACTTATCCTGATGTAAAAATCATGTGCTAAAATCAATGTAAATTTCTTCTTGAGATTTCTACCTTATGTCATAAAGAAATAATCAAGCTTTCAAGCTTTTAGATTCTAAATTCATCAAACCTGTAGACTAGTTTTAATGGGTATCTAATATTGTTCCTATGCACAATAAAGTCACCATGGTTATTTGTATCTATACAAACTTTTAAAATCTTAACTTAGCATGTCCCAAAAATAATTTTTCTCTACCATTGATCAATGCCATTGGTGATTCCACTACTAGCTATGAAATGTTTTCTCATGGATAGTTTCTTAGGATATAATAAAATTCATATTACTTCTAAGGATAAACATAAAACCACTTTCACCATTGAATGCAACACCTATTGCTACATAAAAATGCCTTCAGTCTTAAAAATGTTAGTGCCACTTATCAATGTGCAATAAACCATATATTTCATGATATTATTTATAAACTAGTTAAAACTTATGTAGATGATCTTATTAATAAATACAAGACTTGAAAAAATTATATTCATGATCTTACTATCATTTTTTATCACCTTATCAAATACAAAGTTAGACTTAATCCTTACAAATATGTTTTTAGTGTCACCTTAGGAAATCTCTTAAGATTATTAGTCTCTTTATGAAATATTGATGTAGGTCCTACTAAAATCAAATCCATCTCAACATGCTTATTCTTCATTCCATTATAGATATATGAACATAGCTTGGTAAACTTAGGGAAGTTTAATGATTCATTATTGAGATGGTTTACTATATTTATTTAGTTAAATCCCTTCTCAATATAAGTATTGATTTAGAATAGATTGATTTGTTAAGTTGTGGAGCTAAGAGCTTCAACTATGCAGATGAAGAGGAGGTTTCTAAAGTTCCAAAAGTACTAGCATCGATAGTATGACCGACGTCTGTCATGATGTATGCAAAAGGCAACCGGCGTCGGCAAGAAGTCAGCCAATGTCGGTCAGCACCAGTTAGATAGGGACTGACGTCAGTCACCTGTGTGTTCCAGAACTATTCGTTGCATGAACAGTTAGTAAGTTGAACTAAGTGTTTGCATGTAAAGGCTATTTTGAGTCTTGAGCTACGTGTCTATTATTAGTAAACTAAGAGTCTAAGTTATTGTTTAAGTCTGGGATCTATTTATAGACCCATTGACATGTATTGTAATTATGAGCTAGAAAGGAAGGCAAGGAAGATCCTTCCATTGTAAGATCATTGAGTTGCAGGTTGTTGCAAGCTCATAGGAGATCTACATGTGTAAGTATGGTCTGCTGAATTGCAAGTTGTAGGTTCATGGGAGATCTACTTGAAGTACTTTGAGTACTTGGTGTACTAACAGGCTTATTACTGACTGGTTGGAGAGGTGAACACCAATTCTGTGTGTGAGTTGTGTGTTGGGACCATTTTTGGTAGGAGAGTGTTTTGAAGAAGAATTAATGTACACTTGAGGTGTGGCAAGCCTCTGTAAGTTGGGAGAGTGTGGCATCTCTCTATTGTATTCTTTTTTGTACGAGTATTAATACAAGATAGTGTATTGTCTCTCATATTCTGTGCTATTTGTGAATTCTAGTAACTTGGACTTCTAGATATTTTTGCATGTTTAATTAATTGTATTTGGTAATCATATTGTGCTCTTTTTGAGGAGCAAGATCCTAACAAGTGGGATCAGAACAAGGTGTGTTGTTTTTGGATTCCCTAACAACTGGTATCAGAGATTTTGGTTGGGATACTAATAGATTGGATTAGATCTGGTTAGTGTGTGTTGATTATAGGTTACTCACAGGGGTTTCTATTTGAGTGGGAGTAGAGCAATGGTAGAAGAAAGTAGACTATGAATGGAGAAGTTTAATGGCAGGAGATCCAAGTCTAGGTATGGTAGAATAACCTACTGGAAGTGTGGAAAGCAAGGGCACTTAAAGAGAGATTACAGGTTAGGTGAAGATCAGCATGAAGGACATGAAGAAGAAGCAGGTGATGTAGGTATTGTTGCACAAGATGCTCTGGTATGTTCTTTGGATAAAGTAGAATCTTGGGTTTTAGATTCAGGTGCCTCTTTTCATGCATCCCCAAATAGGGAATTTTTTCATGAGTATGTCCAGGGAGACTTTGGAGAAATTTTTTTAGGGGATGGTAAGCCTTGTCATATGGTTGGCAAAGGGAAAGTGAAGCTAAAATTGTAGACAGATAACACATGGGTGTTGAAGGAGGTCATGCATGTCCTAGTTCTGGAGTGGAATTTGATTTCTGTAAGAAGTTTGGGTGATGAGGGTTGCACAGTAACTCTCATAGTGGACTCTTGGAAGGTTACCAAGGGTGCACTTGTTGTAGCAAGAGGTAAGAAAGTAGGTATGCTTTATCTATCTACTTGTATTATTGATTCTCTTTCTAGGTTATCTACTTCAGTTGTAGATTCAAAGATGTGGCTTAATAGGCTTGGTCACATGAATAAGAAGGAGATGCATGTTCTTGAGTCAAAGAGTATGCTTTCAGATTTGAAGAGCATAGATCAAGATTTTTGTATGTAGAAAAAGAAGGTAATGTTTCTTAAGGAATCTGATGTTCGTGACAAGAACATGAAAGCCTTGGTTTTCAAGGAGAAGGTGATGGATAGAGTTCAACACAAGGGGCAAAAGAATTCTGAGTAGAGCAAGGGTGATTTGGATAAGGGTTTGATACAAAAGGAGCTTGAGGGAAAAAGTTAGTTCTCATAAGAAAAACACAGAGACCGACGTCGGTTAGAAAATTGGCATCAACGTCCAGACAGGGACTGATGTTGGCTATGTGCAGCCTGATGTTAGTGACTCTAGGCAGATAAACACTGGTGTTGACAAGGAGGAACTAACGTCAGTGATGAGGCAATCAAGGGAATCGACATTGGTCAGATGCAGACTGAGATGTGATCGGCATCGGTCACTGTGACAGATTTTGGGTGGAAAGCAAGTTGTCAAGGAGTCTCAAGCACCCATATGGAAGACTTAAAGGGTATGTAAGCCTCAAATTCATTATTTCCCTTCTTTACAGTACTTGTTGCTCACTGATGGTAAAGAACCAGGAAGTTGTTAAAGAAGCAGAGTAGGTAGATCTAGGAAATAGTGGGAGCTTGGCATGGATGAAGGATGTGATTCCTTAGAGGAGAACCAAACAGGGGTTTTGGGTGGAGTTGCCAGCTGGAAGGAAGCACTGAGAGATAAATGGATGTTTAGGATGAAGAAGAGCAGAAATGGACATGTGAAATAGAAGGCCAAGGTATATGGTCTTGTATAAGCTGTAGGGAAATGGAGGTTTGATCATTGTGTTTCTCTTTACCAGGTTGGATAATATTAGCTACATTATCCTATTACTGTATGATGTGCTTGTTGCAGGGTTACATATATAGGGAGTTGCTGAACTAAAGGCAAAGCTAGTTTAGAAGTATGTCATGAGGAATCTAGGAGAAACAAGGTTCTTTGGCATGAGTGTGTTCTAGGGACATGGAAGGTCACAGGTTGACTTTGTTTCAGGATGATTGTGTGAGACCGGTTAGCACGCTGATGGTTGGATAGTTCATAGAACAATGTCTTATTTCACATAATGAGGTTAAGTGCATGGTATGTACTAAACCTAAGTTTTCCCAAGCAGTGGGAGTTGTCACAAGTTTAGAGCCAATCCGAGAAAGAAGCATTGGAGGGCAGTTCAGTAGATTCTTAGAGGGACTAGCAACAGGTGCACATGCTTTGCAGGGTCAAGTTCTTTTCTACATGGTTTGTAGATGTGGATGTGGCAAGTGATTTGGATGACAGGTGTTGCACCATAGGGTGTGTGGTGGTTGGTCTTCAAGAGTGATCTTGAAGAGGGATACAGAGCCAAGGAAACAAACTAGATGGTGTATAGGTATAGGTACATTTGTAGTTGTTTATCTCTAAGTGGGAGATTGTTAGGTTGTGGAGCTAAAAGCTTCAACTATGCAGACAAAGAGGAGGTTACTGAAGTTCTAAAAGTACTGGCATCAATAGTATGACTGACATTGATCATGATGTATGCAGAAGGCAACTGACGTCGACAGGAAGTTGGCCAATGTCGGTCAGCACCAGTTAGACAAGGACCAACGTTGATTGCCTGTGTGTTCTAGAACTGTTCATTGCATGAACAGTTAGTTAGTTAAATTGAGTGTTTGCATGTAAAGGCTATTTTGAGTCTTGAGCTGCGTGTCTATTATTAGTAAACTAAGAGTCTAAGTTATTGTTTAAGTCTGGGATCTATTTATAGACCCATTGGCATGTATTGTAATTATGAGCTAGAAAGGAAGGCAAGGAAGATCCTTCCATTGTAAGATCATTGAGTTGTAGGCTGTTGCAAGCTCATAGGAGATCTAGATGTGTAAGTATGGTCTGTTGAATTGCAGGTTGCAGGTTCATGGGAGATCTACTTGAAGTACTTCGAGTACTTGGTGTACTGGCAGGGTTATTACTGACTGGTTGGAGAGGTGAACACCAATTCTATGTGTGAGTTGTGTGTTGGGACCATTTTTGGTAGGAGAGTGTTTTGAAGAAGAATTACTGTACACTTGAGGTGTGGCAAGCCTCTGTAAGGTGGGAGAGTGTGGCGTCTCTCTATTGTATTCTTTTCTGTATGAGTATTAATACAAGATAGTGTATTGTCTCTCATATTCTGTGCTATTTGTGAATTCTAGTTACTTGTATTTCTAGATATTTCTGCATGTTTAATTGCTTGTATTTGGTAATCATATTGTGCTCTTTCTGAGGAGCAAGATCCTAACAAGTGGGATCAGAACAAGGTGTGTTGTTCTTGGATTCCCCGACATGATTCATGTCAAAAATCATTCAAAAACATGAAGGAATCATTATTACATCCTCCCACTCTTTGACCACCTTCCAATGATCATCATATCATCTTGTACACTTGCTCTACCCTCACATTAGTTGGGATTCTCATCCAATAATATGAAACATGTTTTAAATATGCCATATATTATATCAATTATGCTTTAATAGACCATGATAGATGCTATACCAAAGTTGAACGTGATTGTATTATTATTTATTTCATAGTTGAAAAAAATTGGCATTACATGGATTATCAAACCAATTATGTCATTGTCCATTCTGACCCACTTTGTCATTTTTAAAAAAAAAATTCATACCTAGTGATATAATTGGAAAATGGATGGTTCTCTTGATAAATTTAATTTATGAATCATCACATAAAAAGAAATTAAATTCTAAATAATTTCCAATCAACTTGTTACTTCTCCTATACTAGCCACTACTCACCTTCAAGATACTCTTCTTGACAAATCAATCCTTTAAATTTAAGGTCTTAATCAAGCTATTTGACTTAAATATTATTTTCACAATTTTATAGCTAATCATAAAATAAATAATCTTGATGAAACAACCACTTTAATTTCTAAATTGAAATCCAAAATCATTGAATAATTACATAAAGTTATAATGAATTTTCATGAAAATACTTGGAAACTTAATTTATATGGAGCTAAATTTATTTAAGGAGATGGGTAATGATGTGTCTTAGCTTATCCCCATGGAAAAATCACACCTCTTGCTTTTTGATTAAACTTTGATGTTACTATTGACCAAATTTGACTTTTTATTCAAATTAGGGCACCTATAGGTAAAAACATCATTTTTAAAAGATATAGGGGGTTGATATAGATGTTATAAAGTGTTTCATAGGTTTTTTAAGGTCATTTAGTGTTGTACTAGTTTTGGTCATTTGTTTCCTAGGTCTATTTATCATTTTAAGTCATTTTAAGGGGTCTAAATAGTGCATTTAATGCTTTTTATGGGTTTATTGTTATTTTTACAAGTTAAAAATGATTATTTAATTAAAAATGTGTCTTATTAGGTCTATATTAACTGTCATTAACTGAAAATTTCAGGTTATGTAGAAGAAAGGATAGTTTCTTAGTGAAAGGAGAAGATTTGGGCACTTGTATGACCTCTTTGGGAAGTGTGCCATATGGGATGGGTATAGGGGGTTTATTTTAATATTATTAAACTAAAATAATTTTTTTTTTGATCTTAGTATGCTATTTATATCTCAAAATCATTTATCTCTCTTTTCCCCTTCTTGGCATAGTGAAGTCACTTACAGGTTTTTGCTTAGTATGAATAACACATGTAGTTTCAAGAAAAATGATTTTGGGAGGTTATTATAAAATAGGATACCTTAAAATAAATATAATAATTTCTATTAATGGTTTACCATGCTTCATGAACCATTTATTTTAATTTCACCTTCCAAAATTGCCTATCAATCTATACACCTTTCAGTTTTGGGTCTTGTTTGAGAAATTTCATATGGTTCAATTGCTAATTTTATTTATATAAGATGTTAAATATGTATTATAACACTTATAATTATTGGTTTCAAATTTGGAGTGGTTTTGACATGCTATTTATCCCAAGTTTTTAGAGTGGTCCATTCTGGGTTGATTGGTAGTTTTCCTCCATTTTGAAGAATTACATGTTTTTTCATGGTTTCACATGGTTATTATATATTAATTATCTTTTTAATAAATTTATATTATCCTAATTTCACCTTATAATCTCACTTTCAAATGTAAATTTCATAGGAGTTACAATCATGTATAATCTACCTTTTCAGTTTGCCATGATATGTTTGCATACAGGTGCTTGAGAGAGTATTTTATATTGAATGGGATATGTTAATACTTTTTAAAAACACTTATAAATAGGAGGAGGCCATTTTAAGTCTTGGAAGTGAATTTAGAAATAACTATGAGATTGTTTCTTGTTCACTATTTGAGGTTTCCTCATTACTATAGACCTATGAATCACCACCTACAAGTGGTTTGAACAAAAAGATAAAGACATATATCGAGTGTGAGATATGTAGTTAAAGAATTTTTAGGAGCTTAACATGATTAAAATAGAAATATAATGCATTTTAAGTGATATTTTGGAAACATAAAGCAAGGAAACCTTCAAACATGAAAGTGACTAAGATTTCAAGGCCTTTGTCCCTAAAAAAATCAAACAAAGGTCCATGAGGTTCTATAAATATCTTATAATCTATTTATTAGGAGAATTAAAACATCTAGTTATACTAATATTGTATTACTTGGCATGAATAATGAGTTTTCAAAGCTTGAAGAGATGGTGACAACTGAAGATGGGAGTTTTTAGGGTCCAAACATGTTACAAAACACACTATGATGCTTTAGAAACATCTATAGGCTTGAAGATGTAAATGACATTTTGATGCCTTTAGTGATCAATAATACATTAACTTATGGATAAAGTAGTTTCATGGGTTGTATGGCACACAAGATTACATAAATATATTTAATGAGAGAATGACATACTCTTGTCTTGCTTCATTTGCACACTCCCTGTCCATATAATAGGCAAGAAATATACACCTACAACCATAGTATTGAAGATGCAAACAATTAGCTAGTTTCATGTGTTTTGATGGTGATTTAACATAATAAAGGTGAGTATAAAGTGAAAAAAAGTACCTTATGGATTTTTTAGGAATTAAGGAGGGTTGTCTCAACTTTTATGACTTGGATCAAGTGGATTATAACTACAGGCATCTACAGGGGTTAAAAGGCAGGGTTTCTCAATTCTCAATAAGAAAGGACACAATCTAGTGGGTTAGGGTGCATGTATAATTATTGGAATGAGTAATATTGTGAATAAATAAATAAACTTATCCATAAGCATAAAAAACTTCAAGGAATGATTTAAACATCATATCCAAGGTCCTTTTAGGCCATGAACACCTATAACAGGGGTTGAAAAGGGATATCTCAGCCAACAATCCATAGAGTTGAGAAATAAGGCTTGTATTAGTTGTTTGAAAAAATGGGAGTGAAAATTGAGTTGGAATAATTTCATAATGGTTTGAATAGTATCAAGGATTCTTAAGGCACCATAAAAAAATCTAATTAGAGGCATTAATACCTACAATAGGCTTATAGGTAGAACTTGTCAGTCTAGGGTAGTGACTTGGTTTTTTATGTTCAAATGATGTATAAAGGGATTAAAAACAAGGAAAGTGATTCAAAAACATGGTGTGTGACCTAAAATAGTTTCAAGGAGATCATTTTTCATCATGATCAATCTCAAGTAGGGCTATATGCACCTACAGGTTAGGTGTCCCAATCAAGGTAGTGAGCTGAGAATGAGGACCTAAGTGATAATTTAGAGTTACTTAAGGAGACTAATGGGTAAGGAAAGTGATCCTATGTCAGGTAATACTTTTCCATATATATATTAAAGAGGATAGATAAATCAAAATAAAGTCTCCAACTATGCATACACAATCCACTTGAGAAGGGTTTCAACACATTCTACCTCTTTTAGGCCTATTTTGAAGGTTTTGAGAGTTTTGGAAGGCTAATTGACCTAGTAAAAGGATGATTTTTTGTGTAGATAATACTTATGACATAAATAATCCTCTATAAAATTAAAATTATTTAATAAAATAGGGTAGATACCCCCTGTTCTATCTTAGAATAAGGGTACTCTCTCTTGTGCATAGATAGACAGTTTGTGTGGAGAAGGTTAAAGGGATGAACTAGGAGTGGGGGAGACATTGAAGAAAGGTTTGGAAAAAATAATAACACATAATACAATCATGTAAGAACCTAATAATATTAAATAAACTAATAGGTAATTCTAACCTACTAGAGTTGCAATCAAACCTGCCAGATACATCAAAGCCTAGTGCTAGATGAGAAGGTCATGAAGTGAACTTTATAAGATATTGGAACATGTATATGGGATGGATACATATTTATTTGAACTATAAAATGGAAAATAAAACCATTAAAGGCCATTTTGAACTTCAAAAGACAAAATAGGCCTAAGGGAAAATATGCAAACCTAATGCCCCAAATAGAAGGCCACTCACACTTTTAGACATAGAAGTGATTTATCCCATATTGAAACATGCATATAGGATGAATATATATATTTTATAACTCTCGGAGTGCAAGGAAAACATCAAGAATCCATTTTTGAGCTTAGAATCAATTTAGACTCGCAAAAATGAGGAAAACAAGCCTGGAAGGCCATCTTTAGAAGCTCACATCTCCCATGAGGATTTACATGTAGACTAGATAAGTTTAGGGAAGTTATCAGGGGTCTTAAACAACAAATTTTTGGATTTTTTTTTCAACTCCAATGTCACATTTTTATGAAACAAGCTTAAGGGTGAAAACATGCCTAAAACTTGATTAAACCCTTACTAAGGACCAGTCTTAGAAATTTGAGTTGGAAAGATAATAAAATGGAATATTTTTCTTAGAATAGATATTAGAGATTTTAGAGTACCTCCAAAATCTTCTCCACACATTTTTGGCTATAGGGACTTGTATGAATAGGGGTAAAATCAAAATTTTTCTCACTTTTTTATGTGTTGTGTAGGTTATAGGAGGAATTAAAAGATTAAATAAAGTTTGGGTGGAATATTGACACTTAATATAATTATAAATATTCATTTAATCTCATGAAAATAATTTTAAGTGCGTCAACCATGACATTAATTTTAGCCAATCAAAACTAGCCTAATACACAAACTAGAGAGAGGGGAGAAAATATTCAAGTAAGGTGATTTTAAGGTTCCCCTAATGCTTCCCAAGCCATCTAGGGCATTTAAAATTGTCATTAACTCCCTCTAATATATTTTAATGGATAATTTATGGTAATTTTGAGGTTAAGTGTGTAGCGTGTATGGAAGGGCAATTTTCAAGACAACATATGATGATGACTCATTTTCAATTGATTACATAAGACCAAGCATGAAAAAAATGAATGGATATGTATTTTTTATGTCCATACCTTACATTAAAATCATTATGCTTTTTCTAGTTCAGTTACAAGATGTTTAAATAGGCCCAATCATGAAGGCATTTTTTCTATGCAAAGGGAGGAGTTTCTTGCCACTTTTCTTCAAATTTGTGACTTAGATTTACACTTGTTGCTCCTATAATTACATTGTTTAACCCATATCCTATTGTAATTCATGGATAAATAAAATTATTAGCTTGACAAGTATCCTTATGACCCTTAGACTTTTCTTTCTCTCTCTCTCTCTCAAACTCTATAAGAGTTGGCCATTTTAGCACTGTAGGGGATGCTCCACCTGAGTATGGTAAAGCCCTAATCAATTTTATACCTTTTGATCAATATAATGACTAAGTGTCACCTCTTCCACAACTATGTTTAGTGTGTGTACTTGAATGTTTGATTTCGCTTAAGAGATATTATTGTTTGCTTAACATGCTAACTCATTCTTGTAACCTATTTACAATTGGAAAACCTCTTCTTGAGAGGCATGAAAAGTGTTATTGAGATATATCAAGGACTAAGTGAGTTTGTCTATTCATCAGTTCTATTCAAGGCCTCTTGTCTAGTCCTCCTATCTTAGATGTTCATTTTATCCTCACAATGTAACATTGATGTAAGAAATTGTAGATTGGGAAATTATATTTTTGGTTTGTTGCTTGGTCTTAAGTGTCATATACATGTGGTTAGATGTCATAAATATATTTGGTGTATCACCTCCATTAGTTTTTCTTTACTTCTAGTTCTCTCTCTCCCTTTTCACCTCAATAATTAATAGTAGTTATAGTCAAGTGGTACATCAAGGGAGCTAGCCCTATCTAGAGATTCACTTCATTCCTTAGGCTGCCCACAATCCTATAAGTGGTTCCATTTTGACACTTGGATGAGGAGAGCCTTGGCATCTCTTTAAAGCATGAAAATCCAAGTGACAATAATTTTTGGTATGCTTGGTGGGACTCTTGTTCCAAGAGATTGGGATATCTTTGGTATTGTCTCTCGACAACCAGCTTTTAGAGACATCTCTGAAAACACCAATGATGACTCCAAAGATATATCAACTAGTTTAGCAACCCAAGTGATCCTTTGAATAAATTTGGTAATGATTTTCTTTATGTTATTACTTGAAATGAAGTTTCATGGCTGCCTATGGTTATGAATTTTTCTCTTTACAAGTTGGTGAGATAATTCAAGCGTGTGCCACCCCATACCAATATGAAATAGTCCTTTGTCAGTCCCAATATGACCATTTTTAACCTTGTCATGAGTTTTATCAGTCTTATAACTAGCCTTCTCAATGTTTTACCTCTCCTAGTCAACCTAGTCCTTTCTCTAATTAGCCTATCTCCATCTTTAAACAAACACTTTTGAGTTATGAAAGATACATGTTGTATCTTGAAACACAAAGAGGATATGGTATAGAAGTTCTTAATCATGCCATTCAAAAGGTAAGAGATACATTGGGGTTAGTCAAGAGAGAATGGGTACCTATAGAGAAGGCCAATTAGTAAAGGCTTACTAGTGATATGCTTGATGTAAGTGGTCTAATTTCTTCCTTGGAGAGTAATATAGAAGTTCATGAAAGACAACCTCACCATAATTATCATCCTTTTTATCCACTTCCCCAAGTTTTCTATTAAACATATGAAACCCCTAATCATGAGCCTGGTCAAGGATACCAAAGTCATCCTCTTCCCAATCTTTTGGAGGAGAGAGTTGAAAAGTGAAGCCTTATGTTTGAAGCTAATCTTAATAGACAGATTGAGATGGTGAACATGAATATGTAGTAGTCTTTATTGGTATTAAAATATGTGTATTTCAAGTCCCCATTGCCTTCTCATGTTGCATCTCCACCACCTAAAAAGGAGACGTCTAATCCCAATGTCCTAAGCTGGGGTAAGGTAGTTGAGTCATGGGGAAAGAAAGAGGACAAAAGTCTTATCAAAAAGTATTAAATTGAAAATAAGGTTGATCCTATAAGAACATCTCCTAATCTTCCTTAAGAAGAGAGTTCTAATCCTAAGATCATGAGATGGAGTAAGGTAGTTGAGTCATGGGGAAAGAAAGAAGATAAGGGCATTGTCCAAGAGTTTGAAGTGAATAATGGAGTTAACCCTTTGAAACTCCTTCCCACCCTTACTCATGAAGCTCCCTCTATTCCATGGCAACCTTCATGCAATCCTTATTCCCATGATGATTCCTATCAACTTTAAGAGAATATTTTCCAAGAAAACCTAGCCAAATAAATGGAGGAATTAAAAGTAAAAATGAGATTGTTAAGTTAACATGAGATGTAAGGTTTAGACCCAAGAGAATATCCTATGCCTAAAGACACCCCATCTCCCTTACCTCAAAAGCTTCCTAAAGGGCCCCCTATCTTGAACTCTCAATCTGATTTTGAACTCTATATCCCATCTCCACCAACTAGTTCCTTTTGTCCTCATCCCATTACCCTTTGCCTTGATGGACCTGTGGTGTGGTAACTAAAAGAGGATCAACTAGTTGACAAGGAAATAGAGATCTTAATTGAATAAAAAATACCTCTTTGGGAGCCTCATTGGGATAAGTCACATGATTTCAAAATGCCTAGTCTTGGCATCACCATGAAGGCAATTGAATATCTAATAGCCCTTGACCAAAAAAACTATATATCATAGATGAAGTTTAATTTGAAATCCCTAAAGATGTCTTGAGTGATGAAGAGGAGGTAAGTCCTTGTGTTGAATCTCTTTGCTTGGTTGATGAAGAAAGATTTCTTTGTGTTAAAGAGCCTATCTTGAGAGAGGAAAATGAAGAATAATGTGATAAATTCATGGCTGATCAAGAAGACTTCATGAGTGTTTATGAGGAAGAGATCACCATAGGCACTCCCCTTAGTGAACAAAAGGATAATTCATAAGCTTTTGAAGAAGGATGTTTCATTTTTCCCAAAGAATAAGAAATGATAATTAAATATTTCCTCACTTTGTAAGATAATATAGATGAACATGAGAAAGTTCTTAATCAGTCTTTGAATGACTTGTTTGAAGTTAGTGGAGTAGGCTATGCTCCTCTCCAAGGAGACTATGAGTTGATCAAAGATGGAAAAGGTAGCATTGGGACTCAAGTAAGTATGCAAATGAGAAATAAGCTTTCAAATTTACCCTTTCAAGAGGTTTGTGAATTTGAGAATGATATATTTGAAGTAATAAAGAGGGGATTTAACCCTCTAGAAGGAACTCATTAGCTCTTGAAGGATGAAGAAAGATCATAATGGCCTAAAGCTTCTAAGGAACATAAAATCAATTCTTTTGTAATCATGCCTATAAAGAGGATGGAAGTAGATCATGAGAAATTGAATGGGAAACAACATGAAATAAGTGATCATGTACAAGAAGAGTTAATTTATTTGTTTAGATTGTTTGGATTTGCTTGGTTTTTAATGAGCATCATGCCAATGAGGTTGGAAGACTTTATGCGAGGCATAACAGTATAAATGATAAGAGATAAAAGGCGTCTTGACTCATTCAATCCTTCATGCCATGAAGTAAGAGGAATGTAAATCTTCCCTTTTGATCTAAGTGGAGGTGTGTGTATGGTTAGTTGTACATAGTAGTTGTCCTTTATTTTTCCTAGGTGCCTTGAGCACATGTGTGTCTTGTGCGTGTTTATTTTCTTTATTATGTGTGTCCTTTTACTTTGTGTGGTTGAGGTAGTCATTATTTATCTTGGTCATGATAAAAGGTTATTTTTTTGTCTTAACCCTTAAATGACTCCATAAGCCCAATGGAATAATAAGGCTACTGGTCTAGTTAGTATAGTAGGCATACTACCCCTATGAGTCACTAATTTATTGACCAAATTTGACTTTTTAGTCAAATTGGGGAACCTATAGCCAAAAAAAGCATTTTTAAAGCCTATAGGGGGTTGATATAGATGTTATAAAGTGTTTCATAGGTTGTTTAATGTCATTTAGTGTTGTACCAGCTTTGGTCATTTGTTTCCTAGGTCCATTTATCATTTTAAGTCATTTTGAGTGGTCTAAATGGTGCATTTAATGCTTTGTAAAGGTTTATTATGTTTTTTTCAAGTTAAAAATTTTGATGTCATGCACCATGTGTCCTAGGAGGTCTATAGTAACTGTCACTAAATGAAAATTATAGGTTATGCAGAAGAAAGGATAGTTTCTTAGTGAAAGGAGAAGATTTAGGCATTTAAATGGCTTCCTTGGGAAGTGTGCCACATGGGATGGGTCCATGGGGTGTATTTTAATATTATTAAACTAGAATACACATTTGGTTTGATATGAGTATGCTATTTACAGCTCAAAACCATTCATCTCTCTTTTCCTCCTTTTTGGCATAATGAAGTCACTTGCAAGTTTTTGCTCAGTACAAACAACACAAGCAATTTCAAGAAAAAATATTATGGGAGGTTATTATAAAATATGATAACTTAAAATAAATATAATAATTTTTAGGAATGGTGGCCTATGATTCATTAACCATTCGTTTGAATTTGACCTTCTAAAACTACCTAATAATCTATGTACCTTTCAATTTTTTGTTTGAGAAATTACATATGGTTTAGTTGATAAGTTTGTTTCCAGAGGATGTTTAATTTGTAATATAACACTTCCAATTATTGGTTTAAAATTTGGAGTGGTTTTGACATGCTATTTATCCCAAGATTTCATAATGGTCCATTCTTAGTTGATTGGTAGTTTTCCTCCATTTTCAAGAATTACATCATTTTTCATGGTTTCACATGGTTATTATAGATTAATTATATTTTTCATGAAGTTATATTATCCTCCTTTCACCTTATAGTCTCACTTTCAAATGAAAATGTCATTGGAGTTATAGTCATGTATAATCAACCTTTTCAGTTTGCCATGATATGCTTGCATATAGGTGCTTCGGACAATATTTTATATTGAATGGGATATGTTAATACTTTTAAAAAACCCTTATAAGTGGGACTAGTCAATTTTAATTATTTAAAGTGAATTTACAACCCACTAGGAGATTTTTTCTTGTTCACTGTTTGAGGTTTCCTCATTACTATAGACCTATGAATCACCACCTATAGGTAGTCCGAACAAAGAGCTAAAGACATATATGGAATGTGAGATATGTAGTTAAACCATTCTTAGGAGATTAACATGATTAAAAGAGCACCATAATGCATTTTAAGTGATATGTTGGAAACATAGATCAAGGAAACCTTCAAACATGAAAGTGACTAAGATTTCAGGGCCTTTATCCCTAAAAGAATCAAACAAAGGTCCAAGAGGTTATATAAATATCTTATACTTTGTTTGTTAGGAGAATTGAAACATATATTTATACTAATATATTAGTCCTTGGTATGGATAATGAGTGTGAAAAGTTTTAAGAGATGGTGACGATTGAAGATGAGAGTTTTCAAGGTCTAAAAATGTTACAAAACACACTAAGATTCTTTAAAAACATCTACAAGCTTGAAGATGTAAATGACATTTTGATGCCTTTAGTGATAAATAATACTTTAACTTATGGATAAAGTAGTTTCATGGGTTGTATGGAACACAAGATGACATAAATATTATCAAGGAGAGAATGGCATACTCTTTTCTTGCTTCATTTTCACACTCCCTATCCATACAATAGGTAGGAAATATACACCTACAACCATAATATTGAATATGCAAACAATGAGATAGTTTCATGAGTTTTGATGGTGATTTAACACAATCAAGGTGAGTTTAAAGTGAAATCAAGTACCTTAGGGATTTTAGAGTCATTAAGGAGGGTTGTCTCAACTTTTATGACTTGGATCAAATGGATTACAACTATAGGCACCTATAGGGGTTGAAAGGCAGGGTTTCTCAATTCTCAGTAAAAAAACACATAGTCTAGTGAGTCAGGGTGTATGTATAATTATTGGAATGAGTAATATGGTGAAATAATAAATCAATAACCTTATACATAAGCATAAAAAACTTCAAATAAGGATCTAAAAATCAAATCCAATGTCCTTTTAGGCCATGAACACCTATAATAGGGGTTGAAAAGGGATATCTCAGCCAATAATCCATAGAGTTAAGAAATAAGGTTTGTATGAGTTGTATAACAAAATGGGAGTGAAAAGTGAGTGGGAATAATTTTATCATGTTTTTAATAGTATCAATGAGTCTTAAGGAACCATAACCAAAGCCATTTATAGGCAACAACACCTACAATAGGCCTATAGGTAAAACTTGTCAATATAGGGCAGTGACTTAGTTTTTTATGTTCAAATGATGTCTCAATGGATTCAAAATAAGGGAATTGATTCAAAAAAGTGGTGTGTGATTTAAAATAGGTTCAAATACATCATTTTTCATCATGATAAATCTTAAGTAGGGTTGTATGTACCTATAGGTTAGGTGTCCTAGTCAAGGTAGTGAGTTGAGAATAAGGACCTAAGTGATAATTTAGAGTTACTCAAGGAGAATAATGGGTAATGAAAGTGATACCATGTTAGGTAAGAATGTTATATAGATGTATCATAGAGAATATATCAATAAAAATAAAGTCTCCAACTATGCATATGATGTCTACTTGAGAAGGGTTTCAACACAGTTTGCCTCTTTTAGGCCTATTTTAAGAGTTTTAGAAGGCCAATTAACCTAGTCAAAGGATAGTTTTTTATATAGATCATAATTATTACCTAAAAAATCCTATAAATAATTCACCTTTTTAAATAAAATAGGGTATATACCCCCTATTCTATCTAAAAATAGGGGTACTCTCTTGTGCATAGATAGATAGTTTGTGTGGAGAAGGTAAAAGGGATGAACTAGGATTGGGGGAGACATTGAAGCAAGGTGTGGAAAGAAAAAGAGCACCTAATAAAAGCATAGAATCACGTCACAAGAGTATAAAAACCAACATGGAAGTCTAACCTATTAACATAACCAATAAAAAAAAAATATTACCACTTTTAAACAAACTATATTTATCAAAATAGTCCAATATTGGTCAGCCTCTATAGAGACAATCCAATTTTGGTTACTCCATTAAATGATAGTCATATATAAATATTCTCTTCTACATTATTTCTATACCCTTTCCTTAACATTTTAGCCTCTATCAAAATTTGGGTGAGTAATAAATTAGGGAGGTGGCTATAAACTCCCTTTTTCAATTATAAATCATTATATGTACTTTCATTATATATCCCCAACACACAGGGAAATTTGTATTTTCTATATTTTACCATGTTTATGTTGGATTTGCATATGTGCCTCATTTTAGTGGATTAATATACTCTTGATGTAATATTCCTTATAATTTTTTCCATTTTTTGGCAAACCCATTATTTAAACCAACCAACATTAAAGTTTATTGATCTTATCCCCTATAGGGCTTGGTTTTGATGTGATTAGTTTAGATAGTATTTATCTAGTGTTTCTATTAACCATTTCCTTCTTGTGCCTTATTATTAGGGGGTGAGTGCACAAAGATGGGGGAAAAATATGACAAGTTGCATGAAAAAATAATGAAATCACGTAACATGTATGTGTTAGGCCTTACACATATGATTTTAGGCTTGGTAATTACCAAGCCTAAACATGTACATGTTACATAGAATCATTATTTAACACATTCCATGGTCATTTTTTTCTCTAAAGACCATTAATTATTTTTTATTATTCTTTACACTATTATATAGTTTTACTACTTTTGATGATGTTTATTAATCATTTGAGGCTTTCATAATCAATTTTCATCTCTCATTTGAGGCTTCCATTATTCATTGATATCTTTTGAAGTTGTTAGTGGTCCCATCAAAGTTAGTTTTGATGAAATTCTAAATTTTTAGAGGGTCTATTTTCAATTTATCTTAATTTTAAGTTGTTTTTGGTCCCATTTATGCTAATATAATCCAAAACTAAATGTCATGGGTGATGACAATAATTGTAAATAAAAATATATAAAAACATGCAACACCCTAAGAATTTGGTATAAAAAAGAGAAACAAATGGAAAATTTCATGCTCCATAAATTGATATTCTTAAGGACAAGGTACATCTACAATATAAAATGATGTGATTGGTTAAATAAAACAAAAACCACCAATTATAATAGTGAATGATGGAATAAATAATGACTATGGATCACCAAGTTCTAATTTTGATGTTTTACATCAAATATTGATGTTAGTTCAAGTTTAATTTTAAATGCAAATTATTCAAGTCATAATGTTCATGTTACACTAATTAATGAAGTAATGAATGATATTTAACCCACTAATACTAGTGTAAACACCTAAATTTTGTATTAGAAACTTGACAATGTTAACTATGGTGCAATTTGACATACTTGGACTTTGCATACACACTTGAATAATGTGCACACTTTTCCCTATCTATCTACCCACCTACTATCTTGTTTATCCCAATTTACTAGGTAAACATATTTAAGATTACTTTAGTATATTCAAGAACACTCTGGAAATCCTAAACATATTATCTCTATATCTCATATCTCTGATTTTCATTCCTAATATAATACTAATAATGGTCATATAGTTATAATTTTTCCATGGGTGTCTTCCCCCATCAATAGTGTCTAGTACCACTTGATCACTTTTTTCAAATTGAGAAATCTCCAATAGGTCATCTTATACACATTTCATGGGTTGGTCATATTAGGAAATACCAAAGAGTCATATATAAATACAAATCAACACTAACATCATACTCACTAGGAAATCACCTAGGCAAGTCCTAACAATCATGAGAAATCCATTAGCACTCTTTTGAGAAATTATCACAAAGGCATACATATATGAGAATCCCTCAAAATAAAAACCCTATAGCCAAGTCTGAATACTCATATATGTCAAATTTTTATGGTGCAAAGTGTCAAGATATAAACGTTGCATTTGAATTCTAGCATGATCGTGATGGTGTGCACACACATAGGTAGAAGAAATACATGTGGTTTAAGAAATATTCATAGTCTCAAACTGCAGGAAATTCTTAGTCACTCAACAAGGAGTGGTTGGGGTTGTCTAACCTAAATTACTAAGCTCTTTTCAAAGGCTCATCTTATGTTAAAAGTGCAATTAGGGTTTTAAAGGAAGAACAAGAGAAATAGGGATCAAAATACATGACTGATTATGAGCACAGACATAGGACATATATAAATATGTAAGTGTAATAGTCTAATGCATCATAGACATGTATAATCAATAGGGAAAATACTGATATAGCATGGATAGTACCATTTTCCACAGGAGTGTGAGCTTCACCAATAATGTCCACTTAGGGTTGAAGTTATTGTTTCATGATTTATGCATGTATAGATTAAACACAAATTTATTTTAGAGATAATTAAGAACACATTAAGTTACATAAATTAGAATTAAGTTAAGTGTATCTATCTTTCACTATTTTTTAAATTTTAAATATAGTAAGTGCAATATCAATATACCCTTTTACATTTAGATTTGTATGATTATTACTCTATCTTTCAAAATATGAATGCTTGTAGTTTTATTTTATTTAAATTACCTTAATCAAAAAATAATTAAAATATTTTGGTGAAAATATGAATATTCATATTTTCATCTTATGTTGTCCATGTTAGGTTAGAGTCGAGTCAAAGTCATGTTATCTCTTAAGTGCTAGTATGCTTCATGTTTATAATATTATGTGTGTGTAGTCACATATATGACTATTGATTATCTTGGTACCATGGTTTATATCATGCATACTTTTATTATGTGTTATTCCATGATTTCTATCATATTTATTATGATGCTTATTACTACATTCCTAATAGATATATCTACTTAACATGAAACTTGTATGCCATTGTCTAGGATTACATGTTTCATATATGCCTGAATGATCAAATCTTTATATGATAATTATAGAGCTAAAATACTACATCAAGGAAGTGTTTGAAAATGTTTCTATAAATATATAAGGTGAAATGAGATGATTTCTCATTTTCATCTTTCATTGATAAAATGAAAATTTCAATATTTTCACATCTACATATTCGAGCTCACATGTCCAAATATCTTCACAGTGTTAAAGTATTATTTTTTATAACATTATATTTCAAATCATGTTTTTTGTTGTGACCATAATTCCAAGGAGCTCTAAAATTGGCTAAGTATAAAGTTTCTAGTTATGACTTAAACTTTGTGATTGAACTTTATCTTTTACAAGCCTTCTCATTTCTAGCAGGGATCTATAGCCATCAAGGCATTTGAATCCAATGACATAAGTGATTTTGATCAAGCATTGTGTTGTCACTTAAATGTTTTACCAATTTTTTTTATCAATCCCTTTTTGGGAAGGATTCTTTTTTTGTTGGATTGAGGCTTAAGAAACCTTTTAAAAAGTTAGAGGCATGTGGCAATAATAAATGGTAAGTGCTCAACATTATTATCTAACCATATAATTATCCCAATGATCTCTGATCATATAATCCTTAATATTAAATAAATTACACTTATCATTTCAAGGCAAGTGTCTGGGTTTCACTAGCCATTTCAAAATAATCTCAAGCCATTAGATTCAATCACATCTAATGGTTGATAATATTATACTCTTTAATAAATGCCATTAACATGATCAATCAAAATAACATCTAATGCTTCAAGTATTTAATATGATATAGGATGATGTGGAATAAATAAAGATCCTATCACCATCAAATTAACCATCATGACATCACTTTATATCCATTCATCTACTCAGGGTTAGGGGATAACACACCGAGGTGATAAAGTTGAGAACTCAACCAAAAAATGGTGCAGGTGGATTCACCTGCATGAATTCATCCCTTTAATATCTATATTCTATTTTGTAGATGGTAGTTGTAATTCATCACAAGGAGTCAATTAAAACTCAACCTATAGTAAAGTGACTTGAATGTTAAATTAAAATTTGTAAAATGTTATAGGTGTATCTACTCAACCTAGTCAAGTATTTAGGAGGTTCTACTTTCATAAAGGTGAGTCATGCTAGGTATTGAAATAAAGACCATTGTGTATAATTATGAACATGAAAACCATTGTGTCTAAATAAAGTAACAAACAAAGTGGGATGATAGGGATAAACTCTAAGTTATTATTTAATTATCCTCACTTGAGCTAGGGTCAAGTGATAATTTAGGTTTTTTCCCTCTCATTTTTCTTCTCCATTTTTATATATAGTGTAATTTATCATTTTTAAAAAGGGAATATTTCCTAGACTTATTAATCCAATTTTAAGATTTAGATTTGAGCCACTATTAATCTACTATGCATGAATATCATGAACTTTCATTACAATAAAGTGTGATTGTGCATGTTTCCTATGAGTAACAATGTTATTGTAATTTTTTAGTCTATCCTTTAGCTTTGGTATTACTAATTAAATTATTTTTATGAGTTGTGTCATGCCTTTCATAGTTTATTTTTTTATCATGTTATTTTCCCTTATTATATACTTGAAAAATTATGTTTATATAGGTAAAAGATCCTCCTATTTTCTATTTTGGTGTACCATCACTTTGTTTTTGAATTTTATAACTCTTTCCCACTCTAAAATTTCCATTTCATAAAGTAATTTATAATAGATTAAAAACAAAACCAACCAACTTTGGAGGTTCTTTACAAGGTGCCATCCCACATTGAATAAATATCCCATGTTATGTCAAAGTTACATGTGTCATCAAGTAGATATTTTCAAACATCAATAATAATATATATTATAAGTTTTGTATACATATGATACATGATTATATTATTATATATATCACATGGTGTTCATAAATATAACTTTTTATATGAGTGATTTATAGGTTTCATCTCTCAAAAGGGGGGCATATAGTGGGCTTGTCTTATAAATTTAGGCCATAAAAAATAACTAATTTATATTTTGGGTAAAATTATGTGATTTATATGAGACAAGTTGGAC
This sequence comes from Torreya grandis, assembly GCA_037957365.1. NCBI lineage: Eukaryota > Viridiplantae > Streptophyta > Pinopsida > Cupressales > Taxaceae > Torreya > Torreya grandis. The sequence goes on along the minus strand of JARHVA010000223.1, from coordinate 2,940,957 downwards.
AAATTGAGATATAAATAAGACATATGTGGGGTATTCTACATGATTTTGAGGAATAGTGGGAACATTCTATGACATTCTAAGATAGATTATATTGGTTAGATTGAGAAGATCTACCATATATATTAGATTGAGTGGAATTTATTAGATTAAAAAAATTTCTATGACATTATTATAGATAATTTATGACATTTTATATCACTTTGAGGTACAAATGGATCATATTTGTTCCATGTATATTATTCATGCAAACATTTTTCTATTTCTATGTTGTGTATTGAAGGGAAAGGATGGTACTATGTAATCAATTAATAATTTAAAATATATTTGTAGTGGTTGATTTAGAGTTTAAATCTACATAAAACATTGTTTTGGGGTTCTACCTATTACATCTGCTTTACCATAGTAGAATGTACAATTCTAATGTTGGTTTATCTTATCATTAAGGATCATGGATTTTTATTTTATTAATTATCTATTTAGTTAGATGGTGATGTTAGCTTTTGATTATGGGTTAAAAAAATTACAATGCTTATAAAGTTTTTATGTTAATGTGATTATTTCAATATTTTTTATATAACTACAATAGTTTATTTAATGCATTCATTTATGTTAATATTATCATCTATTTTATGATGATAACAAACTAACTACCCTATTTATCTGACTGAGATGGATGCCAAATATCCTATCCATTACCTTGTAGTAGAGTCTTGAGGGATGGCATCATAATGGAGAGGGTAGCAGATTGTGGAAGCTGGGGGTAGAAAGAATGAATCTATAATGATCACACACTCATGTAGTTGGTTGAGTAGTATTCAATCCTATGTTATTTCCATTTCTATGTGTCATAACCATCTATTTTTTAGGATATTTTTATTGTGTACTTATATTTAGATGAAATTTGTATTACATTTGTATTTTCATAATTATATTCTTGTTTTGATTACATATTTCATATCCCTATGTTTCTTGCATATCAATCTTTATTGTAGAGTCTTATCCTTGTGTTGTTTATATAGTTGTCCTTATAGAGGTATGAGTTGTACAACATAATTATCTAAATTATATGTGTGGGTGTAAAAAGGGAATAAATAACTTAACATATTATTAAAGTTCTAGTAAAATCTTAAACCACCATGGGTGATGTACTTGACATGACCTTATGACTATTATGGAATTATTTTTGAGATAAGTCAAAAAAAATTATTATTACTCTTTATACTGAGGTTAATGAATGATTACTTATTACATGACTCAATTTTTGTTAAATTTTAACTCTTGGTGAAGGATATTAGGGTTTCCATAGTTTTGTGTAAAAAAACATGAAGTTGTTTTTAGTAAAAAAACTTAAGTGGGGAGAGGTGGTCATTCTATTAGGAAACCCTACCATGAGTTTTTAACTTAGTCAGTTATGGAGCTTAAAGGTAGAGATTAACACTATAATAAATTAATTATATAGTTGTCTTGAGTTGCATTTATAAATCTACTGATTAAAGTAGAGGGAAAAACTAATGAAGTAAAGAATGCACTAGAGTCTAACTAGAAATGTGGAAAAGAAAAGACAACATGCAATAATGAGGTTGAGGAAAATGAGGATAAAAATAAATAGATTAGAAAAGGGTGGGACACATTATCATGAAGGAGAAACATGGAAGATGGTATGAGGGAAGAATTTTTCAAGGAGGATTAAAATAATATATTCTATATCTAGGTAAGTTATGATTTCTCAAACTAATATGGCTTTTTATGGGTTAATGAGGATTGTTTTTCTATACTTGTGGATTTTAATTCATAGAGTTGAAATTATAGTAAATTTAATTTAAATCCTAATAATTGTATGGGGTTGGATAATTATTATTTTAAGACCATGATTTTTACACCTTATGACTATGGAATCTATAAATATTAAAATATGATTTTATATGAAATAGTAGTCTCATGCACTTGAAAAATACCAATCATGGCTCAACCCTTCATATTATGACATTCCTAATGCCGAAAGCATCACATTCACCATATCACTATGCCTAATTGATTATCTTATAGTTTAACCCTAATATTTTTATGACATAGACCACCTATATCCCATAGTTTGTATAAAACTTGGTTCACATTTTGTTCAAATAGTTACAAATATTCAACACATTTTTGCCCTAAAAGACACTAGCATCCAAATTAGGACATTAACATCTATGCTAGTGTCCAAAATATGACACTAGTGTCCCTATCTTATAAATGATCAAATTTAAAATCTTTTGATATGTATGGGTCAACCTATTTATCTTATTTAACCTTCATGTGATATTATTTTAAAAGGCATGGTATAAATAAAAATAAAGGATCATTCATTATCCATATAGATCAATCTAAGCAAGAACCCCTCAAGCTAACTCTACACTACTAAAATTAATTTATGTAACTGAGATATACTACCTTATTCTTCTTTATTTCTAAATTAGTCATAGTAAAAATCTTTTTATAGGTATGAATCATTCAAAGAGTATCCCATAAACAATATTTTTCAATTTATAAGCTAGATCACTAAATACACTCGTAGATAACATATTTCACAATGGTTCACACAAAATCTCACATAATTGGGAGAACTACATTGGTTTGAGGTCCTCTTTGGAGTATATGGTTATGTAGGTAGCACTTATTTCCAAAGGGGTATTTAAGGTCAACTTGACTTCACTTGAGCCCACTAACCCTTATTTTTTAAGGTGACTTGTCCTAATTGAAAAACCTAGGGTTTGAGGAAAATACCAAGTTTAATAACTTATGTACATGATTTACACTAATAATTTTAAAGGATATAGTGAACCCAAACATGCACAATTAATTATTTTATAAAGGTATATATATGTTGATCAAAATAAAAGTGTTTAAATTATGACAAAAACATTGATACTAGTCTCTGAAGTTTGATGCTAGTGTTTCAATTGATAGAAATCTAATTTTTAAAATTTGAAAAATAAAGGTAGATCTTTAAACTATCTTCTTCCACATCTATGCTTATTGGATATGCTTGTGCATCATTTCATAAACTAAGTTTTATTTCTCCTTCACATTTCTACTTTCAAAATATTGTTTGACATTATACTTATTTATATTTAAAATATTTTCAAATTTTATATATTTATTACAATATGGTAAAAATTAATTTTTTAATTGACCTAATTTAGAATAATATATTCCATAATTTATTAGGATATTCCCCCTACCCTTAATTATAAAAAGGTTTAAACACTTGGTGAACCTCATCTTTGAGTCTTCTTATGCAACCCTAACTTGCTCTAGGTTTTTTAGCCTTATAGGGTTTCAAAGTTAATTCTAATTTTCATATTATGTTGGATTATTTGTTATCATTCATGTCTCTCTTTTCATGTTCTAATTTTATTCTTTGGAAAATTTAATATGGATAAAAAGGAACCTCTTCCTCCTCCTAACCTTAAGGAGAGTGATAACTAATTTCCCTCTTATTGGGTTCATGCTATCACTACTCCAAGGGGTAAGGTATCCCATCCTATAGTACCAAATGAAGATAATAAACATATCCTTCCTCAACCCCCTTCACCTCCCATATCTCCTCTAAATAATGTGTGAATGGATATTAAATCCAAAGTACCTAGGGCTTATGCTTGTGAATACCTTGTTGATGCCTAAATGTGTATCATAAGTACCCAAAGTATTTAATAACAGTTCTCATTTTATAAATCCTATTAACTCAATGCATGAGTTTTAGGTTGTGATAATCATTTTATCTTTTATGGAACATAGGCAAAGCACGTAAACTATTTCACAATATTTATAATGTTTGGTGGTTGGAAGCCATTGTGGCCAAATAGAAGATCTATGCAAAATATGAAGTATCTATTCTAAGAACAGTGAATTATGATCAAGAACTAATCTAAGGACTAATATAATATGGATATTTATAATGATAATTAAACTAGAGTGAAATATTTGAAAAGGTGCAAAAGGAAGGGTAGGGGAAAAAAGAAATGTTGATCTTCATTCCAAATATTATGACAAAGTTCAAAAATCATCCAGGCATGCACTTAACCAATGTATAACATGAAGTAGCATAAGCTCAAATATTATTACACATCAAGAAAGTTTCTAAGAAAGGTGGAAATAATACAAATAAGAACTAGGTTCAATTCAAATATTTACCCTATAGGCAAATTATATTATCCTAAATGCAAGAAGAGTAAGAATACAAAGTGAACCTAAAGAATTTCAATAAACCTAGAATTGACACAAGTTAACAAATCTAAAATTAAAGGTGCACACCAAGAATTCACAATAATTATTCAAATTTAGAAGTCAAAAAAAAAGTGAGAGAGAAGCCATAATAATAATGAACACAAGCAAATACTGGACAATATTTTTAGAATTCCTTGACTATATTAATTGCTCCAGGTTTACAAAGTTTTGGATAAAAAACTCCTCTTTTACAAATGATAATACTCCTTTTATATAATGAAAGGAAGTATGTTGGTTAGTCATATCCAATTACAAAATTAAAAGTGTAAGGAAAACTGTACTTTATATAAATGTTCTAGAATACACTAAACTTTCCCAAGTAGACTAACCTATAGGCAATGTGCTTTATAAGTTGTACATACATTTACAAAAGAATATTCTATTTTCACATATTACAATGCTTTCATAGAATAGAAAATATTAAGTCAACTTGTTTGACTTTAGGGCTAATTAAGTCCTCTATTTTTGATGAATAACCTTCATTTCTCTTAGGTGTTGTTCATCAATAAGCTTTAAATTAATAACAGGTTCCATGGAGAGTTCATCTTCATGATCAACTAGGTCTCCAACATCCCTATTATTTCTTCCTAAGGCCTCTTTAATGATCTTAACTTCAGCAATATTTCCTCTATTGTTAGGATCATACTCATGACCCTGCTATTGTCTATTCCAAATTTACCTTGGCTTTTGCTCCTCACTTCCTACATGACCAAGGTAATTTTGTGCTTGAACTCTTTATCTATGATGAAGCCCATGGAGCTGAGTGTAGTTGGTTTAAGGATCATGGTCCTAAGGAAATTTCCATCCTATTTAGAATCTCCTTTTCATCCTTAAGGATCCTTTCCAAATTTTTATACCATGTGTTCAAACTCCTGATCTTGTCCACAAGTAGACCCATGATAGTGTTTAGATGAGCTAGGTTGATGGTCTGAAAACTAGGGATTTGATCTTCCATTAAGATGTTGATCAAATATTTCATATTATCTCTTAAATTCTACCATTGGATGATTAATCCTTTTGATATTGCATCCTATTGGTTCAATATATTTTCTTTAGACCTTATTGTCTTTAGAGAATTAAACATGTCATAAATGGATGCTTTAAACATCTCAATCATAGCATTTGGGACTGATAAAACAACCTACCTCTCTAAATTTTACAACTACCTTTGCATATTTTACCTATGTTATTGTATGCCTTTAAGGCCAACCTACAATTGGGCTAACTGTGCTTAAGTCAATTCAAGCACATTTTCCATAAAATTAGGGTTTTTTTCCTATATTTTGTCCTTCTACCAGAGTCAAACCTATGAATGGATCTATATTTTAGAAGGTGAACTCTTCCCCACTAACCATGGATTTATTTTCAATTACCCTCTACAAACTAGTGGTTTTTGGGTCAAATTTGACACTAACTAAATATTCTATTACTTGAGGAATAGGGGTCTCAACTTGTGTTCTACCTGAAGAACCTAGGGTAGATATTCTTCTCTCTTCTTGTTGTAAGGTAATTATACATGGCTTCAATTATTCATGCACTAGAATGTTGATTGCTTACATTATTGCCCAAGGGTGGTGTATGCTAGTGATATTTTATATCTTGTCATATATAAACCATTTAGAAATGGTTGGACATTAGATTGGGTTTTCTTCACTGAAAAGGTTAACCTCACTCAAAGGGTGAGTGAAGATCATCTTGGGCCTCTTTCTTGATACTAGGACCAATGCCAACTCAAATTTTCTCTTTGGGGTATCCATTAGAGCTAGTTCCAAGGCCAATTCCTTCCCTTTTCATTTATCTATCTCTGTAGTTTGATCTTTTTCTTCATCATAGTTATAGGTACTAGCTAGAATCTTCATACCATCTTTCACTATCTCCTTAGGGTCTAATGCTATTATGCCAATTCCTTCAACCTATGATTTTGGATCTATTACTTGGGATGAAGAAGATGCAATTTCCTTGAGTCTCCTCTCTTATATTTGTGGCCATGTTAGAGGAGGTCTATAAGATGGACCTTCTAACAAGTTATATTGTCTTAGACCTAGCTACCATATATCTTCACTTGGCTTTTGCTCTCTTTGTAATCTAGTCTCTAGCTTGATGTTATGTTTCTTCAAACTTTCTAAGACCTTGGTGAATGAGGAATCTTTGGTGTATATTGGGTCATAAGGTCTAGGCTAGTTCTCATAAGTCATATTGATCACGTTTGCCTTTAAATACCCCACAACTCTTCCTTAAGGATACCACTATTTTAGTTCATCATGTCTTAATGTGAAAAAAGCCTTGTGTTTAGAGGCAACCTCAATATTATCCCATTATTGAAACATAGTCCTACCAATGACAATGGGGAAGGTGTGGAATATTCCTTTTCTCTTGGTCTTATAAATACTATCTATACCATTATATATTTGGTATGTTACCTCTTTTTTAACTAGTCTATTGGGCACATGAACTGGTAGTTTAAGTAGGGTGTATTGTGTTCCTTCAATCTTGATTATGGTGTAGTCAGGATATAACCATATATATCTTATGACTTCAACATATTTCTTTATCAGAGGGCTGATCCTCATCATTGGTTTCTTATAATGACCTCAACTAAGGTTGGGTAAACAAAATCACAAATGAACTAAATATGGTCCTTGTATTTGAAAATATGTAATTTTGAGTACTATTGGGAGACTATTATTTCCCATCAAGTGACCATTCTTTAATGTTGAGAATTTTGGTGGTGGATAGTAAAACATATAGTAAATATGACATCATATAAAATTAACCCTTAGTCTTATTCTTAATTTCAAAGAACTACCTCTTTAAACAAGTGTTAATCATCTCTTTTAAAGGGGAAGTGAGTTCTTTCTTGACCATGAAATACATAAAAGGGACCCAAAGTTTTTCAACATAGATGGTGGAGGGATTCACACATAATCTATTCAATAATGTCATGATCATCCTAATTTCTACCCTAAATTGGTTGATTGGGATGTTTCCATTGAGGTCATAAAATATCTAGTTTCTAAAATATAGACATGGGGTAAGGATGGTCTTTAGGTCATTCTACTTGGACCATTCATCGATTATGGCTACATCCACCTGTGGTTGGGCAACTTATAGTAATTTTTAAGGTAATAGGGGAAATATACGTAATTCAACTAAAACCACATTCATGAACCAACATGTCTTTATCAATTATAACATCTTTAAAGACATGAGAGAGAACATCAATATAATGTAGTACCTCTAATTTCACTACAGCATAATGAAGGCTCATCATCTGAATGGTGACTAGATCATAGTACCTCCTCTTGACTAATGCATTCTTCTCGTCTTCCTTTGTGATGATTGGTAGCTCTTCAATGGTCTAGAAGAGCTTGGACCGATTGTTGTTCCCTATGTTTAAATCTATGACATCAAATTTTATTTCCTGAAATATTCTCCCCTCTGTGTCTAAGGTCAAATAGAGTTTCGTGTCTTCCTTATCTTATTTTTAGGTTGTCATGATTATGAGTTTGTTCAAATTTATCACTAGTGGTTTACATTTTGATTCTATATCAAATTTTTCTCACTCAAATGATGGTTCACTTTTTTAGACCTTATTATGATCTATTCATGATTGAATTAGGGATTTTATAAATGATAGGGAGTTTTTAGAGGTCCTATTTGAGCTTTAATGGTATGACTATTTACACTTAAGTGAGATTTGTGCCTTAGATCTTGTTTGGACCCTTGTATATATACCTCTACCCTTTCTGAGCCCACAAGATCTTTAAATTTGTAGTTTTATGTCTATATGACATCACTTTGGCATCTATATGGCATTATTACACCAAAATTTCTCATTAATGTTTAAAAAATGACCATTGCCTTTTGAAAAATATGCTTTTATTTTACACCATAAGATCTCCTTGCATAGATTAACATTGGCCATTGATCTTGATCCCTTGAGTTGAATGTCATTAGTCACTATATGTATTTGGCTTTGAGGTTGTACCAATGGGTAGTCTTGTAACATTTTTGAGCTCTACACCTTATCAGTTCTATAAGCTCACACACTTTTACCTCATGGCCATCTCAAATTTACTTGCAAGGTCTTTGAATTTTCAACATTGATTATGCACCATTGGATCTGATGGGTAAGAATCAATGTGGACCATTGATCTTTGGAGGATGCACAAGATTTAATCTATACTATGCACTAAGGTTGTGGCACTTGGTAGTCCTATAAGCCTTTTGAGCTCTATACTATGTTAGTTTTACCAGTTAACATATTCTCACCACATGGTAATCTTAAGTTAACTAGGAGCTTCATTGAAAAGCCTTTACTTGACATGCTATATTGATCTAGATGTGTATGATTGAAAATGTACTATTGATTATTGGTAAGGTTTTTGACGTTTAACTGGGGTCCATGACTTAACTTTCTAGCATCGATCTTGCTTCATTCGATCATCTTCATCTAATTGAACATGAGCTGTTGATCATGATCTAGGTAGTCAAATGTGATTGGTTCCTACAATCATAAAGTGGATTAAGTGAGCTCGAGAAATATACAAATTGGATCAAATTTATAAACTAATATTTTTATTTATATTAATAAATATGAATAAAACTTTAGGCTAAGATATTTTAACTAGGTGAAAATTATGATAAAAAGGGGCCCCATGCTTAGGAAAATATCAAATCTTAGCCTAAGCTTGTAACATAACAAAAATGACTCTTAGAATAAATGTCATGGCATGAGGTTTTATCCTGAGGATTTAGTGTATTAATAAATACAGTTGAAACCTTAGGGTAAATTCTTAGGCTAGGTTTATATAATAAAATAGGACCCTTTTAGTCTTAATATTTATCTAACATCATTGGATCTTGGCCATTTGAGTGAACATGGATCATTTATATTGATCCATGGGGTTGAGTGATATTGGTCCCATGGATTAGAATCTTAGACTTATCAAGCTAATCTTGTGCCATCTGATTATGTTTGTCTAAGTAAATGCAGGTTGGTATCCTGTAAACAAGCACAATGTTTAAGTTAGGACTTAGAGGTATATGGAACTTAGGATAAAATATTAATACTAATGTTTTGTTTATGTTAATAAATATGAATGAGACTTTAAGATTAATATTTTAGTCTAAGTTATAACAAAAGGACCATGCATTATTCAGACCAAGCTTAGGAACATAATAAAAGGACCCTATAATGATAAAGCTAGACCATGCTAAGGTAAAAGGGGACAAGGGACTTAGGACATAAAGGGGACCAAGCATATAATTTTTAGACTAAGGTTTGGTTGTGTTAAAAAACATGACTAAGCCTTAGTATAAAAATTGAACTAAGTCTATGGCATTTTTAAAGTGTTCCTACACAAATTGTTCTCACCAGTTTTGAATTTGGTCTAAAAGAACCTGTACTAGGGTTTCTTGAATGAGGGTTTCAAGAAGCCTTAAACATGGATTTAATTTGACTTTATATAGACCAAAGGCTATTAAAATCATAATTTAAGATTAAACTATAAAATCCAAGCATATTTCATTCAAGGAGGGTTCCATTGAACCTTTAACTTGAAACATGAAGAGAAAACATTAGAAAACTTAGACAAATTCAACCTAGAGTCATGAATAAATAATCCAACCAATTAAGGTGTGGATGATATTCAAATACAAATAATGTGTAAACATGTTAATGACACTCTGATTAAGTAAATTTTTAATTTTAAGGTACAAATCTACACAATTTATCAAAAGGGTCCCTATTTTTTAGAAATGGGGGTATGTTGACCTCAACAAAAGGTGACTTCTAGGAAAAACATAACAATATGTTAGAATTTAGAGACTTTGGTTCAAATAAATAACCATATTAGTTATTCTACTTGATCAGTGTCATTATCAAGATCAATTCATGGTTAAAACAAGTCTTCTACATGTAAAATTAGAATAATCATCAAAATCTAGCCATGTTGTGTGTGTTTTTTGATTCCACTTACTATTTGCCATGGGATTTAGGGAAAAAATTCCTAATTTCATGCCTTTAACTATTAACATTGACTTATATCATGTTTTTTTATTCATTAAGAACCATCTTTTAGTTCAAGGAAGGCTTGATAATTTCTCTACTACCAGCCAAACATCCATAGTCCCTATAAAGATGCATTTGGATCCACTCAAGGCCTTGCTCCACTACCAATTGGGCATCCATAGCCTTGATGGAGATTACCAGAATCACCTCTACTTGGAAAGATTTTGGTTTTTCAATAAGCTCTTATTTTTGTATTTTTTAGATCATTTTAGCTTTCTAGTAAAGGTTGGGAACCAGGTTAGAAAAGTTTAGGGATTTGGTCAAATGTTTGGTCTTCAGCCAATCACTTATGGTTGCAACCTTTGTCTTAGGCAATAATGTTTGTTAAGTGCAAAAATGACTATGTCCTAATAGTTTAAACTTTCATACCACATGTAATTATTTTTAAAGCCAATCTTAGATCAAAACAAGGTTTAAAACCTTATGAAATAACCAACCTATCCATTAGTCCTTACTAGTTTCTCCAAACTATAACATAAAGCTTGAATTTCAAATCCATGGTCAACACTTGCTTAAGGTTCATACCTATATTCTTGAACTTGTGGAGTTCTTGAGTAGTTAGGTGAATCTTGAGCTAAGAATTATCTAAAAAGACTTATTTAAAATCAAGGAATAAAGCAAGAGAAAACAAACAAATATAAACAGGCACTCTATACAAACAAGGGACAAGAAAGAAAAAAACAAGAAACAAAGAACATGAAAGAAACTAAACTAAGACCTATACTAACTACATAAAGTACTTACCTCCAAGGTCAAATAGAAAGCTATTTAGCCTACCGTAAAGCCTTGAATCATTCTTACTTTCATTCAGTGGCCCCTTCTTATGTATGGGAGCATTTGCATGCTTGTATCTTCTAGGTGATGCAGATTGATCTCCTATTAGCATTATCATATGTATATATCAAAGATATGAATCTAAGACCCAATCATATTCCTCCCAAATTCTTCTACTTTGTAATAAGAGTGCTAATTCTACTTCAACCATAGATAGATAGTGGCTTATATCATCTTAATTCAATAATGGTAACTTGGCTAACATCCTTAGACTAATGTTTTCATTAGGTTCTTTCTGAGGTCGAAATGGACTATCAATATTTGCACAAAAATATTCCAAGTCATCTCAAAAGGCTTCTTCATATGGATCAATTGAATGATGCTCATCTAGATTCTTACCATTAGAAACATGCTGGTCCCATACTCCTAAAATTTTGATGAAGTTATATGACAATACCTAATCTATTTCACCTATTTTATCTTCATCCTCAGTGAATAAAGGCAACTCTTCTACCCAATTGAGTTCTAGCTTATCTAATTTTGGGATTTTTAGGACATCATTACCTTCTTGGGACACCTCAATTTCTTTCAAGAAATCTTGGTGTAATTGTTGCCCATGGTCATCTTCTTTAGAAATATACTCTATTCCATTAGTAACTGCATATGAAGTGTCCTCATAGCTATATTCTGAAGAGAAGTCATCTTGTATTTGATCTTGTTCATGAGGTTTCTCATCTTAAAGAGCTATTCCTTCTTCCATAGTATTTTCAAGTTCAATTTCTTCTTCAAATGGAAAATCAAAGGCCTCTATCATGAAACTTTGAGATGTCCTTACAAAGCCAAATGTCCCTACAATATTATCTTGGTTAGGCATAATTTTAGTTATATCCCCTTCATCTTGAGATTCTTCAAGAACATTAGAATGATCAGCGAAATCCATATCATAGAAACTCATTTGTATGTTTTCAGATGATTCATTATTGTTGTCATCATGAACTTGTTTGGATGCCTATTGAACCTTTGAGAAGCATAGTTTCTATTAGATCCCTCCCCTATATTTCCTACCTATTTTTTCAATTGATGAAATTTAGTGCTCAATTTTTGGACCATTCCAAATATCAAGTCATTTAAATTTTCTGGTGTCTCAAGCTCATGAACTGGAGCATTACTACTGGCTATGGGTATTAGAGTTCCCTAATTTTGTGGATGAAACCCATTAGTAGTGTTATTTAGGAACCCTAGGTTTTGGATAGGATATGGATGACTCAATAGTAATTGGTTCCAAACTGAGGCTGGTTTAGAGTAGGTATATTCTGATTAGCATTAGGGGTGGAATATGTTATTTGACCTTGGGGTTGCATGTAGTCATTAATGATCATAACTTTAACATAAGCTAATGCTAATATATTGATGAAATTTGTATATGTTTTCAAGAACACAAAGGTCATAGGGTCTAAGGCATCCATCTAAATATCTAAAGCCAAATCCACATCAGGTTTATATGGTGTAATGGTCTTGCTAAACATCTTTTAGGACCTAACATTAAAGGCTCTTATGATCTCATTAAAATCCCTCTTAGCTATAATGAACTATTGGTAAAGGGTACATGAACTGATAATTTTACCAAATTTATCAAAAAAATATTATTAAAGTCATTTAAATTAGTAATGTAATCCTCAGGTAGGTTGAGAAACCAATCATATGTAATATCTCTAAAAGTGAATGGGAATAATCTACATGTTAAATCTTCATGAACTACATTTAACAATCTCAAAGTAGCCTTGAATGATTTAATATGCTCTTAAGTAGTAAAAAAATTATTTGGACTAAAAGAAGGCAAATACCTTTCAATATTTTGAGGAAGATCATGTACTATACCTGACACATTGATTAAAAAACCACTTAGCCAAGCCATACCTTAAACACATGAGCACCCTGACTTGGTGAAGTTTGTTGAGACCTTAAAAGTTTTTGCTCACCTTGGTCTCACTTTTAACAATTCTAGATTGTAAATTTGAAAGCTATTTAAAATATGATGCATCAAACTGATCTTTTCAAAGTAAAATTATTAAATTTGCATGTTAAGCCAATTTTGCATAAATACATGTATAACATGACTATATTTAACCAAATAAGCTCAAAGATACATCTAGATTGATGAATGAGAGGGATATTTATACCTCTAAGCTTTAATAGACTCTAATTTGCAAATAACCAATCAATCTTTGTAAAAAAATGATATTACTAACCTTAAACATGAGGAATAAACAAAGCATAAACTAGCTTTGCATGACTATCCATGGATATTCAAAGAATATCAATATTTTGCTAAAATAAGCCAACAAATTGGTCTATAACCATAAATATTGATGATATTTACATAATTGAGCAAAGGATCACTCAAATATGCAAATAATATACCAATCTTTGATCAAAGCACACCAAAATTACCAAAGACTGTGAATTCACAAAGATCTAACTAAAGGCCCTCCTTCTAGTGCCAATAAAGCTCTACCTTTTGATGCCTCAATGTGTATCACAAGTGCCCAAATTTTTTAAGAAAACTTCTCATTTTATAATTCCTAAAAATTCAATGCATGAGTTTCTAGTTATGATAATTTTGTTATCTTTGATGAAACAAAGGCAAAGCAGGTAGACTATTTCACAATATTTATAAAGCTTGATGGTTGGGAGCCACCATGGCTAGATATAAAGCTATGTAAAATATGAAGTATATATGCTAATAATAGTGAATCATGATCAATAACTAATATAAATACTAATCTAAGATGGATATTTACAATGACAATTAAACTAGAGTGAATTGGTTAAAAAGGAGCAAAAGAAAGGGTAGGGAAGCAAAGAGATGTTGCTAATCTTCATTCCAAATATTATGAAAAAGTTCAAATATCATCCAAGCATATACTTAACCAATGTATAACATGACGTAGCATAATATCAAATGATATTACACATCAGGCAAGCTTTTAAGGAAGGTGGGAATAATACAAATATGAACCAAGTTTAATTTAAAGATTTACCCTACAATCAAACAACATTAGTCCAAATGCAAGAAGAGTAATAAAATGAAATGAACCTAAGGATTTTTAGTCAACCTAATATTGACACAAGTTAAAAACTCTACAATCAAATGTGCACACCAATTATTCATGAGATACATTCAAATCTAAAAGCTAGAAAAAACACGTGAGAGAGAAGCCATAATAATAATGAACACAAGAAACTACTATAAAATATTTACATAATTCCTTTCTTATATTAATTGTTTCAAGTTTACAAATTTTTAGCTCAAAAACTCCCCCATTTTTTACAAATGACAATACTCCTTTTATATAATACAAGGAAGTATGTCAATCAGTCATATCCAATTACAAAAGTACAAGTGTAAGGACAACTTTCCTTTTTACAAAAGTTATAGAATACACTAAACTTTCTCAAGTGGACTGACCTATAGGCAATGTGTTTTATAAGTTACACATGACTTTACAAAAGAATATTCTATTTTAAAATATTATAATTATTTCATAGAAAAAATATATTAAGTCAACTTGCTTGACTTTGGGGATTTTGGGCTGATGAAGTCCCCTATTTCTATTGAAGAACCTTAATTTCTATCTAGTGTTGTTCATCAATCATATTCAAATTAATAACAAGTTCCATGAATAGCTCATATTTATGATCATTCATATCTCTAAATTCCTTATTATTTCTTCCCAAGGCATCTTTAATGTTCCTAGCTTCAACAATCTTTTCCTCTACTATTAGGATCATACCCATGACACTACTTTTATCCATTATATATTTTCCTTGGCTTTTAATCTTCACTTCCTACATGACCAAGGTGGTTCTATGCTTGGGCTCTTTATTTATGATGAAGCCCATGGAGATGAGTGTAGTTGTTTTAAGGATCATGGTTCCAAGGAAATGTTCCATCCTATCTAGAATCTCCTCATTATCCTTAAGGAGCCTTTCTAAAATTTTAGACCATGTGTTCAAGCTCCTAATTTTTTCCACAATTAGTCCCATGATAATGTTTAGATGAGCTAGGCTAATGGTCTTGAAACTAGGGATTTGATCTTCAATCAAGATTTTGATCAAATCTTTCATATTATTTCTTGAATACTTCCATTAGGTGATTAAGCCTATTGCTATTACACCTTATTGGTTCAATATATTGTATTTGGAGCTTATTGTATTAAGATAATTAAACATGTCATAAATGGATGCTTCAAACATCTCAATCATAGCATTTGGGACTGATAAAACAACCTACCTCTCTAAATTTTCCTTCTATCTTTGTAGTTTTTTCCATGTGTTGTTGCATGCCTTTGAGGGTAACTTGAAATTGGGATGATTGTGCTTGAACCAATTCAAACACATTTTCCTCAAAAATAGGGCTTTCTCCCAGCTTTTGTCCCCCTACTGAAGTCAAAATTATGAATGGTTCTATCCTTTAGAAGGTGAACTCCTCCCCACCGACCATGGCTTTCTTTTTAATCACCCTCTAAAAACTAGTGGTTGGATCAAATTTGACACCAACCAAAGATTCTATTACTTGAAGAGTATGGGTCTCAACTTGTGAATGCTTGAAGATCCTAGGGAAACTATTCTTCTCTCTTCTTCTTATTTCAAGGAAACTATCCATAGATTCAATTCTTCATGCATTGAAATGTTGATTGCCTACATTATTACCTAAGGATGGCGTATAGTAGGGATATTCTGTAGCTTTCTATATATAAACCATTAAAGAATGGTTGGGCCTTGGATTGGGTTTTCTTCACTAAAAAGGTTAACCTAACTCAAGGTTGAGTGAAGATCATCTTGGGCCTCTTGCTTGATACTGGGACTGATGCCAACTCGAATTTTATCTTTAGGGTATCCACTAGAGGTAAGTCCAAGGCTAATTCCTTCCCCTTTTATTTTTTTGTCTCTTTAGTTTGAGCCTTTTCTTCATCAGATTCATATGTACTAGCTAGCATCTTTAGAACACCTTCCACTATCTCCTTAGGGTCTAATGCTATTATGTCAATTCCTTCAACCTATGATTTTGTCTTTACTACCTAGGCTAAGGAAGATACAATCTCCTTGGGTCTCCTCTCCTCTATTTTTGGTCATGTTGGAGGAGGTATAGAAGATGGACCTCCTAGCAAGTCGTACTATCTTAGCCTAATTGCCATATATCATCACTTAGCTTTTGCTCTCTTTACAATCTAGCCTCTAGCTTGATGCTATGTTTCTTCAATCTTTACAAGACCTTGGTGAATGAAGAATATTTGGTGAATATTGGTTCATAAGGTCCAAACTAGTGCTCATAGGTCATATTGATCCCCTTTGCCTTTAAGTGCCCCACAACTCTTCTTTGGGGATCCCACTACTTTAGTTCATCATCTCTTTATTTGAAAGAAGCCTTGTGTTTAGAGGTAGCCTCAATATTGTCCCATTATTGAAACGTAGTCCTACTAATGGTAATGGGGAAGGTGTGGAACATTCCTTTCCTCTTGGTCCTATAAAGACCATCTAATCCATTGTATATTTCATATGTTACCTCTTGTTCAACTAGTTTATTGGGAACATGAATTATGTTCCTTCAATCATAATTATGGTGTAGTCAGGATATATCCATATATATCTTATGGATTCAACATATTTCTTGATCAGAGGGCTGAGCCTCATCATTGGGTTTCTTGTAACAACCTCAACTAAGGCTGGGTAAACACAATCATAAATGAACTGAATATGGTCCCTATATTTGAAAATATGTAATTTTGAGTAGTATTTAGAGACCATTTATTTCCCATCAGGAGACCATTATTTAATGCTAAGAATTATGGTGGTAGCTAGCAGAGCATCCAGTAAATATGACATCATATAAAACTGACCCTTGGTCTTCCTCTTAATTTCAAAGAACTGCCTCTTCAAAAAAGTGCTAATAATCTCTCTTAAAGGGGAGTGAGTTCTTTCTTAACCATGAAATACAAAAAGGGACCTAGATTTTGTCAACATAGGTGGTGGATCGATTCCCACATAATCTATTCAACAATGTCATGATCATCCTAATTCCTACCCTAAATTGGTTGATTGGGATGTTTCCATTGAGGTTAAAAAATATTTTGTTTCCAAAATATAGCCCTGGGGTTAGGATGGTCTTTAGATCATTCTACTTGGACCATTCATAAATTGTGGCTACATCTACCTAGGGTTTAAGTAACTTATAGTAGTTTTTGAATGTGATAGGGGAAATATACACATTTCTCCTAAAACTAAGTTCATGAACCAACATGTCTTTGTTAATTTTAGCATCTTTAAAGATAGGAGAGAGAATGTCAATACCATGCAATATCTCTAGTTTTAATGCAACATAATGAAGTCTCATCATTTGAATGAAGACCATGTCATAATACCTCCTTAAATGATGTGTTCCTCTTATCTTCTTTTGTGATGGCTGGTAGCACTTTAATGGTCCATAAGAGCTAGGACCAATTATTGTCCCCTATGTTTAATTCTATGACATAAATTTTTATGTCATTGAAGATTATCCCCTCTATGTCTAAGGTCAAATAGAGTTTTACGTCTTCCCTAACTTGTTTTTAGGCTATCATGACTATGAGTTTGTTCAAATTTATCACTAGTGGTCTACAACTTGATTCTAAATTAAATTGTTTGCACTCAGATGATGGTTCATTTTCTTAGACTCAATTGTGATCCATTCATGATAAAATTAGGGATTTTATAAATGTTAGGACTTTTATGCAAGTCCTATCCAAGCTTTAGTAGTGATATCTATTTGAACTTAAGTGAGCTTCGTGCCTTAGATTTTATTCAAATCTTTGTATTTATACCTTTACCCTTTTAGAGTCCAAAAGATATTTAAATTTGTCATTGTACGTTTATATGACATCACTTTGGCATCTATATGATATTTTTATGTCAAACTTGCTCATTAATGTTTAAAAAATTATATTTGCCTTTTAAAAAACTTGCTTTTATTTCACACCATCAGATCTCCTTACATGAATCAATGTTGGCCATTGATCTTGATCCCTTGGGTTGAATGTCATTGGTCACTATATGTATTTGGATCCAAGGTTGTACAACTTGGTAGTCCTACAAGATTTTTGATCTCTACACCTTATCAATTCTATAATCTCACACACTTTTTCCATGTGGCCATCTTAGGTTTACTTTTAGGGTCTTTGAATTTTCAACATTGATTATGCATCGTTAGATATGATGGGTATGAATCAATGTGGACTATTGATCTTTAGAGGATGCATGAGATTTAGTCTATACTATGCACCAAGGTTGTGCCACTTGGCAGTCCTATGAGCCTTCTAAACTTTGTACTCTATCAATCTTTCTAGTTAATGCATTCTCTCCACATGGTAGTCTCATATTAACTAGGAGCTTTGTTGAAAATCCTGACTTGATATGTTATATTGATCTAGATGTGTATGCTTGAATGCATACTGTTGATTCTTAGTAAGGTGATCAATATTTAACTAGGGTCCATGACTTGACTTTTCAATATTGATCTCACTCCATTTGATCAACCTCATCCAATTGAATACAAACCATTGATCATGATCTGGGCAGTCAAATGTGACTGGTTCCTATAATCATAAAATGGATTAAGTGAGCTTGAGAAATATAGAAATTGGATCAAAGTTATAGACTAATATTTTTTTCCTATCCATAAATATGAATAAAACATTAGGATGAGGTTAAAATCATGATAAAAAGGGGCCCCATGCTTAATAAAATATAAAATCATAGCCTAAACTTGTAACATAGTAAAAAGGACATTTTAAATAAAATTCATGGCATGAGGTTTTATCTTAAGGTTTTATTATATTAATAAATACAACTAAAACCTAAGGGTAAATTCTTAGGCTAGGTCTATATAATAAAAATGGACCATTTTAGTCTTAATATTGATCTCACATCATTAGATCTTGGCCGTTTGAGTGAATGTGGATCATGGATATCAATCTATGGGGTTGAGCAAGATTAGTCCCGTGGATCAGAATCTTAGATTTATCAATCCCATCTTGCACTATTTGATTATGTTCACCCAAGTAAACATGGGTCGTTGATCCTATAAATAAGCACAATGCTTAAGTTAAGACTCAGAGGTCTATGTATCTTAGGATAAAATCTTAAGACTAAGGTCTTGTTTATGTTAATAAACTCAAATGAGACTTTAGGACTAATATTTTAGTCTAAGTTATAACAAAAGGACCATGCATTATTTAGACCAAGCTTAGGAACATAATAAAAGGACCCTACAATGATAAAGTTAGACCATTTTAAGGTAAAAGGGGACAAGGGACTTGGGACATAAAGGAGATAAAGCATATAATTTTTAGAATAAGGTTTGGTCATGTTGAAAAATATGACTAAGCCTTAGTATAAAAATTGAACTAAGTCTATGGCATTTTTAAAGTGTTCCTGCATGAATTATTCTTGCTAATTTTGAATTTGGTCTAAAATAACCTATGCTAGGGTTTATTTAATGAGGGTTTTAAGAAGATTTAAACATGTATTTAATTTGAATTTCTATTGACCAAAGGCTAGTAAAAGCCCAAGTTAGGATTAAACTGTAAAATCCAGGCATAGTTCATTCAAAGTGGGTTCCATTAAACCTATAACTTGAAACATGAAGAACAAATGTTAGAAAACTTAGGAAAGGTCAAACTAGAGCTATGAACAAATAATATAACCAAGTCAAGGTGTGGATGATCTTCAAATACAAATATTGTGCAAATATGTTAATGACACTTTGATCAAGTGAATTTTTAATTTTATGGTACAAATCTTCACAATTTATCACAAGGGTACCCATTTTTTACAAATGGGAGTATGTTGACCTCAATAGACCTCAAGGATTAAATAATCATTATGATCAAGTTAATAACTTAAATAAAAAATAAAAATAAGCATTTTAATTCAAATATCCCATCATTGGTAAATTAACTCACATATGCAAAGAATCCAAAATGTGCTATTGTTAATCATGCATTTGTATCTTCTTATAGTGATGTTATGCTTCACAGACTTCATATATGAATGGGAAGCTATAGTAAAATACATCTACAACAAGTTATTAAAAAATTATATAAAAGGATACTAAGATTTCACATGATATTCTAATGTAAATGCTTTGAAATAAGTTGATCAAACTACCTCCTTTACATCCTCTAATAAGATAAAAATACAATTGTGCATATCATAGAATGCATGGGAATCATGTAGATAGATGTTTGGATTTGAAGAAAAAAATACAAATTACAATTGATAGTGGTGATCCTATAATAGACACATAATTTAATCAACCCACTCACCTTATGCATTAATTTTATACAACTATTAGAGGTATAATCACTAAGGGGGTGAATTAGTGAGCTAGATATTTCAGACTTTAATTCCAATCCTTTCAAACTCTTAATAAATTTACCACAAGCATTTATAGAATATACAAGTCATTCATAACAATGAATAATAGATAATGCAAGATCACACACAACAAAATATCTATGTGGGAAACCCTCTTAGGGAATAAAAACTAATCTCAATCCTACAAAAACATGGACTACTTGTCTTATAAGGTATTACAAACATGAGACTTTAGTGGAACACCCATTCCACAAGGAGCACCTACCCCTATCTAGCTGAGCACCTACAACAACTATACTTTTTACAAGATTCATCTTGAAAGAAAGAACTAACCCCCTAGATGTTGAGAACTCACAATAACACCTATGAAATGAACATTTATTGAACACTAATTTCCTACTAATCTAATGGAGAGACAATGTATATCATCTCTCTTCAACTCTACACACTCTAGCCTTCACACCCTTCTCAATACATCCAAAAACCTCATTTTGGATCAATCTAACTTCTTCAAGCTTACTTTATCACACATGAAACAAATCTACTACAACCTAAGAAACATGACCAAATGGTCATTCACACAGTCCACACACCAAGCACACACAACCTTTACCTTTCCTTTGCTCATACTCAAAGCATTCAAAATAATATTTTGGATAAACCTAGATCTCTTCACTCATATTAAATATTTAATCCTACAATAGAATTGTTATGACATAAAAAATATGACCTAAAGGTCATACAAATAATCATCAACTAGCTCTACTCTTCAATCCATCCACTAGGCACCCTTACTCTCCTTTGCCTCTCAACTCTATACTCTTGCTCCACACTTACAACCCTTAAAAATCATCTTTAATTTCAATATTTATAGATCCTTCATGAATATCAACTTGGTTGGCCATTAGATTTGCCTTAAGCCTTAAGTCTTTTATCACATTAAGACATCACTCAATACCATCCTTATAGATCGGCCATAGCATCCATGGGTCACCCTTAAGCATCTTAGTAGCCCTTATAGTTCTCATGGAGACCTATTCACCCCTTTAAGACTTCAATGATAAAATTAAGAACAA
This sequence comes from Torreya grandis, assembly GCA_037957365.1. Taxonomy (NCBI): domain Eukaryota; kingdom Viridiplantae; phylum Streptophyta; class Pinopsida; order Cupressales; family Taxaceae; genus Torreya; species Torreya grandis. Next base: position 2,919,351 of record JARHVA010000223.1, on the reverse strand, counting down.
AATAAAACTTTCACATACATATACCCATGCCACATAACCTATAGGTCCTCCTTTAATGACAACATCCATCACAACACCCTTCTGCTACAACATAATTAGCCCAAACATCATTTTGTACATATAATCACCAAGAATGAATACACAATAAAATTATAAGCCTTTGATCATATATAATCTTTAGTATTCAAACCTTTATAATACACACATATTTTTCTCATGAAGTTTACAAGATTATCTAACACTTAGTTCATTGTAAAACATTGAGATACCATCAAGAACAACTCAATTACCCTTCTTGGGTTACTTGTAGAGTATGAACACATACATATTTAAATTTGGATCTCAATAAATTTGTTTGTATAAAAATTCAAACCTTTTAAATAGGTTATATATATGTACTATGAAGTCTTTTATAACTTTTCCTTTTACGCCATGATCAAATTTTATATATATATATATATATATATATATATATATATATATATATATATATATATATATATATATATATATATCAAAAGTTATATCACAAAAACTATATACTTGTCTTCCCTTACAAATTCAAATATTTGAATTCCAATGGCCACTAAGCAACTATTAAACTTCAAACATGTTGAACTCATCTCATGTACCCTTGAAATATTGACCAAATATGAACCATTGATATCCTTAGATCAGCCAAGTATTTATCTTACAATGCTCACCATTATATCTTGATCAAAACTCCCATGATTATGACATTTGACACCTTTGCATGCCTTCTAAACACTTTGCTATTAGTCCATGTGCTTTTACCACTTGGTAGTCCCACATGATTTGTTGACTCATTTAATTTTCCCACACCATTTATATTTATAAGTATGAATTGTTTCTCACCATTGATCTTCTATCATATTAACAAATTTGTGACACTTGTCACTAGCGTGTGCAGCCTTTGAGATGTTGACTTAATATGCACCATTGATTTGCATCTATATGAATACCCTCTCATCGTTATATCCTTATATAGTCATATTATTTACCTTTTAAAAATTAAGCTAAGTATGGGAACCACTGTAATCTATCTATAAGGCCAACTATTAACCTTAATAAATTTTGCTATGCTCAATCACATGTCTTAAAATTTAAACCATATGATCTTCTTTCATAGAGGAATCCATCCATATATCAAGATTTTATTAGAACCTTCATGCATGAAAAATATAATGGCATAAAAACAATTACTTATCTCTACTTGAAATTAGATATTAAGCTCATATTAATTTTGCATCGTAGATCTATGATGTGATTAAATGCATACTATTAGATCTCCTTTGTAAATTTAGCTAAGTATGAGAAAACATTGTAAACTTCTTGGGAAGTCAACTTTGCTTAGTTATATATTTTACTCTAATCAATTTCATGACATGAAACTTGTACTATAACAACTTAGGAATAATGTGATCACTTTCATGTGTCCAACTCCCCCTGACTCATTTATACATAGCAATGATGATGTTAACAAACTGCCTACTCAAATTTTTTTATCATAAAACCAACTATGCCAAATGAACATAATGAAAAACTAGATTAATAACATACACTTAAAAAAACTCTCCAATCATCTTTGACCTTTGATAGGACCCATCACACATGCTCAATACTTCAGACCCATCCCTAATCATGTCAAAACTAAAGATCAACCAATCTTACTTCAAGCATACTAGGATAAGCACACTGCACACTTTGTCATTGACACTTAGAATATAAAAAAACTTCATACACTCACCTATACACCTCCATTACATTAGTAAAAACTCTCCAATAATATCCCCCTTTGTTATTGATGTCAACACCCATCATACAACTCACCTTCCTTCTCTCTCTTCAATCACTCTCATAATAGGAACCTTATCCCCCTTTGACACAATGATAAAGTGGGTAAAAAATAATACTCAGGATATAAATATACCAAAAATAAGAGATGACCACCTTATAAATATGATACAAACTCCACCTTACCTTGAGCCTACCTCTTCTTTCCTTGAAAACATCTTCTTGCTATATGCCAAAACTATCTTTAACTAAGGACTTTACAAATAATGAAGAAAGAACACACAAAAGATATAAAATCTAATGGAAGTCACCAATAAAAATATGAGATGGAATCCCCCTAATATCTCTGAGCCATTTCACCTCTTGATCATCTTCACACACCATGAAAAACCACCACACATGCTTATTAATCTTCTCTTTCAAGCCACCTTAAGAACCACCAATAGAAATTCATGCCACTCAAAAAAGAAGACATGTTCTAAACCAACCTGATAAATCACCTTGAAACCCTCATTCTTTTCTCTTTTAAATAAACTGAGCAAAAACATCAAATCTTCACACTAGTTTTGTCTAGATTCCTTATATGCCTACCTAGAACTTGTAGAGCCCATAAATTTTAGTAGACATATTTTCAAGACCTTAAAATTCATATATGGAACACTCTCATATTCCCCCTTAATAAAAACAATTTTCATCACTTAGATCCTTATTTATAACATACTTCCTTCACAAATCTAATAGCCAATTAGGCCTCTATTTTGATAAAAACTTGAATAATTTAAAAAAAACAAACCTTCATATATCTATGAAGATTTAATTGATAACCCATTTGGCCCATTAAACATATTACTAATTCTTAGACCTCAAATCATAAGGAAACATAATTTTCTAACATATCCCTAAACTCTAGAATCTCAAAACAAACAAGGTCAACAAAATTCCTTCTAGTTAATGCGCACCTTTGAAACTTCTTGCACACCTGTAGATAACAATCACACACTTTTAGACGAATATTTGAGCCTTCAAACCCTTTGTAGCCTTGAATTCCTATACCATGGCTTTGATCTGCAATAAAAAAAACTCGGGAGCACACAAAAATCTCTAAAAGGTACACATAGGATCATCAAGACACAAAACCACATGAAACACATCAAAAAATAGTGTACAGACATTTTTGAGAACCAAAATCTTATTGACATTACATAAATCTCATTATTCCCCTTAAACACACCCATTATGATCATATAGACACTGCATACATAATAAAAACGCCTTATGACATCACTTTGAACTCATTAAAGCACTTCTCCCATCTTGAAACACCAACTCCAACTAGAAACCCTAATCTCTTACCTTCTAGGACCTTCTAAAGAACACCATAATAACACTTTATTTTCCACTAAAAGGAGTATCTTAAGAAGTACAGACAAGGACCTTCTCTACACCACAATGCTCTAAAATAAAGTGAAGCCAAGAGTGGCCCACATCTCTTTAGTAACCATTAGAATATATATATATATATATATATATATATATATATAAAAGACTTCTTGTTCTTATTATTATTAGTCTAAACTTTGACAACTTGTTCCTTTTCTACATCACTCACTTTCTCTTATATGATAGGATATACAAAATTTGGAGCAACTATGGAATCTTAACATACCTTGATCACTGAAGTATCTTATTTACATTGTAGAACATCACCTTTAGACCTTGACAACATAGGAACCAGGCTTGAAACTTATACATAACAAGTTGCTCATTAACATCTAAACACACCTTTGAACCAGCCTCAACCAGATGCTTGGTCTTTTGCATGAGCTTGGTCTCTTCATTCACAATGTGAGTAGACAATGAGATATTTTGGCACTCTCCAAATTCTATATCATTCTACACCATATAAAATAGATTACTTGGACCTGATGACTCATCATGACTCACACTTACCACCTTTGGTTTCTTTGAGTTAACTTGCCTTATTTCTTGCACTCTAGGAGCCTGATTAAACCTATTTTATCTTGTAAGCTTTTGCTTGTAGAATCTAGCAATGTGACCTCTTTATTGATAGTTGAAGCACACTATACCTTTTACAATAAGTTTATCCTACCTTTCCTGACTAGAACAAAATCTTACAATATGTCCATTCTTTTGAAAATTGAAACAAACTACTCCTTTGGAAGAAGACTCACCTTTTTCTTGATGACCCCCATCATAGTTCCATATAAAATCATTTATAATAGGTCTCTTGCATTCTCTATCCCTATGCCTAAATTGATTACACGTGTAATAGTAACCATTGAAACTTGTATACCTCATGACATTTGGTTGTCTGATCTGATTTGTCTTCATTCTGCCCACATCTTCATTCTTTGACTGATTATTGACCTTCAAGTTCTGATTTATATTAGTCTTCATCTTGTCTTGAGTTGCATTTTTTGGTTCTTCTTTGTATCTAAGACCAGTTCTATTACTTGCATACTTTTGACAACTCAAAATATTATCTAGATCACTTGAACTCTTTTTAAATCTCATAAATAACTTCATCTTACTAGATGTCTTCTCTAACTTAGATTTTAATGACTCATTTTTAATTACATACCTGAACATTCATCTTCTTTAACTTTTAAGCTTTTATATAGGATTTTTAATTGATAACTGAGATGCTTGATTATATCTTCATGCTCCATGGTGTATTAATTCATTCTTTCTTTAAACACATTGAATTGGTCTTCATAGTCCTTGATTTAAGACTTCATCTTCTTTTTAATTATTAAGGTCAACATACCCCCATTTATAAAAAATGGGGATCCATATGTCAAATTATGCAAATTTGTGCCTTGAAATTGAAAATCTACTTAATTAGAGTGTGACAAGCATGTTTACACATTATTTATATTTGAAGATGATCCACACCATAGTTTGGTTGTATTATTTATTCATGGTTCTGATTTAAACTTATCTAAGGTTCTAACATTGAATATTTGTGTTTTAGGTTACAGGTTTAATGGATCCCATTTGGGAGTGAACATGCTTAAGGTTTTATGCTTCTATGTTAAATTGATCTTTTTCTAACCTTGGTCTATAATTGATTGGTTAAATTCATATTTTGAAACCCTAGCCTAATGTTTTACTTATATTTTTTAATTCAAATTTAAAATTGGTAGGAGATTTTATTTAAATTTAAGCAGGAACAATTTAAATGCAATGGACTTAGTTTAATTTTTATCCTAAGGCTTGGTCATGTTTTTCAACACAACCAAACCTTAGGATAAAAATTCACATTTGGTACCCTTTTTATATCTTGTAATCCATGATCCCTTTTATCTTAGCATGGTCCAGCTGAAAATTTAGGGTCACTTTTATTACTTATTTTAAGGGCTTATCCCAAAGTTACATCATATTTATTTATACAATGAAACACAAGTTAAGACCTTATGTTAAGTCATATTTTGTAGGGTACCTTTTGTTCTATGTTTATAGTCTTGGTCTAAAATCTTCGTGCCTAGGTCATTTCAAATTCATGGGGTCATTTTTATGTTGCAAACTTAGCTTAAAAACCTTATACTAAAATATTCATATTTACTAATATGAAATAAAACCATGATCCAAAGTCTTTATGTTAAATCCTTTTAAATTCATGGGGTCCCGTATATTATATTTAGAATTTAGCTCAATATTTTTATCCTAAGTATCGAGCTTAAATTTCATTATTCTATGTAGGATCAATGACCCATGCTGAAGTAGAGGACTAAGATCAAATAGATCAAGATCGAGGATGAAAAGCCACAATCCTAGTTTAAACATTGAACACCTTTTAGAGATCAATGGTACATGTTATAACATACAGATCTTGATCGAATAGAGTGAGATAAATGTAGATTTTTCAACAAAGCTCCAAGCTCCCATGAGACTACCAAGTGGAATAACCTTAGACCCCCATTTCAAAGAGTATAATCACTAAACAATTAACACATGGCACATGTAGAGTGAAAAATGAACTAGAAAATGATAAGTGGTAGGTTTGGTGGATAATCCCCATAACATGTTTAAAATTTATGGTCATGGAACCATCAAAGATATTACCATGAATGTCAAATCAAGACCACGTGGACATAAATTTTAACATAGTAAATGGTCTCTTATATGTGTTTAAAATTTATGGTCATACGACCATCAAAGATGTTCCCATGAACATCAAATGATGGTCGCACATATGTCAATTTTAACATAATTGATTGGATCCAAATTTTAAAAGGAAATGGTCATATTTTAGATAGTGATGAATAGAATGACATAAGGACACCATGGAAATGCCATGTCAAATCCATATGAGTGTAATAGGCCAAATCAGAGACCTTACAGACCTGGTAATGCAAATGAGAGCCTAAATTTCTATCTATGTAAAGTAGTTGAGCTATTATTCATTAGTGAGAAATTTAAAAAAGATTAACATCTTGAATATGGAACCATACCTATATTAAATAGCATTAATAAACAATGAGGAACCTATAACAGTAACTTAGACCTTCAATAGCATAAGGGCCCCAAATATTAATGAAATAAGAATATTCCTTGTATATTCAACTTTGTATAATATTTCAAAATAAGCTATTATTTTGTATAGACATGTGCAAGTTGTAAGAGTACATTGTCTATAAACTGGTATTTTAAAGGGAATTGTTCTAGAATGTAATAGAAAGGACACCTATCCTAGACACTTGTGAAAATGTAATTGGATGAGACTGATTGATATGCTTCCTTGTATCTTATAAAAGGAACATTATCAATTGTCAAAAGAGAGAGAATTATTAGAACCAAATTACATTGTAAACTTTGAGCAATTAATATAAGCAAGGAATTCTATAAAGTCTATCCATATTTGCTTATGTGAATTGATATATGGTTTCTCTCTCAGTCGTCTAGTTTTACTTTCAGATTTGAATGGTTCTTATGGATTTTGGATGTGTATCTGGAATGCATAATTTGTGCCAATTCTATATTAGTTGAAAGTTCTTAGGCTTATTTATTTGCCACACTTCTTTTGCATTTGGGCTAATGTTGTTTTCTTACATGAGTGAATATTTAAATTAATCTTGGTTCTTATTTGCATCATTTCATAGTTTTATTTGAGGCTTGCTTGATTTATATTGTGATTTTGGTTTAAGCTATTTAATTTCATGCATTGGTTAAATGCGTGTTCTAATGATATTTGAACTTTATCATAATGTTTGTAAAAAAGACCAAAAACATTCTTCTTTTCTGCCCTACCCTTCATTTTGCTTCTTTTTTATTCAAATCACTTTAACTTAGCTTGTCATTATAAATATCCATATTAGATTAGTTCTTGATCATAATTCACTATTCTTAGCATAACATGTTGTATATTTTACATAGATATACTATTTGGCCACATTGGTTACCAACCACCAACTAATATAAATATTGTAAAATAGTCACTTGTTCTGCCTCTAATCTACCAACATTTAACATGATTATCACAACTCACAACTCATGCACTAAATTCCTAGAATTCTAAAATGAAAAGTGTTTTTTAAACACTTTGGACACCTGTGATACATATTTAGGCATCAATAAGAGGAGCTTCATTGGTGCTAAAAGGAGGGATTTAATTATATCTTTGTGAATTTGTAGAATATTTACTAATTTTGGTGTATTTTGATCAAAGGTTGGCATAATATTTGCATTTTTATGTTTCTTTTAGTATATTTGTGCAAAGATCATTCATCTTTATGGTCTTAGACCAATATTTGTAATTATTTTAGATAAATATCGACAATATTTGAATATACATGGGTATTTGTGGTAAATATAACTTAAATCTAAGGCATTTGAGGTTAGTAATAGTGGTTTTGTTAAAAAATTCACTAATTCTTTGTAACTTGGAGTTAATCTAAGCTTGAAACATGTAAAGATCATTCATACTAACATATTTGGGTATATCTTTGAGATAATTTAGTTAAAGATCAATGTCCTTTGCTATTATTTATATATATTTGTGAAAAAATTGCTTAATGTGCAAGTCTGATCATTATTTTTTATAAAGATGAGGCTTACACATCATATTTTAAACAAGATTTAGAGCTAAAACTACCACAAATAAGATCCTCATAAAAGTATGACATGGTTAGGTGGATCTTCTATAACATCCCTGGTTAGGTACATGACTTACCAAGAAATTTGGAAAGGTATTTGCCTTCTTTCAATCCTAATGGCATTATCACAACTGAAGAACATGCTAGATATTTCAAATCTTCTTTAAGACTCTTAAATGTTATTCATGAAGATGTAACATGTAGTTTATTCCCATTTACTTTCAAAGATGTTGCATATGAATGGTTCCTTAACCTTCCAAAATATTATATTGCTAGTTGGGATGATTTTAACAAGATCTTTATTGATCAATTTGGTAAAATCATTAGTCCATGCATTATGTATCAATAATTCACCACTATCAGAAGAGACTCAAATGAGCCCATTAGAGACTTTAATGTTAGGTTCTAAAATATGTTCAACATAATTATATCCCGTTATAGACCTAAAGAGGCTTTAGACTTAGAGAATTGCAGGATACTTTGGATCCCATGACTTTTGTGTTCTTTAAAAGGTCTATTAGAGTCATAAACACCTTGGCATTGGCTTATGCTGAAGTAGTAATAATAAAAAATCAAATGTAGCCTCAAGGTTAACTTGCATATGTTATCCCAAATGTCAACCTCAATTTCCTAACACTGAATGTCATTCCTAATGCCAATCAGAGTGTGCTTACCTTAAATTAGACACCAACTTTGAACCAATTGCCCTTAAGCCATGCCTATCCTAGCTAAAATTTGGGGTTCTTCAAAAATGATGCAAATGGATTTCATTCACAAGGATAGAGAACCTTGGTACCCATTAGTAATGATAGTCATGTTCATAACTTAGAAGAACCAAAGAATGAATATGAATCCATACTTAAGATAATTCAAAAAATGAGCACTAATTTTTTTAGTTGCAAAAGCAAGAAGGCAATTTTGGGGAAGGCTCTAATAGAGGTTATGCTTCTCAAAGGTTCAATAGGTTTCATGATAATAGATAAAATGAGTCATCCTAGGACATACATGAAATGAATCTTTGTGATATAGGTTTAGCTGATCATTATAATGTCTTAGAAGCATGCCAAAGTGAAAGGGATAGACATGAACCTATGTTTAATCAAGACTTTGTTGTAGGTACATCTAGATTTATAGAAACTTATAAATCCTTCATGTAGGCTTTTGATTTTCCATTTGAAGAAGAAAGTGAACTAGAAGATGAGCTAAATGATGAAATGGATGTTCAAGATGAGTAGCTCCGTGAATAAGATCAAATACAAGTAGAATTTTCTTTAGAAGATAGCTGTGAAGACAATTCATATGAGGTCATTTTTGAAATAGAGTCTACCCCTGAAGAAGAAGATCAGTGGTAACATTTATTCCAATATTTTTTGAAATAAATTGAGGTATTTCAAGATAGTAATATCATTCTAGAGATCCCAAAGCAAGGTGAGTTGGGACTACATTGGGTAGCTAAAATGTCATTCTACATTGAGTATGAGGATGAAACAAGTGAAATGGATTATAAATTTTCATATGACACCTTAAAAAGGGTGGAAATATGTGATAAACTTGATTCAAATGTTAAGGTTGTAGATAAAATTCATGTTCTTTTAGTTGATCAAGATGAATTAGCCTTTCAAGATGACTTGGAAAGTTTTGGTACAAATATTGGTAGTCCATCTCCACCTCAAGCTAAGCTTAATGAAGACATTAGGACAATAATGCTAGCTGAGCTTCCATGGTTGAATGAGGATGATATAAGCCACTATTTTTGTATGACTGAAGGAGAATTATCACTCCTAGTTCAAGATATAAGGATTTGGGAAGAAGATAATTGGGTCTTAGATTCATACTTTCGATCCATACATCTGAGAATGCTAATAGGAGACCGAGCTACATCACCTAGAAGGCATAAGCATACAAGTTATCCTATCCAAAATAAGAGACCATTGAATGGAAGTAATCATGATTTAAGATTTTGTAGTAGACTAAATAATTTTCTATTTGATCTGGGAGGTAAGTACTTTTGCAGTTAACGTAGGGCTTAGACTAGTTTCTTTCTTGTTCTTTGATTTTTTATTTTTTCTTTCCTACCCCTTGTTTGTATATAGTGCCTACTTATATTTGTTTGTTTTCTCTTTCTTTCTTCATTTATTTTAAATAAGTTCTTTTGGATTGACCTCAGTTTGAGTTTCATCTAACCACTCAAGAGCTTCATAGTTCATAAATGTAGGTATGACTTCTCAACATTAATTGATCATAGATTGTTGAAATATAAGCTTGATTTTATAGTTTAGATAAAATAACAAAGACTGATGGATGATTTAATTTATCATTGAGATTTTAAACCTATTGTCCCCCAAAAATATCACTCATTTTTGGGACAAAATTTGAACTATTTTGGTCCTATAGACCAAAATTGTCTCTTCCCTTTTCAAAATTTTTCTTGGGCATTCAAATTCCTCATTTTTCAAGCTTCTCTTAAATCTACAGACTTTGCAAGGTTAAATATATAGACTCTATAGGATTAAATCTACGGACTCTGTAGGCTTGAATCTACGGACTTAGTAGGAAGAGAAAATCTATGGACTCAGCAAGAAGAGAAAATCTATGGACTTTGTAGACCAAGTTCAATGGGCTTTACAGGTTGATTTCTACATACTTGATTTCTATGGACTCTGCAAGCAGGTTAATTTCTACAAGTTCAACAAGCTTCATGGCTTTTACAAGTGGGTTCAATCAAAAGAATTAGTTTCTAACACTTGGTCATTTTTGAGATTGGTTTAGTGCCTTGGTTCAAACAAAAATCTCTATCGGCAAGCATTAGCAGTAGGTTCAATGCATTTGGTTCAACGATTGGTTCATCATCTTTTGGTTCAAAATTTAGTTCATCACTTTAGTTCAATCAAATGAACCATCAAATTGAACCATCAACTTGAACTATTTTGGTTCAAAGCCTTGGTTCAACGAAGAGGTTCAAAGCCTTGGTTCAATGAAGAGGTTCAACGTCTTATAGTTCAATGGAGTGGTTCATCGACTTGGTTCATTCAATTAAACCATTGACTTGAACCATTTTGGTTTAAAGCCTTGGTTCAACAAAGAGGTTCAATGTCTTGGTTCAACAGAATGGTTCAACAACTTGTTTCAAAGGAGCGATCCAATGTAAAATTTCAGAGCCTCCCGAAGGACAAGTGCCCTTGTGGAGGGCACTTGGTCAATGAAAATACCCTTCAGAAGGGTCATTTTCAAAAAGACTAAGGCAATTCTAAGGCACAATTCCTTTAGACTTTTTGTCTGAAGGAGTTCCTTCATACAAAAAGTCTGAAAGAATTCTGAGAAGTCATGGGAGTAAATTTCAAGGAATTGACGTATATGGCAAACATAATAATTTTTGCAGACTTTTTGTCTGTGGGAAACTTCCATGGACAATTTGTCCATGGGAATTGGCTGTGGGAATTTGCCTGGGGAAAATCCTGGGTAAAATACCTATGAGAATTGTCCACAGGAATTTGCAAAAGGCCACTGAAGGACCCCAAAGGGTAGGTGCCCTTGCAGGGGATTCTCAGCTACCAATTCAAAGAATACTTCCCCGAAGCTGAAGGGTCACCCAAAGAAGCCTGAAGGCCATTCAAAAACTACCCAAAGGGTAGATACCCTTATGGGGGGCTCTTCTCAACCCAAAGTGGGTCATTTCTTAAGGCCCAAAAGGGCAAGTTTAATCTGGGAAAGTGCCAAACAAAAAAGTTGAAGAAGGACCAAGGGGTGATGCACCTGAAGATGTTAAATTCAAGACAGTGAATTAACCATTGATCCTTTGAATCCATAGACCCAAATGCATTCACAAACTTCAAGGCCAAGACTAGTAGAAAGCAAGGAAGGAACAAAAAATCAAATTGAATCCAAGACCCGATTCAATTAACCAGATAAGGAGGAACAATGAAGGTAGGATCAGATCGCCAGGTGGACATTAAAAGTTGAAAACTTTCAATAGCATGGCTTATTTCTCTACCTTGATAAAATCAAATGGGTAAATGCCCCTAAGTTCTAGCCTCTCTTCTTAATAGATTTCAATGCAACATGATGTGTTACTATTCATGAGTTCTTCTTGAAGAGGCTATATAAGGGACTCTCTTGTTATTATAAAAGATCTCTTTTTTGGACAATAAAAAAGAAACTCTACCCAAATTGAAAGGCACTTCTAAGACTTTGAGCTCAATTTGTTGATGATATTTTATTTTTGGAATAAGAAAGCAAGTGATTTTTTAGACTTTGTGCTATAATATCTTTGTTGTTGAGGAAATTGTTTTTATGTATTTTTCTTTGATATATTCTCTATTCCTTTAATTCAACAAGCAGAATTAGTGATAGTAATTGGGATGGTGTCCTGAAGAGTCAACTATGGAGAGACTTTGTGCCCCCATAATTGCCTTTCAGTGTGTTTTCTTTTCATTTCTATGTAAAGGACTTTGGGAAGACTTTGTGCCCTCATTGTCCTTCGTATCTTCCTCTTGAGCAATTTAGGTGGAGACTTTGTGCTACATCTCAATTTGCTGGTTACTACGTCCTTTGCTAAATTTTGCATTTACTAATAGAAGTATTCTTGTAGTTTACTGAATAGTACTTTTGAAAGAAGAGGAGTGCTGTTTGTTATTTCCATTGAGTCTTTCCTTTGATTTGCATGCATCATCTTTGAAGAAAGAGAGATGGATGGTTTTTCCTACCCTTGAGTATTATTTTATGTTTATATATATATATATATATATATATATATATATATATATATATATGTAGCATACCTACAGGGAACCTCCCCTTGATGAGAGGAGAGATCAGTGTCCTTTTGATGTGGTAAACCTACACATTTGGATGACTAATCTTCTTACTTTGGCTGATCAGACCTATTTTGTTTATCAGTATGCTGATTGACAAAATATTCAACCAACAATTTTTGGTGACTCCACTAGGGATATAAAATCCATTATCCATTTATAATCTATCCATTCACCTTCACACTAACTGGGAAAGAACGCACTATTTAAAGCCTCAAGCTTTAACTGAAGCAAGGTCAATTCTTTTCCATTTCTATTTCACAATTTGGCAGATTCAAGGTATACATGAAGCCAAAGGGCTAAAGGTATCATTGACCCTGTATTCAATTTGGTACAACCAAGTGATTTTGATCTATTTCCTTCACCATTTCATCTCCAACAAACTAAGAGTATCTACTTCTGCTATTGATAAAGATTTGCCTATAATTACCCCTCTAAGATTTGTTATCCCTCCTTTTCATAATCCTAAAATGGCAGTTCAAGGCCCTTGGGGTAATGCTTTTGGTCCTCTCAATCTTACTCCACCTCTATATAAGCTTCCACGTAGTTCAAGGAAGAACTTCCCCAAATTCTATGGTGATGGGAAAGTTCACCCTGATGAGCACATTGAAGTTTTCAGCATAGCTTGTCGAGTAATCAGAGTAGAATTTGAAGATGTAGCAATCAGGCTTTTTATAGAAACATTACAAGGTGCTGCTACAAATTGGTTTTATCATCTGTAAGCTCAGTCAATGATTGATTAGAATACTCTCAAAGCAAAGTTTGAAGCCATATTCAAACCTGTATAAGATGCATATACACTTTTGGCTCAACTTACATAGATGAAGAAAGAGCCTCATGAGCCTATGAGAGACTTCATAGCCAAATTTGACAAACTGAGAAATAGAATCCCTATAATTGCTCGACCTACAATTGAGAATCTCAAATGCTTTTTCATTAATTCTCAATTACTTGAAGTAAGCTTTATCTTGAGACGTGCTGGTCAAATAAATCTTACTATAGCTCAACTTTTGGCCACTGAGGTAGAAGATGATCACATCTTAGTAAGGAAGATAAGAAGAGATCCAAATAGAAATAGAGCTTCATCATCTTTTGAATATGAATCTATAGGCACCATAGATCCAATGGTGCAGAAATTGGCAAACGAGTTACTTGATCTCAAAAAGCAAATGGCTCAAGGAATGTCTTTTACTCCATATAGAAGGACATTCCCAAATTAGTCATATCAAGGCAATGCTGCTAGGAATCAAGGGCAACAAAATCACCTTCCTCCTCCACAAGGCAAACTTGCCTTGGAAGCTCCTCTAACCAATTCAATAATGGGATGTCTTGAAGTAGAATCAAAGTTCTCTTTCTAGCTTGAATTGAATCAAAAACATAATGCTGATCTCCTTGAAGACAATCAAGAAGAATCAACTGGTGACTCCCACATTCATTTCTTGAATAATCAAGATGAACCTAGAAGCAAAAGAGAAGCTTTTGATGGATCATATGCAGTGTTTACTAGATCCAAGAACCAATCAGTCTAGTAGACTGATAAAGAGAAGATAGAAGAGCAACTACAGCCAGTAGTCATAATTGCTAAATGTGGAACCATTCTACCTTTTTAGTCAAAGGATCTAGTGATCACCCAAAAGGCAAATACTTCAATTACGCCTTCCCCTTCTACTTTAAATTCACAAATCAGCCCACCTCCCATCCCTCCTAAAATTTAGAAGGTTGAAGTACCTTTCTCTTTACCTAGCTCAATTTAGCTATTTGACATAATCGATCATGTCAAAAAGATAAAAATACAAATGTCTGAGTTCAAATCTTTGTAGTCTAATCTTGATCAACTGAATAAGTTGGTCCAATATGTCAAAAACCAAACCATTCCTATAGGACAAAAAGTCAAAAAGGTAATTCCTGATTCTCTAAAAAACACACCTATTCCAAATAATCTGGTCATCACTCCCCCAGTTGTTCCTTGAAAAATAGAACCTTTTTATGTTTCCCTATTAATTAATGGCCACAAGTTGAGTAACTGTATTATAGACTCAGATGCATCTGAAAATGTTATGCCTGCTAAAGTAGCTAAGTCTCTTGGTATCACACTAACCAAGACATTTGGGAGATGTTTCTCCATGGAGAAAAAGCAAGTACCATTGCTGGGGCAAATCAAAGATGCCTAATTTATATTTGTAGCCTTTTCAGACAAGAGAATCAAGATGACTGTCTTGGTGGCTAACATCCCAACATCCTATGGCATTTTGCTTGGATGAAATTTTTTCAAGGATGTGAGAGGATAACTAAGCATGGATCTGTCTGAGGTAAGGATCCCTATCTAAGGTGTAATGAAGAGGTTGCTCCCTAAAAAGGAAGTAAAGTATGTGGTCACCCAGACATCAGCTCTTGAAGCTCAAATTCTTTTTGAATCTGTAGGTATGGGTAACTATTTTATATCTAAAGATGAAGTACATGAAACACCTGATATAATTCTTGAAAGGGTCAACTCAAAAATTAGTTCAACAAGAACAACAAAAAAACTAGTAGGCTGCAATACAAACCAAGAAGGATCCTCCATCTTTGATGAAGGAAAGTCTAAAGAAAAATCAGTATCAGATGAGATATGGACTTTGGAATTTGATGGTAGCTTTTCCTCTACTGGTTTAGGAGCTGAGATTGTTTTGATATCTCCTCAAGGAGATATGTTTCTTTCATCGTACAAACTATAATTTAGCAACACTAACAATACAACTGAATACGAATCGCTATTGCTTGGCATGAAGGCTGCTCAAGACAAAGGCATCAAGTTTCTTCATGCCAAAAGGGATGTTGAATTAGTGGTTTGTCAAGTGAAGAACTTATACCAAACCAAGAATGAAAGATTATGCCACTACCATAACTTGGTTTGGGACCAAATTGAAAGCTTTGATGCTTTCAACATTTCTACTATATCTAGAGAGTCTAATGACATAGCTGATGTACTTGCTATTTCAGGAACTCTCTTAGTTCCTCATTTAGATTTCAAAGAAGATAGGTATACTATTGAGCTAGGTTATAGACCAAGTGTTTCTGACAATGTTGATCATTGGCAAGTATTCAATGATGATCATCAAATCATTGCTTTCCTAGAATGGAAAGATAATTTTGAATAACTACATTTTGAAGGTAGTGAATCTCAGAAGAATGAATCTGTCTCTGAATCTAGTTCAGATATTAATGAAAATTTTTTACAGTTGAAAGAAAATAAAATTCCCAAAGGCCTGGTTTCTCTTGAAAAACTATTTGACAAGCATGATAGATTCATCAAATAACAACAAATAGACTCAAGTTTCTCTCAGGGATTCAATCAAGTGAATCTGATTATTGAAGAAAATCCCAAGATGGTCAATATTAGTAAGTGTTGCAACCCTGAAGAAAGATTCAAGTTCACCTCTTTACTCTGTCAATACATGGATGTCTTAGCATATTCTTATGAAGACCTAAAGTCTCTTAGACCTGATGAAATCTACCATGACATTCCTCTCAAGGCTGACTCAATGCCCTACAAGCAAAAATCTAGACAATATAATCTAAAAATATCAGGTAATATTCTATTTGAGATACAAAAAATGTTAAATGCTAGAATCATCTTCCCAATCCATTATTCTACATGGATTGCAAACATAGTGCCTGTAAGGAAGAAGAATTGCAAAATTTACATTTGTGTAGATTTTAGAAATCTGAATCAAGCATCTTTGAAGGATAATTATTCTTTGCCCATTATAGATCAAGTGCTTCAAATAGTGATAGGTGTAGAGATGTTATCAATGCTAGATGGCTTCTTAAGTTATAATCAAGTTGAAATTGGTAAAGCAGACCAACATAAGACTGCATTCACCACACCTTGGGGTACATTTGCATATAGAAGAATGCCTTTTGGTTTAATAAATGCTGGTGCTACTTTTCAGAGAGCAATAGATCTAGCTTTCAAAGATGAGATTGGTAAATTCATAGTGGTATACCTTGATGACTTGACTATCTTTTCAAAGCATCGATTTGATCATGCATGCCACTTATAATAAGTGCTAGAGCACTACTGCTAGAATGGTGTTTATTTAAATCCTAAGAAGTCTATTTTTGGAGTAACAAAAAGGAAACTCCTTGGACACATTGTGTCCAAAAAAGGAATAAAGATTGACTCAAACAGAGTCAAGTCTATTCAAGAACTTAATTTGCCTACAATTAAGAATGTTGTTCATTCTTTCTTTGGAAAAGTGAATTTATTATAGAGATTCATCTCTAAATTTGCCGAGAAAACTAGACACATTGTGAACATGATGAAAGGGAAGACCATCTTCAACTGGACTAAAGAAGGAAAAACATCATTTTAGGATATCAAAACTACCATTGCTCACGCCCCTACCTTGGTTTGCCCAGATTACAACAAAGATTTCATCATATATAGCTATGCGTCTGAACACACTCTTTCAGCAATTCTTGGTCAATAGGATAAGGAAGGTATGGAATCTTCTATCTCTTTCATGATTTTCCCTCTTAAAACCCATGAGATGAAATATTAAAATATAGAGAAGCATGCCTATGCCTTGGTGAAAGCAGTCAAACATTTCTACTTCTATATTCTAAATTCACATACTACTGCCCTAGTGCCTGACACTACAGTCAAGTCTATATTAACTCAGCAAGAGTTTGGCACGAAAAGAGGTAATTAGATTACAAAGATCCAAGAGTTTGATCTAGACATCAAGCTAACAAATCTGGTCAGGGGTATAGGCTTATGACAATTAATCGCTGACAATACGCCAGAAGACACACAACGTGAAGAAACTAAAGTGGAAAAGACACCAACAGTCCTTTTTGTCTCCACTACCAATGAGTGGTATTCATGTATCACTCATTTCTTTACCTATGGTGAATGTCCTGCTCATTTGTCTTACAAAGAAAGGAGGAATATCAAGTTGAAAGCTGCCAATTTTGTCCTTTGGGACAACGACTTGTACAAGAGAAGCATAGATGGAGTATTCCTTTGCTATGTAGACAAAGATCAACAAAGCCAACTTTTACAATATTTTCACAATCTAGCCTATGGAGGACATTCTTTTTGCTCTTGTGACTGCTCACAAGATTCGGTGAGCCAAGTATTACTGGCCAACTCTTTTCCAAGATGCACATAAGTGGGTGAGGAAATGTGAACTCTGTCAACAATTTATTGGAAGACCCAAGTTAGCTGCTATGCCTCTCAAGCCAATGATCATAGAAGAACCTTTTTAACAATGGGTACTTGATTTTATTGGGACTATAAACCCATCTTCAAGTTTTGGACATGATTATGTCCTTACAGCAATTGATTATTTCACCAAGTGGGTAGAAGCAATCCCAACTAAGCATGCTACTTCAAAAATTGTATGCAACTTCCTCAAAGAGAATATCATTTCTAAGTTTGGAGTTCCCATAAAAATTTTTACTAATAATGCAACTTGTTTCACCTCTTAGGAGATTACACAATTCTATTTCCATTATGGAATTACACTCTCTCACTCTTCTGATTATTTTCCACAAGGGAATGGACAAGCTAAATCCAGCAATAAGAACCTGGTAACTATTATCAAGAAGCTAGTAGATGACAATCAAAGGACATGGCATAAAGCATTGGTTGATGCTATATGGGTAGATAGAATCACACCAAAGAGGGCAATTAGTATGTCTCCTTTTCAACTTCTTTATGGTATCAATGATGAGATACCAATCACCTTAGAATTACCAGCCTTGAAATTGGCAAAGGCAATTGAAGATCAGACATATGAAAGCTATTTTGATAAAAGAATCATGTGCCTGATTGAGCTGGAGGAATAGAGAACTATGGTGGTGGATAGAATTGCTGCTCATCAAAGTCTAGTAAAGAAACTCTTTGATCAGAAGGCTAAAAATCATGATTTTTAGATTGGGGATCAAGTCCTGTTGTGGGACAAAAGGAGAGAACCAAAGGGGATGCATGGAAAGTTTGAATCCCTTTAGAGAGGCCCATTTATAATTCATCAACACATTGGTGAAAATAGCTTTCTACTAAAATATCAAGATGGCACACTCTTTTCTCTACCTCACAATGGGCAGCATCTGAAACACTTCAACTCTTGAAGTGTTAGAGCATTACATCTGTATATATGTATATTTATATAGTTTTTAATTCTATTTTGTTTTGTTTGTTTCCTTTTTTGATGCCTTTCATTTCTGGGTAACATGACTCCATAACCCAATGGTACACATGAAGACACTGGAGATTCTAGATTCTACTCCCTTCAATTTTTTTTGCAATTGATATAAGTTCCCCAACTAGAGCCAGCTGTTGTCCCCCAAAAATATCACTCATTTTTGGGACAACATTTGAACTATTTTGGTCTTATAGACCAAAATTGTCTCTTCCCTTTTCAAAATTTGTCTTGGGCATTAAAATTCCTCATTTTTCAAGTTTCTCTTAAATCTACAGACTCTACAGGGTTAAATCTATAGACTCTACAAGCTTAAATATACGGACTCTACAGGCTTGAATCTACAGACTCAGCAGGAAGAGAAAATCTATGGACTCAGCAAGAAGAGAAAATCTATAGACTTTACAGACCAAGTTCAATGGGATTTATAGGTTGATTTCTACAGACTTGATTTCTACGGACTCTGCAAGTAGGTTCATTTCTATAAGTTCAATAGGATTCATGAATTTTGCAGGTGGGTTCAATCAAAAGAATCAGTTTATAACACTTGGTCATTTTTTGGATTGGTTCAATGCCTTGGTTCAAACAAAAATCTCCATCAGCAAGCATCAATAATAGGTTCAATGCATTTGGTTCAACGGTTAGTTCATTACTTCAGTTCAATCAAATGAACCATTGACTTGAACCATTTTGGTTCAACGAAGAGGTTCAATGCCTTGGTTCAATAGAGTGGTTCAACAACTTGTTTCAAAGGAGCGATCCAATGTAAAATTTCAAAGAGCCTCCTGAAGGACAAGTGCCCTTGTGGAGGGCACTTGGTCAATGAAAATACCCTTGGGAAGGGTCATTTTCAAAAAGACTAAGGCAAGTCTAAGGCACAATTCCTTCAGACAAAAAGTCTGAAAGAATTTTGAGAAGTCACGGGAGTAAATCGTAAAGGAATTCATGTATATGGCAAATAGAACAATTTCCATGGAATTTTTGTCCATGGGAATTTTTTATGAATAATTTGTCTGCAGGAATTGTCTATGGGAATTTGCCTGGGAAAAAGCCCAGGGAAAATACCCATGGGAATTGTTTGTGGGAATTTGTGAAAGGCCGTCGAAGGACCCTGAAAGGTAGGTGCCCTTGCGGGGGACTCTCGACTGCCAATTTGAAGAATACTTCCCTGAAGCTAAAGGGTCACCTGAAGAAGACTGAAGGCCATTCAAAAACTACCTGAAGGGTAGATACCCTTGCGGGGGGCTCTTCTCGACCCAAAGTGGGTCATTTCTTAAGGCCCAAAAGGGCAAGTTCAATCTATGAAAGTGCCAAATAGAAAAGCCAAAGAAGGACCAAGGGGTGACGTGCCTGAAGACATCAAATTTAAGATAGAGAATTAACCATTGATCCTTTGAATCTACAAACCCGAATGCATTCACACACTTCAAGGCCAAGACCAGTAAAAAGTGAGGAAGTAACAAAATAGCAAATTGAATCTAAGACCCGATTCTATACAATGAAGGTAAGATCAGATCGCTAGGTGGACATTGAAAATTACAAACTTTAAATAGTGTGACTTGTTTCTCTACATTGATAAAATCAAATGGGTAAATTCCCCTAAGTTCCAGCCTATCTTCTTAACAGATTTCAATGCAACATGATGTGTTACTATTCTCGAGTTCTTCTTGAAGAGGCTATATAAGGGACTCTCTTGTTATTGTAAAAGATCTCTTTTTTGGACAATCAGAATGAAACTCTACCCAAATTGAAAGGCACTTCTGAGACTTTGAGCTCAATTTTTTGATCATATTTTGTTTTTTTAATAAGAAAACAAGTGATTTTTCAGACTTTGTGCTGTAATATCTTTGTTTTTGAGGAAATTGTTCTTATGTATTTTTCTTTGATATATTCTCTATTCCTTTAATTTAACAAGTAGAATTAGTGATAGTAATCAGGAAGGTGTCCTGAAGAGTCAACTATGGAGAGACTTTGTGCCCCCATAATTGCCTTTTAGTGTGTTTTATTTTCATTTCTATGTAAAGGACTTTGGGAAGACTTTGTGCCCTCATTGTCCTTCATATCTTACTCTTGAGTAATTTAGGTGGAGAATTTGTGTTGCATCTCAATTTGTTGGTTATTACGTCTTTTGCTAAATTTTGCATTTACTACCAGGAGTATTCTTGTGGTTTGCTAAATAGTACTTCTAAAAGAAGAGGAGTGCTGTCTGTTATTTCCATTAAGTTTTTCCTTTGATTTGCATGCATCATCTCTAAAGAAAGAGAGATGGATGGTTTGTCCTAACCTTGAGTATTATTTTCTATTTATATATATATCATACCTACAGGGAACCTCCCCTTGATGAGAGGAGAGATCAGTGTCCATCTGATGTGGTAAACCTACACATTTGGATGACTAATCTTCCTACTTTGGCTGATCAGACCTATTTTGTTTATCAGTACGCTGATTGACAAAATATTCAACCAACAAAACCTTTCTCTAATCTAAGTTTGGTTTTAATAAGGATTGCACGTGTAGGATGAAATCTTAAACTATTAGGACACAACCATGTTTGGACTTAAAAAACATTAATTGCCTAGGACAAAGTTTACAGTCAAAGATGATTTTATGAAAACCAAACACTTAACCAAATACCTAAACCTGGCTAACTTGGTTCCCAACCTTTGCTAGAAAGTTAAAATTACTTGAAAAATACAAAAAAAAGATCCTTATTACAAAATTCAAAAGCTTTTTAAGCAAAGGTGATTTTGGTAATCTCCACCAAGGTTATGGACACATGGTTGATAGTGGAGCAAGGCCTTAAGTAAAGCCAAAGGCATCTCTATTAGGGATATGGATGTTTGGATAGTAGTAGAGTAGTGGCCAAGCCTTCCTTGTGCTAAATCATGGGTCTTAATAAATATTCAAACATGCTGAAAGTCAATGTTAATGATTAAATCCATAAACGTAGAAGTTGTTTTCTGAATCTTTTTGCGATCATTAAGTAGAATCAAAGCACACACACATATCATGAATGAGTTTTAATGTTTGATCCTAATTTTGTATATGCAATATTTGTTCTAGCTATGAACTAATCTTAATAATAGTGTGTGATCAAATGGACTAAGTAGATTAATTATTAATATGAACTAGAGTCTCTAAATTCTAACATATTACTATGTTTCCCCTATAAGTAACCATTTGTTAAGGTTAACAGACCCCTATTTTTAAAAAATGGGGACCCATGTGTCAAATTGTGCAAATTTGTGCCTTGAAATTAAAAATCCACTTGATCAGAGTGTAACTAGCATGTTTGCATATTATTTGTATTTGAAGATCATCCACACCATGGTCTAGCAAACTTATTTATCCATGGTGTTAATTTAAACTTATCTAAGGTGATAACATTGAATATTTGTGTTTCAGGTTACAAGGTTAATGGAGCCCATTTGGGACTGAACATGCCTATGGTTTTGTGCTTCCATGTTAAATTGATATTTTTCTAACCTCGATCTATAATTGATTGGTTACATTCATATTTTGAAACCCTAGCCTAATGTTTTACCTAGACCTTTTGACCTTTTAATTCAAATTTAAAATTGGTGAGAGATTTTATTTAAATTTAAGAAGGAAAAATTTAAATGTGATGGGCTTAGTTTAATTTTTATCCTAAGGCTTGGTCATGTTTTTCAATACAACCGAACCCTAGGCTAAAAATTTATGCTTTGTCCCCTTTTTATATCTCATAATCCATGATCCCTTTTATCTTATCATGGTCCAACTAAAAATGAAGGGTCACTTTTATTACTTAGCCTAAGGCCTTATCCCAAAGTTCCATGTATTTATTTATACAATGAAACCGTAGGTTAAGACCTTATGCTAAGTCATATTATGTAGGGTCCCTTTTGTTCTATGTTTATAGCCTTGGCCAAAAATCTTCATGCCTAGGTCCTTTTAAATTCACGGGGTCCTTTTTATGTTACAAACTTAGCTTAAAATATTAGACTAAAATATTCATATTTATTAATATAAATAAAACCATGGTCCAAAGTCTTTATGATGAATCCTTTTAAATTCATAGGTTCCTGTTTATTATGTTTATAATTTAGCTCAATATTTTTATCTTAAGTATCAATATTAAATTTCATACTTCTATGCATGATCAATGGCCCACATTTAAGAGAAGGACTAAGCTTGAATGGAGTGAGATCAATGATGACAATCCATGGTCCTAGTTTAAACATCAAGCACCTTTCAGAGATTAATGGTACGTGTTCTAACATACAAATCCTGATCGAATGGAGTGAGATCAATGCAAAATTTTCAATGAAGCTTCGAGACCCACATGATTTCTAAATGGCATAACCTCAGACCCCCATTTCAAAAAGAATAAGCAATTATTAGTTTATGTGTGGCACATGTAGAGTGAAGAATGAACCAAAAAATGATAAGTGGTAGGCTTAAAAGATAGTCCCCATAACATGTTTAAAATTTATGATCACACGACCATCAAATATGTTATCACAGACATCAAATGACATCTGTGTGAATGTCAATTTTAACATAATAAATGGTCTACCATACATGTTTAAAATTGATAATCATGTAACTATCAAAGATGTTTCCATGGATATCAAATGATGACTGTATCGATGTCAATTTTAACACATCCACTTGGATCCAAAATTTAAAAGGTAATGGTCATATTTTGGATAGTGACAAATAAAATGGTACAGGGATACCATATAAATGCCATGTCAAAGCCATGTGTGTGAAATAGGCCAAATCAAAGACCCTACGGACCTAGTAATGCAAAGGAGAGCCTAAATTATCATCTATGTAAAGTAGTCAAGCTATTTCCCATTATTGAGTAGTTTAAAAAAGATTTATAGTTTGAAGATGGGACCATGCCTGTATTAAACAATGTCAATGAATAATGAGGACCCTACAATAGTAACTTAGACCTTCAACAACATAAAGGTCCCAAAGATCAATGAAATAAGAATATTCCTTGTATAATCAGCTTCATATAATATTTCAAAATAGGATATTATTTTGTATAGACATGTGTAAGCTGTAAGAACACATTGTCTATAAACTAATATTTTAAAGGGAAAAGGTCATTTTTTTAGAATGCAACAAAAAATACTCTTGTCCTATACACTTGTACAAATGTAATTAGATGAGACTGACCGACATGCTACCTTGTATCTTATAAAAGGAGCATTGTCAATTGTCAAAAGGGAAGGAGTTCTTAGAATTAAATTACTTTGTAAACTTTGAGCAATCAATATAAACAAGTAATTCTATAAAGTATATCCATATTTGCTTATGTGAAGTGATATACGGTTTCTCTTTCAGTTGTCCGGTTTTAATTTCAGATTTGAATGGTTTCTATGGATTCTAGATGTGTATCTTAAATGTAGATTTGCTAATTTGTGCCAATGCTAGATTAGTTGAAAGTTCTTAGGCTTATTTCATTTGCTACACTTATTTTTCATTAGGCTAATGCTATTTTCTTGCAAGAGTGAATCTTTAAATTAAGCCTGGTTCTTATTTGCATCATTTCATACCTTCCTTTGAAGCTTACTTGATGTATGTTATGATTTGGGATTAAGCTATTTCATTTCATGCATTGGTTAAATGCATGTTTAGATGATATTTGAGATTTATAATAATGTTTGTAACAAAGACCAACAACATCCTTCTTTTCTGCCCTACCCATCCTTTTACTTCTTTTTTAATCAGATCACTTTAGTTTAGCTTGTCATTGTAAATATCCATATTAGATTAGTTCTTGATCATAATTCATTGTTATTAGCATAGTACACTACATATTTTACATAGATATAATATTTGGCCATGGTGTCTACCAAACACCAACTGATATAAATATTGTGAAATAGTCACTTATTCTGGCTCTATTCTACTAATAAATAACATGATTATCTCAACCTATAACTCATGCACTAAATTCCTAGAATTATAAAATGAGAAGTGTTTATTAAACACTCTAGGCACTTGTGGTACACATTTAGGTATCAACATTAATCTTCTTCTCAATCTTCAATTCTTCAAGATCATTCATCTATTTAGTCGTACAGTCCACCTCATATTTATCATCATCTAAATAACTCCAAGTAAATTCCTTTTGATATGAGCAACTTTCTTCCTCAACCATGAAGAGGGATTTATCTTCAAAAAGACCATCATCTTCATGATCATACTCTAAGTCACTGCCTTCACTCTCATTTGATGAACTACAATCTTTATTGGTGTAGAGACTCTTCTTGTTCTTGAAGGACTTCTTCTTGTTATCATACTTTCTAAATTCTTTCTTCCTTTTATCGTACTTGTATGTCATCTTGTCTTCATATTATCCATCACCATGCTCTTCAACATCATTCTTCTTATGCTTGTGAGGGAACTTATTAGAAAAATTCATACCTCTCCATAATTAAAGCATTTGAAGGGTAGTTTGCCCTTATACTTGTCTGACCCTATTTTCAACTGCCTTATAAATAAAGCAATTAGTTCATCTTCATTAATATCAACTATGTCATCCTCCTTGAGTTTATTACCTTGAAACTTATTTTTTGGATTCATTTCTATCTTGAATTATGCTTCTTTATTTGGTGGTATATCAGCATTTAATCTTATCTTATAGGTAGTAAAGATGCCATGCAATTCATCCATCTTCAAATGAGTAAGATCATGACTTTTTTCTACAACAAACACTTTTGAATCAAACTTGAGAGAGATATTTATTAATACCTTTTGAACTATAGTAGCTTCTTCAAGATTCTCTCCAAGACCTCTGATGATGTTCACAATCTCATCAAATCTCTATAGAAAGGATGCCACATAATCTTCTTCCTTCATCTTAAGACTCTCAAATTATCTTCAGTGAGTTTGTAACTTTTCCAACTTAACCTTTGAATCTCCTTCATAAATAGTCTTAAATTTATCCCACATTTCCTTGGTAGATATGTAATGGATTACCTTGGTGTATTTAATCTATAAAAGACCACAAGTGATAGCATTCATTTCCTTAGAATTGTTCTCAAACAATTTCTTATTTGTAGCACTAGATGGAGGAATAGTAGGTATAGAATAAGCATCCACAATAGATAGCCAAGTGTCAAAAACTAAGGACATGATGTAGGTCCTCATCCTTGTACTCAAAAACACATAATTGGATCTATTGAACATCAGTTTTTGTTTAGTGGAAAAACCTCCTTGCATTTGATAGCTACCCATATTGTACCTTGGATCTCCTTCAAGTTGTCAAGCCTTTACCAAAGGACTTGATATGATACTAATTATTAGAGGTACAATCATTAAGAGGGAGGTGAATTAGTGATACATATATTTCAGAATTTAAATTCAATCCTTTCAAACTCTTAATTAATTTACCACAATCATTTATAGAATATATAAGTCATTCATAACAATGAACAATAGATAATACAAGATTACACACACAACACAAAATCAGTGAAAAACCCTCTTAGGGAATAAAACCTATTCTCAAACCTAAAAATACATGGAATAATTATCTTATAAGGTATTAAAAACATAAGACTTTAGTGGAACACCCATTCCACAAGGAGCACCTACCCTTATCTAGCTAAACACCCACAATAACTAGACTTTTTACAATCTTCACCTTGCAAGGAAGAAGCAACTCCCTAGATGTTAAGCACCCACAACACCTATAAAATGAAAATATATTAAACATATATTTCCTACAAATCTAATGGAGATATAATGTATATCATCTCTCTTCAACTCTACACACTCTCTCTAGCCTCACACCCTTCTCAATGCATCCAAAAACATCCTTTTGGATCAATCTAACTTATTCACACTTATTTAATTAAATACACATATAATAAATCTATTAAAACTTAGAAACATGATGAAATGGTCATTCACATAGTCCACACACCAAGCACACACAACCTTCACCTTTCCTTTGCTCACACTCAAAGCATTTAAAATAGTCTTTTGAATCAACCTAGATCTCTTCACTCATCCTCAATCTTCAAACCTATAAGGGCACTATTATGACATTATAAATATGACCTATAGGTCATACACACAATCATAAACCAACTCTACTCTTCAATCCATCCACTAGGCACCCTTACTCTCCTTCTCCTCTCAACTCTATACTCTTGGTCCACACTTACATCCCCTAAAAATCATCTTTGATTTCACTATTTATAGAGCCTTCATGAATATCAACTTCTTGATTGACCATTAGACATAACTTAACCCTTAATTTTTTTATCACATTAAGACACATCTAAATACCATCCTCATAGGTCAGCTATAGAATCTATGGGTCACCTTTAAGCAACTACACCTTTCAATTAGGCCTTAATAGCCCTTATAGGTGTCATGGAGACCTATTCACCCTTGTAGCAATTCAATGAGAAAATTAAGAAAAAAAGAACACTTTCACATACATATAACCATGCGATATAACCTATAGGTCCTCCTTAATTTATAACATCCATCAAAACACCCTTTTTCTACAACATAATTAGCCCAAACATCATTTTATACATATGATCACCAAGAAGGAACACATAGTCAAATTCTAAGCCTTTGATCATTTAAAATCTAAATTTATCAAACCTCCATAATCCACATAGATGGTCCTCATGAAGTACATAACACACTCCAACACTTATTTTATCTTAAAACATCAAAATACCATCAAGAACAACTCAATTATCCTTCTCAGATTACTTGCAAAGCATGAACACATACATAGTCAACTTTGGAGCTCAATAAATTTGATTATACAAACATTCAAACCTTTTATCTAGGTTATCTAGATGTGCCATGAAGTCTTATAAAACTTTTAATTTTACACTATGATCAAATTCTACATATATCAAAAGCTATAGAACAAAAAGTATAGACTGGTCTTCCCTCACAAATTCAAATATTTGAAATCCAATGGTCACTAAGCAACTGTTAAAATTTGAACATGTTCACATCATCTCATGTACCCTTAAAATATTGACCAATTATGCATCATCTATCTCCTTAGATCATCTAGGTCTTTATCTTTCAATGGTCATCATTTGATCTTGATCAGAACTCCCATAATTATGACACTCGGCACCCTCATGTACATTCTAAACACTTTACTGTCAATCCATTCACTTTTGCTACTTGGTAGTCCCATATGATTTGTTGAATATTTGAATTATCTTACATCATTGGTATTTATAAGTACAAACCACTAATCACCATTGATTTTCTATCATATTAGCGAGCTTGTGACATTTACCACCATCATGTGCAATCTTTGAAATGTTGATTTAATACACACCATTGATCTGCATTTGTATGAACACCTGCTCATTATTATATCCTTATCTAGTCTTGGTCTTTACCTTTTGAAAATTTGGATAAGTCTAGAAACCACTAGAATCTATCTAGGTGGCCAACTTTGAACCTTAATAACTTTTGTTGCACTCAATCACATGTCCTAAAATTTAAACCATATGATCTTCTTTCATAAGGGAATCCATCCATTTATCAATCTTCTCCTAGAACCTTCACACATGTGAAATATAATGACCCCAAATTGATTATTTGGCTCTAATTGAACTTATACATTAAACTTATATTAATTTCACATCGTAGATCTATGATGTGATTAAATGTGCACCGTTAGATCTCCTTTGTAAATTTGGCTAAGTATGGGAAAACATTATAAACTGCCTAAGAAGCTAAATTTGTATAGTTATATATTTTGTTCTGCTCAACCTTGGACCATAACAACTTGGGACTAATGTGATCACTCCCATATGACCAACTTCCCTTGACTCATTCATATCTGGTAATGGTGATATTAGAAAACTACCTACTCAAATTTTTCTATCACAAAACCAACTATGCCAACATGAACATAATGAAGAATCAGATGAATACCATGCACTTTCACAAGCTATCAAATAATCCTTAACCTATGATAGGACCCCTCACACATGATCAATACATTATACACATCCCTAATCATGTCAAAACTAAAGATCAACCAAGCCTACTTCAAGTAGACTAGGACAAACACACTAGACACTTTGTCATTGACATTTAGACTATCAAGACACTTCATCTACTCACCTAGACACCTCTATGCCATCATTAACAAATACCAACAATAACATGAGTAAGAAAAGAACTAGTATAGGTACAAGAGGATAATTCACAACGAAAAATAATTACAATTGGAAAAATTAGAGCAATACAATTTTTAAGAGACACAATTAGAGCAAAAAAAGAATCAAAATGCATAATTAGAGCAAGAAAATATTCAAAAGGAAAAAGTAGATCAAAAAAGATTAAAAAAATCATAAGAAGAGAAAGATAAATTACAAAATGAACAATTTTAAAATTAAAGGTTATAAAACTATAACACAAAATATTACAATTACTAAAAGATAAGTTGCAAATTAGATTCAAGGTAAACAAAGAAACATGTTTAAACATGGTTTCTAACAAAATAGGTTAAAAAGTATGAGATATTTGAAAAAACTAAAGTTTAAAATGTGGTTAAAAAGTGGGAAATTACAATCCTTTCCACATATCAGGACCCTTTCAATATCACTACCCACATAGATGGAAAACAATTTGAAAATATCAAGGTTGTAGATTATCAAGATACATTTTTTTCTATGTCATTTAATAGCTCTCTTTGAAATAAGTATCAATAACTAGATCAAATTAATGCAATTTTAACAAGTATGTGACCAATTCAATTGAGAGTTTCATCTAATTCAAAATAACATTCTCTTAATTTTCATGTTATTTACAATCCAAGTGCATACAATGTTGTGCTTATAAATTTATGGTTATATTCAATATGAGTAATGATTGATAAAAACAAAGATTGCATATCATTTTATTGTAAAGGAAAGGTCACATCCTTTTCTAAGGAAGGAACATATTTAGAGTAAGATAAATAGAAAGAAATAATGTCTTCATATATTTTATAAATAGATACAAGTAATGACATATGAGTAGAGGAACAAAACACAATACATATTGTAAAAGAGAAATAAAAAAGGCTAATCCCATAGTATGGGGCAGTTAGCTATTCATATATAGATGCAACATAAGACAAGAGTGGTATTCATAATTTAAAAATTAAGATACTCCATATTACTATGATTGTCATGATATATTATATGCAAAATATAAATATGACACATGATATAGGGCCTTCATAAAAGCATCTCCTTGATGAGATACTTGGATTCTAGTAGCATTTTTCCTTGTACATAGTTTATTTTTTATTTAATTTGAAGCTTCTTATTATACACCTTCTCCAAATTTATTATAAACCATTGGATTTATCTTTCATTTTGGGGACACTTACTCCCTTATTTGGTATCTCAATTTAAACAATCTAAGAAAACTATCATATTAAGATTTCAATGCACATTATTTATGGTAACTTATTTGATTATTATTTCATACCCATCCATGTTATAACTCCCATAGGGTCACATCTATCTATTTTTATATGTGTTCACATGGCCATACTTGTTATGATTTTCTATGGCACATTTTTTAGGGTTGTTAAAATATCCCCCTCCTCTTTATATTTTCAAAGCCTTGTTTCTTACCATGTTTTCAAGATTTTATAATTTCATTTATGAAAATTAGACACCATATTTTTATTATAAATATCATCACCTTATAAGATAATGGTGATGGTGAGTGGAAGCAACATAGGATAAGAGAATGGCATTCATAGTGAGTAGGAAATAAAAAATTTCAAATCTAGACTCAAAAATAGATAAAGGAGATGGCTACGGTGAAGGGGAGATCACATGGGCCAACAAATTTGAAGCTTTATCATGGCATGTACTGATAGAAGGAATATTCACTAAGATTGGTAATATTTATGACTCTAACACCCCCAAGTAGATGTTAGGTAAGTCTTATTGGTGTGAAAGATTGATTGGATCGATGGGAAAAAATGATATTAAACCAGTTGAATATCTAAAAACCATTAAATATGGAAAGAGTATACATGTTGAAATCACTCCTCTCATAAATCATGCTTCATCGAGGATGGAACAAGCTTTAGTTGGAAAATTCATGGGAGTCAAGCCAAACATAGACTCTTTCAAAGCCCGAGGAAAATAAATTGGTGTAAAAAAGGACATATGGAGATCCTAAAAATGGTGAATGGATTATTCATGATTAGATTCAATAACCTTGAAGATAGTGTCAATATCCTTGTAGGGGTCCCATGGTTCTTTTGAAAATCTGGTATTTTTCTCAAGAAATGGTAATTAGGGTTTGACCCTAAGAAGGAAAATATTAACCTATTGCCCATCTGGGTTAGATTACCAAGATTCCCAATTGAGTTTTGGGAGGATTATTTTTTATGAGTATAGCCAAATCTTTTGGGTACCTCATAATTCTAGATTCGGTGACCAAGGCAAGATCCAGACTTGTACATGCTAGGTTTTATGTAAATACCTTTATTAATCAAGATATACCAAACTCAATCATGTTACACATTAATTTTGGGATAAAATCACAAAAATAGAGTTTAAAAAATATGCCATGCTATGTGATAAAATACACAAATTACGGTATTCATCAAAGGTGTGTTATATGGGTACCAACATAGCAAAGTGGTAAAGAAAAGGAGTCTCTTTCAAAAAATATACTAAGTCTCAGGCCTCAATCCTAGGTCTAGTAGCCCATCCTAAATTAGACACAACTAGATCTATTTCACAATAGAA
Organism: Torreya grandis; assembly: GCA_037957365.1. Classification (NCBI taxonomy): domain Eukaryota; kingdom Viridiplantae; phylum Streptophyta; class Pinopsida; order Cupressales; family Taxaceae; genus Torreya; species Torreya grandis. Next base: position 2,887,654 of record JARHVA010000223.1, on the reverse strand, counting down.
GGAAGGAGATAAGGTGGATTTATAAGGGATTAAAAAGGATGCCTCAAAAGCTAAACATACACTTGAAGTGGGGAAATATAACATTGATAGATAAAAGAGTAAAACAAAAGCTTTCTAAAGAATTCTCTTTGATAGAAATATTGAAATAGGTAGAAAAGAAAGAGGTAGATTTAGAGAAGGATAAAGTCTTACATCATATAAATATTATATAAATGTAAGGACCTCAACCCAAAAATATTTAGATATAGAACAAATTTCAAATTTTGGAGCAAGAGATAGAAGTAAAATAGTTGGTTGATAAAGGGATAGGCTTAAATGGACTCTCACAGAATAATGATTCTACATTGGATTTAAGTAGTGAGGAAAATAGGGATATAAAATAAGAAAATGCTAAGCCTAAAAAATCTACAAAGGCAAAAGTGGTGTGATCAATGATTACTATAAGAGGCATTGAGGGCTCAGCTTTCAAAACTCCACCCAAATTAGGTAAATCATCTAAAAGGGAATTTTTTTTTTAAACTTACTCAAGAAGGCATAGTAGATGGATTTCAAAAAACCTTCCCTTTTAAAGGGGTTTCTCTTCTCCTAACTATTAATTATGTTGATTATTTCTTGGAAAATCAAAGGGATGAATAGTATAGGTAAGCAAAAAGTTTTTAGGGATATTATAAAGACTGATAAGGCTACCATTTTGGCCATTCAAGAATCAAAGATAGAGGGAAAATACTTCTTAAACCACAAAAAAATGTACTAGAGTGAAGTTAAAGCAGTTTGTATCAGCACTTTAGGAACCTCAGGAGGTACGATAACTTTTTGGGATCCTAAATTTCTAATGGGTGAACCCATTCTCAAGACTCAACATCATGTAGCAGTTCTATTTACTAATTGTATTGAGAACAAGCAGTGGATATTTTTTAATGTTTACACTCCCAATACAAGGTCTACACATAAAGAATTATGGGAGGTTATTATATCTTTTAGAAGTAATTGAAAAGCCATCCCTTGTATTCTGGTAGGAAAAATTAACTCTCCTCTTCATCTAGGAGATAAAAAGGAGGAAATCTAGTTTATATGGATAATATGGATGATTTTTATTCTTTTGTTGCTAATATAGGTTTGATGTTAGTTAATGGAGTGGCCCAACGATTTTTTAAGAGTGTAAAATTTATTTTATAGGGAAACCCCCTATCCCCATTCTTGTTCATCATCATGGTTGAATCATTGAGTAGATACATATCCAAGGATTTGGCTATTGCACAATTGAAATGGTTAAAACTAGCTAGGTTTGTTGATCTGATGACTCATCAATAGTTTTCAAATGATACTACTTTGTTGGATAAAGTTTCTATATAGGAAGCTAGAAATATTAAAATGATTTTGGTAATGTATAAAAAGGCATCCAACCAGAAAATAAAATTTTAAAATAGTTTGATCTACTTATTTAATACTCTGATAGCTAGACAAACTAGGAGAGCTTCTCTTTTGGGATATCAAATCAAGAAACTCCCTTCCTCTTACTTGAGAATGCCTCTCTTTAGCAACTAGATTTAGGTGATAGCCTAGAATCCTTTGATAGAGAGATTCTAAAAGAAGCTCATAGATTGGAAAGGTAAGCTTCTTTCTCATGCTGGAAAGTTAGTGTTGATTAAGAGTGTTTTACAAAGTCTACCGATGTACATTAATTTACTATTCAAGTTTGCCTAAAAGAGTGGAAGACACACTTATTAAGATTCAAAGAAACTTCCTTTGGGTTGGGATGGAATAAAAAAACAAATTTCACCTCGTATCATAGAGTAAAGTTTATGCCAAAAAAAGGTATGGTGGGCTTGGTATTATAAATTTGTAGTTAATCATTAAATCCCTCATCTCTAAGTTTGTTTGTAGATTCATCTCAATGAAATTATTTTGGGGTAAGATCCTTTATTTTAAATATCTTGAAGGGAGAGATCTAATTTCCATTATATTTGAGGACTAATTTGTGAGGAGATCACACAGTTGGAACTTCTTAATTGCCAACAAGGAGTTCATTAATGTAGGTTCTAAATGAAAAATAGGAAATGAAAGTAGGATTGACTTTTGGAAAGATAAATGGAGCTCTAATTTGACACTATACTAGAGGGATACATGTTTACACCTTTAGGAGAACATGGTATATAGATATGATGATAAGGTGGATGATTACTGGCAAGAGTAGGAAGGAGTTAAAATATGGAAAAATCTGAGCTTGGATAACCTAAATTAAGAATACACTTTGAAGATAAAAGAATTGAATAATTTATTATATTTTTCTCACATCTTAGGGGTTGATAGAGAAGATAAAATTGTTTGTATTGACTCATTTGATGGCCAATATAAATTAAAATTAGGGCATGATTTAATTGCTCATGAACAAGAAATTGTGGTGATTTGGGAAGGTGTGTGGGATAAATGGCTTCAAAAATAAATTTTTTCTTATGGGTAATGATTCAAAATAAAAACTTAACATTTCATAATCTTAGGATAAGAGTGCATTATTATCAATAGATGTGTTTTGTGTGAAGAGGAGAATGAATTTGTATTTCATCTATTGGTTAGCTACCCCTTCACTCAATGAATTTGGAGTTATTATTTTTAAAAACTCAATATTTCATGGGTACAAGTAGGATCCATAATAGAAGTTTGGTAGTCTTGGAGATGCCTATTTCAAAATGAACATCTCAAGAAGCTATGGAACTTGACACTGCCTCCCATAATATGGGGGATTTGGGGAGAACATAATAATAGAAAATTTAGGGGAAAAAGTTACAATAACAAGGTAACCTCAGAAAGAATCTTTAATCTCATAAAATAAAATTACAAGACTTTTCAAATTAAAAAAGGAAAAAAATATTCTTCCCTTTGAAAAAATACCATCCCTTAATTGGAAAATAGAATCCTTGGAGTTAGGGAAACTAGATCCTAAGGATGAAATTAGGAAATTAACAAAGTGAAATCCTCCTCTTGAGGGATGGATGAAGCTCAATTTTGATGGAGCTTCAAAAAGAAACCTGAGATCAATGGGGGGAGGAGTAATTATTATGGATCATGAGGCAAATTTGATTGATACTTATGCAGGAGACATGGGGGTGAGGTCAAATCACTGGGTAGAAGCTCTAGCTACATTGTGGGGGATTAGATTGGAAAAACAAATCAATGTTCAAAATTTATTGGTGGAGGGAGAGTCTCTAAATATAGTGAATTATTTGTCTAGTAAAAATGTCATTATATAGTCTATGAAGCATGCTATAGATGAATCTAAAATCAAGTTTAACTCATTCTAGTAGGTGAACATTCATCATACCTATAGGGAAGGGAATGGTATCGTCAACTAGTTTACAAATAAGGGAGTTAATAATGTGGGTTTCATCTCTTGTATAGGTCATGAGGATCTCCCTAGAGAGTTGATTTAAAAGGCTAATAATGAAGGACATAATAATGTTGTTAATTCTATGCACATGAGTGAACCCTCAAATGTCTAGAGCTATATTGGTTGGTTTTAAGGTGAGTCAGGGACTCATTTATTTTGATGAGAATTTTAGGGGTTTGAAGGAGGCCAAAACATAAATTATGACTATAGTTCATTTTATTTCAATTGGGTGAATTTAAATAGTAGAGTTAGTTGTAGTGGTGGTGAGAGAAACAAAATGGGTTTGCCAAATAAAATTGAATTAAAACTACAATTAGAAGTCAAGAAAAATGAAAGAGTATAGGCAGCTATACAAGTTGATGGCTTTATAGGTTTTATGGAAAAGATAGAAGGCTTTGATAGACATTTCTATATCTTCTTCATAAAGGCATATGAGGATAGATCAGTGACCATTAATGGATTAACTTTAGTCATTAATGAGGAACTCATCTCCCATGTGATTAGACTAGTGATTGAGGAAATGGAGAGCTATTATACGTTGAGAGATTTCAAACCTAATAAAGAGGCTTTTCTAAAGGAATGTGAATAATTAGAGTAACTACACAATGCTTTTGATAGGGAATCCTTACCTAGGCCATTTACAGAGGTTGCATTCCACTTAATGCATACATCACTTTGGAAGGCAAGTACAATGTTGTGAGATGGTCTTTGTTTAAAATGTTAAACTACTTTAGGCATGGTGTGCCTTTTAGTCTCTCTTTTTGATCTTGAAATTTATATAGGGGTCAATTCTGAAATTTAAGCATGGAAATTACTCTACTCCTAGACACAAGGGAGTAATATACCTTATTTTAAAGTATTTCAAAGGCATGAATCAAATCATGCCTGATATCCCATATACCTTGAAGGAAAATCTCAAGGAGAGGCTTATGTATATTAAAAAAATAAAAAATGTGGATAAAGTATCTAGGGAGCTTGAGTAAGGTACCAAGGAACAATAAAAATTATGTTGAAAATGTTAGTGTGAAGGAGGTTTAAAATATGAAAAAATATTAGGATAATATAAATAAAATAATCCAAAATGATTTGAAATATATAGGGCCCAATCAATGGAAATAGGGGAAATAGGGTCCTCAATATTTTCATAACAATAGGGGAGTGGAGACTATCATTGATGTGGAAAAGGAGAGTGAGGAGACAAGAGAGTATAGGAAGGAAGTGGAGTATGGAAGCAAACCTGAATTGGAATTGAGTATTGTAGAGAAGGAGAAGGGGTTTGGGGAGCTTATGGATACCCACCGAGAGAAAGGGGAGACTTCCCTAAAATAGAAAGATAAAAATGAGATTTTCAACAACTTGGTTACATTACTAAAGGTAAAGAGAGCTCAAACAAAATTATGGAATAAATTAACCTCTAAAAAGATATCATGAGGTGGTTTATGGATGAGATCATAGAGCTATAGGGAAAGGTGAATGTGATACATTAGTAAAATACAAGGATGAACCAAACCTTGTCAACTAGGGAGGAAGATAACTAGATTCAAGGTCTAGCTTTCAAAGTGGAGATGTTAGAACAAGTTAATGAAAACCTTCATAATAAAATTAGATTTTTAGTTAATTATAGTAAATCTAAAATTTATGGAGTTAAGAACCTTAAAAACCTATGGGCTCATATTAGAAAGCTGTTTGAGCCCAATTTTATAGGCAAAGGGAAGGGCAAGAAGGGACAAATCAATGGATCTCGAGATGATGTGGATCATGAATATTTATTGCTACAAACATCTATGAACCTCAAGAAGATGAAAGTATACTGGGAGGATGTGTCTTGTAGCTTGGATTCAAATTAGTTATTTAGTTATTTTGTGGTTGTTTCTAGGTTGTTTTTTAGATGTTTCTGGATAGGGTTGGTCTTATTTTAATTTCTAGGCTTGGTTAGCCTATTTTTTCTTTTGTGTTTGTACTTCTCCTAAGGTTTGGGACCCTAGTTCAAAAAAATCCTACCTTTAACCTTAATAAAAAAAATTCACTTATGTAAATTTTACTTTTAAAATATAACAAGAAAATACAAAAACATTAAAATAAAGCAAAAAAACTAAAATATTTAACATTCACAGTTTTACTAGCTTCTATATATATTTTGTTTAATTTATGTTAGTAGATATAATATCATTTCATTTATATACAAACAAATTTTTTGTAGGTAATTGAGTGTGATACATGAATACACTAGATACATGATACATGAGCACACATATGTTAAAACATTTCCTTCACCCACATGACACACTATGTTGGGGGCATATGCTTCATCCATCATGATTGATACATGTTACATTATTTTATGATCAGTTTACATTATCATTTTGAGTTTACATACTAATGCTTATACATTTTTATGTCATACTTAAATCTTACACACTATGATAGATATGTTATGCTACATTACATTTTGTTAACAAATGCATACAAAAACTAGTATGATATGTTATGTTGGTTTCTTATATCTTTCCATTATTCATCTTATCACATGGATTAGGTGAGTGTACTTCTTATTTGATACTTTGTTTTAATTGTGTAATATTTGAACACATTCCTTATTTGTTGGACATAATGCCCTTGAGCGTTATTTCTTTTCTATGCAAACATTTAAACATGTTCTCCCCTTAAGTGTTCTTCATTTGAACATGCCCCTTATTTGTATTCTCCTTAGACCCCTTTTATGTGGCATTAAGTGCTCTTATGTGTGTGATTTATTGGTCACTAAGATTTTTCTTATTACTCCTAGATGTGACCATGATCCATATCATGCATATTAGGTCTTGTTGTGATTAGATATTGCTAGCCACATTGATATATATACTTATACATGATACCATTATATACTTGATTACTACATGATTGATACATTTATGACATGGTTATCTTATCCTTTTGAGATAAGGGGACTACTAGGTTAAATTCCCCTCACCTAAAAATAGGGGAATATTAGTGAAGTAATGTTATAGAGACATGAGTCTACACACATAATTGACATAATTGGAAAAAAATGATACAAATAACATGATTTAGATATACACTTGGGATAGAATGTCATGTATTTGACATTGATTTTCAAAGATTTGGGATAGAATTTTCAGATTTGAGATAGATTTATAGACAATTTACAAAGCAAATGTTACATTTTGACAAATAATTCAACTCGAGACACATTATAGGTGCATATTCCATGAAAGTGCACCAAATCATAGATACATATTTAGATTATACACCATTTACAACACATTTTATGAGGGGGAATGAACATAGTTCATTCATTTCTCATCACACATTGATGCATCAACCTTTACAAGGTGAACCAATTGATATTTTACTTATCTATGGAAATTGAATCCTTTGAGTAGTGTGATTGATCTTGAGTGTCCTCAATGACCTTGGCACTACTTATATTTTTAGGATGATATGGTTACACCCCTTGACTTGGGCTAGATTGGCTATATTATATTTACACTTGAGTTTTATAATTGAGATTTAGTGATTTTAATGGTCTTGGAATAATTTGACATTTCTCTAGATTAGAGTCATGATCACCCTCTAATTTCCCCCTTCAAATATCCAAGATTTAGTTGTAAACCTCTTTCTCCAATGCTTCAACAAGGAAACATCCTCACCAAAACAAAGTACTAAAAGGGAAACATGGTTTCATTGACAAACATGTATTCCTTTATTTCTCTCTTTAATTTTAATCATTTGAATTATTCAAATTTTTAGATTATATACACTAATTACACTGTAACATGTTCTTGGCTTTAAGTAATGCACAAAAATAATTCAAATAGGGTTCAAGAAAAAGTAAGGTGTGTTGTACACACCGAAGGCAAACATTTTATTTAACCTCATAATTTCATCCTTATGCATTACTATATTAAAGGGAGGGAAGATATAGATATTAAAATATGATTTTATATTATATAATAGTATTTTATACTTGATAAATACAAATCATGGTTAACCCTTCTGTTTATAGCCTTCTCGTTGCCAAAAAACTCATCTTCACCATCTCACTATGTTTAATTACTTATCTTATAGTGTGCCCCTAAAATTTTGATGACACAAAACACATTTAACCTACAATATACATAAAAATTAATTTCCATCTTTCATATATAATTCCATATCCTCAATAAATTTTTACCCTTTAGGATATTAGCGTTGACACTAGTATCCCAAATTTAACACTAATGTCTCTAATTTCCAAATGATCAAATTAAAAATATCTTAATATGTATGGGTCAAACTATTTATATTTATTAACCCTATCATGAGATTATTTTAAAAGGTGTGGTGTAAATACAAATTAAGGGTCATTCATTATCCAAATAAAATAATCTAAGAAAACACATCTCAAGCCCACATTACACTACTAAAAATTATTTTCACAACTGAGTTATATTACCTATTCTTCCCTATCTCAAAATCAATCATAGGATTAGTCTTCTTATAAGTATAAAGCATTTAAAGAGAAACCCATAATAAATATTTTTCAAGTTAAAATATAGATCACTAGATGCATTTGCATATAACATATTACACAATTGCTCACACATAAACCCACATAAGGGGGAGAAATACATCAGTCTGAAGCCATCTTTAGAATAAATGGCTATGTAGGTAGTAATCATTGACAAAGTATTATTTGAGGTTATCTTGACTTCACTTGAGCATGTTAACCCCTATTTTACAAGCTAACATGACATAATTAGAGAACATAGGTTTTTGAGCTAAATACTATGCTTGAGAACCTATGCATTTGATTTGAAATGATAACCTATAAGATGATAATGAATCTTAACAGGTACAACTCATTATTCCAAAAAAATATTTATGTGTTGATTCATACATAAACATGAAAATTAGGACATAGACATTGATGCTAGTGTATGCAGTTTGACTATAGTGTCTTAGCTGATAAAAAGTTAATTTTTATAATCAATTGAATCAAGACAGATCTTTAGATTGTCTTCTTCCACACTCATGCATGTTATATCTACCTACCCATCAATGCATAATATAAGTTTCATTTTTCATTTGTATTTATACTTTTAGAATATTTTTGGCATTGTACTTATTTATATTTAACATGTTCTCAAATTTAGTATATTTATCAAAATATTATAAACCTTTATTATTTAATGAGCTTGATTTAGAATAACATATTCCATAATTAATTAAGCTATTCCACCTAAAATTAATCTAGAAAGCATTAAAAAAAATCATGTTCTTAGTTATTATGATTGAAATCCTTATTTTCTATAGAAAGCCTCAAAACTTTTTGGAAATAGGGAATAATAGTCTGGCCTAATCTTGGAAATCATGATTCGTTGAGATGAATGTGTGTCATACCAATTTCAGTATTAGGGCTATGCATTTAGATTATTTTAAAAAAAAATTGAGGAAATGAAGATTTTAGAAATAATAAGTTTGATCACATTAACTTATTGTTTAGATTTATTGGGTTATTAAAGAAAAATTTAGAACCTTCCACCCAATATGGACCTGAGGGTGAGAGAAAACTCTCACCAATATGCCCATAAAGGGAATTTTCATATCAACCCATTTATGAATTTAAAATGGCATTTCATCTTATCAATGGTAATATTATTTTAATAATATTGAATAGTTTTAGAGATCCTAAATATATAGCTAATTTGAAAAACAACCAATAAACCTAGGGTTGGTAAACATTAGATTGTTGGTGGCTCACTCAACTATATATAGACTCGTTTGTGCAAAAATTGCTAAAGGAAAACCATGGCTATGAATAGTCCTATTTTAAGGCTTGAAACATTAAATATCATCTTATTTTGGAGTAAGATATTTTTTTGAAGGAAGTAGCAGTGCCTTAGAGACATATTTGAATGAAAAATGAAGTTATTTATAATTCAATATCTACCCATAAGTAGATATGTCTTCATATCATGTGTCATAATAAGTGGATGGCTGTGGTAATGTAATAAGTAAGAATTTTAATGGAGTTATACTCAAACATAATTTTAGATCCACAACATACTAATAAAATATAGGATGTTTAATGAATTAACATGAGAAAGCCTTGAAGGAGGATCATTTGATTTAATATGGAGTAATATATTTTTTTAGATTACGATAAAAGCAGGTTTTGAAGGGACCCCGAAACCCTTTAATAAAATCAAAAAAGATAAAAAATTAACCACCAACAGGAAAATCAATCCTGAAACCTACTGAAGAGTAGCATCAAAATCAAGTTTTACAGGGACCTGAAACCACAAACATAGTCCAATAAAAGTACCCAAGTTTTACAAGGACCTAGAACCTCAAATAAATTTTTAGACCAAGAATAAAGAAATAGGTCCAAAAATAAGAACTAGTTATAATAACTAGAAATAAGGACCTGAACAGGAACAAAACCAACAAAGAAGACCCTAGGCTTCTATTGCAATTACATGATCATCTTAATAGCCTCCTTCCCAATCATAGCAGTATCCTGGATGGAGTTAGCAGCCAAAGTAGTAGCAGCTTGCAAGGCTTTCTTCCTCGAACTCTACCTTGTCCTCTTACTTGGACCCTCCAAGGATATTGTTTATTCATTTGCTCTTTTACCAAGGCTAGCTGCAGTAGCACAGATGCTTGATGTTACCTACTCCATCTTTGTTCTACTTTCCTTGATGAGCATTCTAAGATTATGTTCATAATCTTTGAGTTTTTTTTGGGATATCTCTCATTTTTACCTCCAAGTAGTTGATTATCATCTGATCAACATCCTGATTGTGTTGCATTATTTCCACTTTCTTCTTCAGCCCCATTATTTCATTATAGATCCAAGAATCAACTTAGAGAATAGAGTCAGCCTTGAACTTGGTAGAATGCAGGAAGGAAAGCTTGGTTTCCCTCTATAGAGAGTGACAAATGTCTTCTACAATCTCATGTGGAGGGGAATCAACCTTTTCAATTTGTTCCTCCCTATCCATCAGTTCTTCCTCTCTAGTCTCAATAGGGTCTTCATGCTTTACAGGGTCCTCCTTTTCTTGTCCCCTAGTCTCCATAGTAGGAGTAGAAGCCAAAATCATGTGATCTTCCTCTCTCATAGAAATTGGATCATCAGTTAAGATATATTTATCTTTAACACCTCCCCTGGACACAGTCTGATTACCCTCATTGTTAGAATTACTCTATTCTGAGTTTCCCTCAGTTGTATCCTCTTCATTCCCTTTCTCAAATTTTCCTTTAGTTTTTAGATATCCATCCAAATTGGAGCTGAACTCCCCAACATCCATCCCTTCTTCTTCCTTCAGGACATCCTTCTCAGATCTTTTAGTACTCTCTGACTCAAAATCCTCTTCTACAATTTGTTTTTGATAACTAGAGGGTTTTGGTTTTACCTTTTCTATCCCTTTAATATTCTCATCCTTCTTACACTTTTTGGACTGAGAACCCTTATGTTTGTCAGAAGGAGTTGAAGCTATGGATTTATTTTTACAAAAACCCTCTATGAGAAGTATCAAACCTTCATGTAAAATGGGGCGAGACTCCTTCTTCCTATGGGCATATAAGCTTTGAGGCAACAAAAAATGCAGATAGAAAGGGAAAGAAATTCTATCCTTATGCCTAAAGTGGTTGAGAAAAACAAAATGAAATTTGTGAACTTTTTTATTCCTACCATCAAGGATAAAGTACTCACAGATACAACATAGCACATCTCACCAAATTCTTTTTATCTGTTCCACATCAAAGAAGTCTCCATTCTTTTCCAGTTGCTTCTCCTCTGCATCCGTCTTCAAAATTTTTTGTTAGGCCACATTGGAGATACTGGTCTATTTTGAGAACTTAATACCACCCATGGGAAGCCCCGTAACCTCAATAATGAAGTCCTCAGTAAGCTTCACAGTGACTCTGTGGAGAGTAACTTTGTCATCAACCCAATTTTTAAAGAAGGCGGTAGTGACATGGGGTTTAAAGCCATGCAAATGCTCCTGATAACTAACCACCTTCTCTTTCTATAGAATCTTCCATACGTCCTATCTAGCCTTTTAGTCATCACATTTTTTGGGCTCTTGCTTCCGCAATTCACCCCTCATATTGCAAAGTAAACAAAAAACTAGAAGCACCCAAACACAGAAGGCAAAAAGTTTGAAATAGACTCAGTTATTTGTTACTTGAAATAGAATTCACCTTTTTGATGACACATGTAATGACCACATTACATTCTCATGAATGTACCTCCTCAGGGAAGGTAATATGACAGCTATAAGGCCACTCCACCAAATCATTAAATTGCTAATTCAAGCAAATCTTTCCCACTTTGGAATGAATGGCATCATAATTAATAAGCACTTTAAGATCAACATGATTATTTAATTCATCAAGCCACCTCACCTTATGCCCCATTTGAACAACATGATTGGCTATCCAGTCAATGACCCCATTGGCCTCTCGAGATGTATGGGATATGGCCACTTTTTTAAATTTTTGAATTAAGGCTTTGATTTCCATAACTGTAGCCTCAATAGACCTGAGATTGAATTTTTATTATTTAGGGTGTTAATAATATTCAAAGAATCACCTTCTAACCATAATTTGGAATAGCCCAAATCAATAGCTAATTTAACAGTCTAGAGGGCTGCAGTAGCTTCATCAATATGGCTATTCAAATTACCAATTGGGACAGCGATAGCATCAATTACATTTCCCACATGATCTCTCAAGACCCCTCCACATCCTGCTCTTCCTGGATTTCCCTTAGCTGCTCCATCAAAGTTCCCTTTGATCCATCCATTAGGAGGAACATACCAAGTGAAATTAGAGGCTATAACTATGGTATTAGAAAAATACTAGATATAAGTTAAATATATATAAGTAAAGGGAAGAAACAAATTTAAATATTATTTAAATAATTGATTGTAATAGTTTTACTATAACCATCATTTCCTTTAATGTCATTGAGGAATACAATTTTGGGTATTTTTGGGATGTTCATTCTCTTATTAATATACAATGAGAAGTCCATAGTTTGAGATTGATTGCATAGTGTTATTTATGTTTTAATGGATTTTATGTTAAACTTACAGACTTGAAATGTGAAAACATTATTTAGTTTAGCTTTAAACATATCAATGCATGATAATATTGCAAGAAATTTTGATGAAGTTTAGATACACAACTAGATTACATCATGGTTAAATCTCTATTTTTATTATATGAATACATAATGGTATGATATATGGTTATTAGGTGCTTACATGATAAAATAATTGATATTTGGAGTTTATATATATACTTTAAGGTGTAAGGGTTTACATGATGTATTGTAGATGAGTTTCAAGGAATAGTTAACTATCTTACCCAAGTTTATGATTTTTGTATTTTGTGAAAATTATTCCAAAACATCTTTTTAGCATATTTCATTGGATTTTTCATGTGGTTTTTTCATGAATAATGTAATTTTGGGATTATACAAAATATTCATCATTATCATTAAAGTATGATGAGTGATAATTAGGGAGCCTCTTTACAATTCACTCATCATTTGTTAATGAGAAGGATAAATATGATGTAAGTTTTAACCCATATATGGAAAAATAAAAACCCTAATGTATAGTGCGCAAATAAATTCAAATTAAAATTCTAGTTAATAAGATAAAGTACAATATATAGAAAATTGATCTCCTAGAATTAGGGAGTTAAATCTCATCTTCTTATCTCCCACAATCTCTCATTTTATCCCCTAAATCTCTCATGGTCCTATCTTCTAAAATTTCTCTCCTAATATCTCTAAACAATCCTAAAAATTCTGATTCTAATTTGATTATTACTAACATAATAATCACTTACATTATGCATTATTTATTTCACTTATTATTTTTCCACACACCCTAATTAACTAATAATCTAATGTGGAACACCTATGCACCCATGTGTGGAATAATTACTAACAATCTCCCCCCTAGTAAGAACATGGGGAGAGGAACTACATGGACTAAATGTCTTTGTATTCGCACCCCCCTCCACCCCCCCCCACCCCACACACACACACACACGTTTAACTCAATAAATGTCAAGTTTAATCGATAATGCATTTGATTTTACAAAGAGGGGATGTTTATTACATTGAATATATTATTTTATTTGATAAAATATTTGCCTACCAACATAGGATTATTTAAAATTATTGACTCAAGATAATGCACAACAACAAAGGACTAACCACTAAAACTAATTGATTGTTAAAAGCTTACCATATTGGCCATATGACATAAAAACCCTGATAATATTAAAAGATAAATGAAATATATATAAACTTATTCACTTTAAAATAATATAAAACTTAAAACAAATATAATCTTGAAAAATTTATTGATATTTATAATATAATCTATATTAGAAATTAAACTTTTTAATAATATAAGATACTTGTCAAATTATCTTAAGAAAAAACATGAAAACTAATGACACATTAATATTATAACAACTAAATATTTTATACCTAATATTTAAAACTACAAACTAAATAAACTTAACATAAAACCTAAAAAAAAACCAAATACCTAAAAGGTAAACCTTGTAATACCTAAATCCATAAAACCATAGATTGTTTCAAAACCATGTGAAATCGATGTAATTGCATTGAGATTTTATCCATTGAGGTATGATGTTGAACATCAAGAAATATATATTGGAGAAATATTTTGGTGAATAAGGTTTAAAAATCCACATTGGATAAAAGAAGACATGCTTATCAAAACAACTATTATAATGGAAAAATATCTTAGAATGATAATGGAAGATGGAAGAGGATGGAGATTACCCAAGTATGAGTTTGAGTAAAATGAAAATGGATGATAGTATTGGGAAGATGCCTATAGGTAAGGGTGGTTGAATGTTAAGTTCATGGTGAGATATAGTATTAAGTAGGGCTTACATGAATCATGCAAAAATTAATCATGCTAAAATAGTATTTTATTTTTTTCCTACCCACCTCCCTCTCTCCACTCAACAACTACAACCACCTAACAAAATTTATTACAATAGTTTGAAATTTGAATTGGATCTATTTCAGTTTTAGGGGAAAATGGTGGTAGGTGAGAAGAGTAGCTAGAAGGATAAAAAAGGGAAAAATACAAACAATATGTGTGTAGTATAAAATAGACATAATGGTATTTAGAGGTATAATAATAGCTAGTGTATAAGATAAAAATAATATTATTAATACACAACAACAAATCATGTAGAAGATAAGGCAACAAAATAGAGCAATAACAAAGTAACAAAAGACTACAAAAAATAGGGGAAGTAAGGAGATAGATGCAATAGGGAGTGAATAGAACTTGGAAAACATAGTAGTAGACTATGGAGAACTGAGCATCCAATAGAAAAAATAAGTAAAAAATAAAAGTGAAATTTTTAATGAGTTTGCATGAATAGCTATAGTTGTATTAATTTATGTTTTTTAGTTAGTTTGTAATAGATGTTTTAAAGTGAATTTAATACAAGAAGTTATTTTTTTTCTATACACCTATGCCTTCTATATTTTTTTTGTTTTTAGCATGTGTTTTTAGTGCATTTCTATCACTCTACCAAAAGCTTCAAGATTAGTTAAGAGCTTAGCAATTCATGTGTTTAGGATGCTTATTTAACACACTTAGGATTGCACATTTTTATATATTTTGTGCCAAAAAATGGTATCAGAGCCCATAGGTTATAATACCATTTATACATGGTATCAGTCAATTCTAGTTCATGGTAGCTATTGATAAATGTTTTCATTGATGTCATTGATGACAAGGTTGATGTCAATGATATCAAGGTGCATCTAGTGAAGATGTATGGTGAGTGGTCTTTGATATAATTTAAATGTAACATAATGTATCTATGTTTAGAGAGAATTTGAAGGTAACGTAATAATTCTTCTATTGGTTGATGTCAAGTTTAATGTCATGTTTCAGGTCAACTTGATGATTGTTAATATTATCAGAAAGAGGTTTGATGATCAAGTAAGAAATGAAGCATGGTTATGAGGCTCTAGGTTTACATGAAGTAAATAGATAATATTTATCAAAAAAATATTATTATAGTGGTGTGAGAATGTTTTTTGGTGAGTATAAGTTAAGCAAGTTTGAGTGTTGTTCCTTGAGTACAAGGTATCTTGAGAATCCTACTCATAACAAGCATAGTCATATCATGAGAATGTACATGGTGAGAATGAAGAGGAATGTGAAGAGGTATGAAAATATTTGAAGATAATTAAAATCATGTTATAAATGTGTAAAATCATCAAGGAGTGCTTCAAGGTTAGTTGTCAAGTTTTAAATGATTGAGAATCCTAGTCATGGCATTAGTCATGGCATGTAAAGTCCTAATGAGATGGTTTAAGAATGATGTCTTGGTGAGATGGATACATAGAGGCATAAGAGGATGTATAAGGTTTATTTAAAATTTATGTGAGGCATTATATCACTCATGAGAGTATCAGGGTGAGCCTATAGGGTAGGACCTATAGATCAAGTATGAAACTAGACCACTTCTAGACCCTGCTTGGCCTAAAGAGGCATCATGATATATTTTCAATGTATATTAAGGATTTTTGACATGAAGGTCAGTTTCAAGGCCTAATGTGATTTATAGGTCAAAGTGTAGAGAGTAAAGAGAGAGTGTGGCCTAATGAGGGGTTATGATCATATTTAAATATGTTTAAGATAATATGAGCATGGAAATAGGTATTATATGTTTTTAAAATAATGTTCACAAGGTTTGAGGTGATGGTTTGCAAGATGAGGCATGAAAAGTGGTTTTGAAGTCTTTCGAGTGCATATAATGAAGGCATGGAAACCCAAGAAGGACTTTCAGGTGTTCATTGGCATGTGTAAACTCTACATGGGAACCTAAAATATTAAATAGAGATTGGAAAGGGTCTTAGATAAGATATATAGTCATTAATTTTGTAAATAAGGGGTAGTCCTTTATGAATAATCATTAACACCAAAAATAGTGTTAACCCTCTTTAAAACCATAACAATGACCTGATGTTGATCAAAATAGCCCATAATGGTATAAAATGACTAGATAAACTATTTTATCTTGTATTCAACTCTCCCAGGCACCTCTAGGTGTGATTGAGTTATTAGGTGTGTGAGTAGACCCTATAAGAAAGTGTACATTTCTCAAAGATTTGCTATAGAAGTTAGATTTAACCAAGTCAAAGTATGAAAATAATTAGATGGATGAGGTTTATAATTTATTTGATTTAAATTATGATTTATTGATAGTTTATATCCCTTAAGTGTGCTAAACTAGTCATCTAAGACAACTTGTCACTAATAGGCCTAATGGTACAAATAGCGAGGAACCTAGGCATAAGTGAGAAGATGATTAAGGGTGTGTTATCATGAAATAGGGATGAATAAAAATGAATTAAGAAAATTTTCAATTATTTTATAACATTCTTATATTGGATAAATTTTCTTGAGATCATTTTATATATAAAAAATTTGATCACAAGTTGACTTGTCTAGCTCAATGAGGTTTATGTATAGTGAGGTTATGAGATTGGTCTACAAGACCAATATTTACATTTGACCATGTTATATTTATATATAATAATTATATAATTATCTCATAAGATGATCCAAATTCATCAAGAGTATCTTTAAATGGTCATATAGGTGATTCAAGGTCATTATCACCATGACATACTTTAAGGTAAACTGGCAGTTCTAGGTAAGCAAGTTGTAGTGACAAATTTTAGACTCTATGACCTGAGTTGAAGTATATAATTTATATGGTGTTGATATTTTGTCATTTTATGTACTATATATTATTTTTATAAGGTTCGGTAGTCATTAAAATTAGTGAAAATGTTGAATCCAAAATGGCTTGATTGGCTAAGTGAGGTTTGTGAGAGAGAAGGTCAAAAAATTGGTCTACAAGACCAATAATTTCCATTAGAGATTATGATATTTTTGTTGGAGGTTTTTTTAAGGATGTTTTATTATTATTTTAATAAATTTTAAATCCTTTATTATGTTTTTAGGTATCATAATTTCAATTTTACATGACTGTGTTTTGAGGCTAGTTGGTAGTTCAAAATAAGCATTTTTCAGAGAAGAATTTAAACCTGTATACCCTGAGTTAAATTATATAATTAAATTTATGATGACCTTGAGTTCATAATATTTTTGAATATTTTATTTATATCCATTTTTTAAAATCCAATTGGTGTTTTATCTTTAGTATTTTAAGATAAACTTTTTGGGTATGCACAGGCCTAATTGTAAACAATACAAATGGTGTGTTTCAAATGATGATTGGACTTGAAATATGTTATGGAGCCTAGATGAGCTTAGTATATGTATATTTTATTATTTTATGATATGTTTCTATGATTTGTGTAATTTTAAAGTGTGCCAAGGAAGGTGAAGTGTAACGTGTCCTAAAGTAGACCTAATGGAATTAGGTCTCCATGAGAACTAAAGATAAAATGAGGCCTAATTGAGGTATGTTAGACATAAAGGGACTCAAGGAACATTCTATACATGTTTATGAGATTTAATAGTACCTATTCCATGTCCTAACTAAGAGGGTAAGTGTGTTTGTCCAACCAAGAAGGATGTAAACAAGAGGCTTATATAAATACAAGGCCATTTTAGGCCTATTGGTGTGTGAAGTGAGAAAGCAAACGAAATAGAACTTTGTTGAGTATAATTAGATATTATAAACCATAAAATGATTGTAGAGTATTAGTGATGAAGATTTAATAGAGGTTTTGTGTATTAAGGTCAAGGTCATATGACCTAATCAGTCTTAAAGAGACCTAATTGAGTGAAGATACCTAGAAGTTAGTTTGAGAGGGTTAAGAGTGTGAAGAGATGAAGAGGTGGTCATAATTTTTTGGTTGAGAAACAAGGTGTCTTGAAGGTTATAAAATTAATTAGGTGGTTGAATTGGTGTTAAGTCATATAGGGGGTTTATGCCTCCTTACAAGTTGGTGCTTGCTAAAGCCTAGCTGAGTTGGTACTTATCTAGTTGAGGTTGGTGCTCCATGTGAAGTGGGTACTTCACTAAATTTTGTGTTTTTATTATGGGAATATAGTTTATTTATATATATCAATGGGTTTTATTACCCTTGAGGGTTTCATACATATGTAATTTATTCTTATGTTTTATTCTTATGTGGATAGGTGTTTATGCTTATTTGAATGGTTTGTGATTGCTTAAGTGAAATTGACAAGAAAGTTTTTGAATATTTATTCACCCCCTCCCTCCTATCAGTGATTTTTATTTTAATAGAAACCACTGCTACATTTAATATAAATAACTATGATGCATTAGGCATCAAGATGAAGGCAATATTCACCTTTCAAGAGCTATGGGAGTTGGTTGAAGGTGGGTATAATGAGGTTGCATACCTATCAGCCTTTAATGCATTATCTAAATAAAAAAGGAAAGAATTGAAAGATAATAAGATAATACTCAACTACATACAAATGGAACTACCTAATTTAATCTTTCCTAGGATAGCAATAAATGTCCATTCTAAACAAGCATGAGACATTTTGAAAAATGACTAGAAAGGGACTAATAAGGTGAAACTTGTCAAGTTTAAGCTCTCAAGAAGGGAATTTAAGACCCTAAAAATGAAGGATAATGAGTCTATTAATGAATTTTTAATAGGGACAATGAATATTGTTAATTAAATGAATATATGTGGTAGTACCCTTAAAGATCATAAGATCATAGAGAAGGTGTTAAGGAACCTTCCAATTAGATTTGACCCTATAGTGGTTGAAATAGAAGAGTCAAATTATTTGAGGCAAATGATGGTGGATAAGATAATGGGTTCCTTGAAAACACATGAATAAATGATGAGTAGGTCAACCACCTCCTCCCATGATAAGCATTTAAGACCAAATTGAATGTGAAAGGAAGGGGAAATGATGAAATAATAGAGGAAGAGGAAGAACTTTAAACAGTCAAGAATGTGGAAGTTATAACCATCAAGAGTCACATTGAAGAGGAAGAATAAGGAGAAACAACACTTATATAGGAGGATCTACATAAAGGTTAGAGAAGTCTAGCATCCAATGTTATTATTTCAAGAGGTATGGACACTATGCTAGTGAGTGTAAAAGTAAAGAGTATACATGACTAGGAAAAATTCAAATTTATCCCACACACAAGAGGATAAACCTAGTAGGAATTATAAATGTGGAAATTTATTCACAACATGTAACATTTCAAAGCAAAGTGGTAAAGATATATGGTACTTATATAGTGGTTTTAGCAACCACATGATTGGGAACAAAGAGATGTTCAACCACATTGATGAGACAATCAAATCAAAGGTAAATATGGGAAATAATGAGAAGGTTCCTATCATGGGTAAAGGTAAAATTTATATCCTCACTAAAGAAGGTGACAAAAGGCAAATTCAAGATGTATATTATGTGACTGGGTTGAAGCACAACCTAATTATCATAGGGTAGCTTATATAGAAGGGGTACAAGGTCAAATTTGAGAATGAGAATGCATCAAATTTGATAGGAGTGGATGAAATATAAAAGTTATAGTAGTCAAGATGACAATCAATCATATGTTTCCATTGAGAGTACAAAATGAACTTGTAATAAAATTCAAAACTATAGTAGATGAGTCTACTCTTTGGCATCTAAGGTATGGGCATTTGAGCTTTAGAGGGATAAACCTTCTTTACAAGAAGTAAATGGTGAGAGGTCTTCCCCTTATAAAATAACCAAAAAAAGTGTGTGAAGGTTTCATATTGGAGAAGCAACATAGAAGTGAATTTCCTATGGGTAAATCATGAAGAGCTAGAGCTCATTTAGAGTTGATACATTCAAACTTGTGTGGCCTAATGAAGATCCCCTCCCTATCCATGAATGTCTAATTCATGACATTCATATATGATTTCAACTAAAAGATATGGGTGTATTTCTTAAAGAACAAATCATAAGCATTTGAGACCCTCAAGTAATTTAAGGCCATGATGGAGAAGAAAAATGGCCACTACATCAAGATTTTGAGGATAGATAGAGGGGGAGGGTATATCTCTAATGATTTCATGAATTTTTTAAATGATCATGGAATCAAAAAGAAATTTAATGATAGTTATAAACCATAATAAAATGGTGTGATCGAGAGGAATAATAAGACCATATAAATTATGGTATGTAGCATGTTAAAGTCAAAGGGGTTTCCTAATGATTTTTGGGCTGAGGCTATAACAACATTTGTATACTTGTTGAATATTTTTCCAATAAAGAGTGTTATGGATATGATCCCTCAAGAAACATGGAAAAACTATAATACAAGTGTAGAACACCTTAGAGTGTTTAGATGTGTAGTCTTTAGATGTGTACCATATGCACATGTGCTTAAGCAAAGAAGGACATCATGAGATGAAAAAGGTGAGAAGTGAATTTTAATAAGGTATAGTGATCAATCAAAGGCTTATAACTTGTAAAATACCATCACCAAAGAGATCATAATCAGTTGGGGTGTTCAATTCATTGAGCATGAAGCTTGGGAAGAGATACAAGAAGAAGAGAAAATGTAAACAAGGGCTAATGGACCTTTTATTAAAACTAAAACAACAGGTGGTACATTCACTCATACACCAAGTTAGATCCCTATTTCACAAAAGGATAATTCATATAGTGGTAGTAACCATCAAGGATGTCAAGGAGTTATTCAGGAGTCAACATCATCCTCATCCAACTCAAGTCAATATCTAGCAAGGATAAGAAGATTTCAAGAAATCTATGAGTAGTCAAGGTATGATTAAAATAAAGATGAAATAATGAATTGTGTTATCTTTTTATCAGCTAATCTTATCTAATTTGAATAAGAAATTAAGGACAACAATTTATGTGAGGTAATGAATGAATAAATGCATGCCATAGAGAGAAATCAAACTTGGGAGTTAGTTGACCTACCAAAAGGAAAAGAGGTCATAGGATTTACGTGGGTGTATAAGACAAAAACCACTCCTAAAGGAAAGATAAAGAGGCATAAGATAATACTAGTGGTGAAGGGATATAAAAAAAGGTTTAAACATGATTAAAATGAGACAATTTCACTTGTAACAAGGCTAGAAATGGTAAGGACAATCATAGCTATTACTTCTCAACACAAGTGAAAGGTGCATCAAATGGATGTTAAGTCAGCCTTTTTGAATGATGTTCTAGAAGAAGAGGTTTATATGGGATAGGCACTTGGATATGAGATTCTCAATTATGAGAATAAGGTATATCAATTGAACAAGGCATTGTATGGGATCAAATAAGCCCCAAGAGCATGGTATAACTATATAGACTCTTACTTGTTGAGAAACAACTTTAGCAAAAGTGCTAGTGAGCCCACACTATACATCAAAGAATGCAAAGAAGGTATTTTTATTATTGTTTTGTATGTAGATGTTCTAATATTCACTAGAAATGTAAATCGGTCTATAGAAGAGTTTAAAAATGCTCTGAAGAAGGAATTTGAGATGATTGATTTAGGCTTATTGAAGTAATTTATTGGGATAGAAGTCAAGAAAATAGATAGTGACATATTTATATGCTAATATAAGTATGCAAAGGATATTTTGGAGAGGTTTAAGATGTTGGACAATAAGCTAGTATCTACTCTAGTTGAGACAAGTTTACAATTGTGCAAGGATGGTTGTAGTAATAATGTATACCCCACATAGTACAAGAACTTAGTGGGAAGTTTAATTTATTTGACTACAACTATGCCAAACATCATGTATGCAGTCAACCTCATATCTATATTTATGGAGATGCCAAAGGAGACAAATTAGAAAGTGAGTAAGAGGATATTGAGGTATGTGAATGGAATAAGGGATTATAGAGTTTTGTATATAATAATAAATGAGTCCCATCTTATGGGTTACATAGATAGTGATTGGGTAGATAGCCTTGATGACTGAAAGAGAACTTTGGGGTATGTATTTCATCTTGGGTTAGGAGCCATATCTTGGGATTCAAATAAATAATGCAGAGTGTCACTTTCTATAGCTTAATTAGAGTACATAGAAGCTAATGAAATAACATGCCAAGCTATATGGTTGAGAAGGATACTTTAAATTTGCATGAGGAATAAAAAGGGGATTTTATGGTTTTTAAAAAAAAAAATCCTCCACAATGTTGTCAAAGAACCTCATCTTTCATGGTAGGAGTAATCACATTGCAATTATGTTCACTTCATTAGAGAGTTAGTTGAAGATCATGTGATAAAGCTTAGTTTTTACAACTCATATTAATAAAAAGCTAATATTTTTACTAATCCATTATCAAAATACACTTTCATCCACTTAAGAGGAAGGTTAAGGGTTATTAATGTAACAAATTTAGACCTATAAGTTTTATGCTAGATCCAGAGTCCTACTATAAAGTTATGAGCTCTTACAATCTAACTCCAGACTCTTACAGTCTTGTTCTGAACTCGTATAGTCTAGCTTTAGATTCTTATAGTTCATCTCCAGACTCCTATAGTTCATCCTTGGACACTTACAACATAGCTCTAGACTCCATAAGGTTAGCTCCAAACTCTAATAGGGTAACTATATACTCTACCAGTCTAGCTTTAGACTCACTCCATAACACCACTATAGACTTAGTGAATCTAGCTTCAGACTCAATCCATAGCACAACTATAGTCTCTATCATTATAAATATGAAATCCATCAATAGAGCTATGGAATTCAATAACAAATCTATGGACATGCATAAAAGAGGTGCATAAGCATTTGGGAAAATGAAGAGAAGTTATAAAGATATTTTAAATGTTGATAAAAGTTCTATAGATGATGGTAGAAAGGTCAAAAATAAGGGGGAGTGTTAAAATATTATTTTATTATTTTCCTACCTACCTCCCTTACTCCACTCAACAACTTTAACCACCTAATAGAATTTATTGTAGTAGTTTGAAAAATGAAAATTTTGGAGCCATTTTAGTTTTAGGGGGGAAATGGTGGTAAGTGAGAAGAGCAATCAGAAGGAAAAAAAAGGAAAAAAATAAACAATATGTGTACAATAGAAAATAGATGCATCAATAATAATAGGTATATCAACATCTATTAAAGAAGATAAAAAGAATATTATTCATGCACAATAATAAATTATGTAAAAGACAAGAAAAAAAATAGAGTAGTAACAGAGTAGCAGTAGAATGTAGAAAGTAAGGGAAGTAAGGAGATATATGTAGTAGGGAGTGAATAGAAACTAAAGAACATAGTAGTAGACTATTGATAAATAAGCAACCAATAGAAGAAGAAAGTAGAAAATAAAAGTGAGTTTCTTTGTGAGTTTTCATGAACAACTCTAGCTATATTATTTTATTCTTTGTATTCATTTTGTAATAGGTATTTTTAAGTGAATTTAATACATGATGTTTTATATTTTTATATACACCTATGCCTACCCTATTTTTTTGTTTCTAGAATGTGTTTTTAGTGAATTTCCATCACTCTAATGAAAACTTTAGGATTAGTTAGGATCTTAGTAATTCATGTGTTTAGGCTGCCTATATAACCCACTTGATCCTGCACATTTTTTCTGTATTTTCTACCAAAAAATGAAGTGAGATGATCTTTTTCAATAATCAATTAGGAAGCTCAAAATTGAGCTGTAAGTTATTACAAAACATTGAGGTTTGAATGTAGCCTATTTCTAAGGAGATTATAAGCCATTTGAATGCTAAAGTGAGAATGGGAGGAGTCACTATCTGTAGGAGATATAATGTTGCAATAAACTCACAAAAATTATGAGTGTAAAGTGTTGTGTACTTCCAAAGTAAAAAGGATGGAAACTGACATTGATAAGTGGTTTAAATTAATTATTCACTTTGAGAGATTGATTCTTATTTCAATGAATCTAATGCAAAAATTTAAACTAATTTTCAAACATATGACCAAACAAAATGCAAGTACAAAATCAGATCCAAATGAAAAAACACATCCTAAAATAGATATCTAATAAAAAAATCAATGTCAATGAACCAAAGCTTTAAAATGTAGAAATCAAACCCTTATGAGTTTTTTTTTACAACTTAGGTTTAGCTAAAAACTAGAAAAAAATTTCCCCTCAAAACTATTCAAACCCTCAACCAAGGAATTGTATGATAGTGTATGGTTTCTAGAAACTAGAAAGATACTAAGCACAAAAAAATATAAACAATTTTTTTATTTTATTTTATTTTGAAAACTATGAACAAGATGGCATGAATATAGTAGAAAGGATGAACATGATGGTAGAATAAAAGATGATGCAAATCAATGGTGAATGAAAAAAAATTCATGTGGTCTACAATGTGAATTGTTGTCATCTTGGAAGTAAGGTGGATAGATAAAAATTGCATTCTCACATGGGATATACTACATAGACACTAAACTATTTTGATGCATAAAAAAATGAATGTAGGTAAAATTAAGAGGTCCATAGGAAACTTACTCTAATACCAGATGCAAGTCTTACCCCATATATGGAAAAAGGAAGATCCCTAATGTTTAGTACACAAATCAATTTAAATTCAGCTTTTATACAAGAAGATAAACTACAATATATATATATATATATATATATATATATATATATATATATATATATATATATATATATATATATATATAAATATAATTGTTCTCTTACATTTAGGGAGTCAAATATCATCTTCTTATCTCCCAAAATATCACATTATATCTCTTAAATCTCTCTAATATCTTAACAATCATAAAAATTTCCTATTCTAATGTGATTATTAATCACATAATAATCACTTACATTATACATTATTTGTTCCACTTATTATTTTTCCACATAACTTGATTATATAATATTTTAATGTATAACACCTAGGCACCCATGTGTGGACTAATTCCTAACAAATGATTGTATAATATAGTAGAGAGTATTGTTGATGTGGATCATGCCTAACTTATTTTGAAGACTGATATCTATAAAAATGCTTTGGCCAAAGTAAAGTTATAGATGTATACATTATATGTCTATTTTAGTTTCTAGTTTACATGCATGTTTTATTTCATATTATATAAAGAAGTACCCATGGTCTGCATAACTCATGCATGTAATAATGATTGTACATTCACATTGTTCTTAACTATTTATTAACATTTGCATCATAATTATCTACATCTTCATGAAATCAAGGGCTAATTAGGAGGTGTGAGAGGGACCACTAATATGTGTTGGAGGTAAATTTTTTAAATGATTATATCCTTTGTTATAGTCTACTATAATTAACAGGAGCTGAATACTCATGACTATTTCAAGAGTTAATTACTCATGAAACTATTGAATATTTGATGTATTAACTTATTTTTATATAGTAATGATTGATAAAATTATTTTAATTTGATGTAGTATTATGTTTTATTTTATAGTAAGGGCTATGAATATATTCATTATATGACATTGTGCCTTATTGTATTTATAGATAATGCTAATTTAATAGGGTTGTACCTAGTTTTTGTATTATTGAATTGTACCATTGAGATTAATTTATTATTATCATTTGTACAATACTATTAAAGTATCAAGAAGATTGATTTATGTTTAACACATGACTTAGTGAAATATAATTATAATATTTATTAGTTTAGACTTCAATGGTTTACAACTAAACATAAATTTAAACAAATGTTAA
Source organism: Torreya grandis (assembly GCA_037957365.1). Classification (NCBI taxonomy): domain Eukaryota; kingdom Viridiplantae; phylum Streptophyta; class Pinopsida; order Cupressales; family Taxaceae; genus Torreya; species Torreya grandis. The sequence continues at coordinate 2,861,559 of JARHVA010000223.1, read as the reverse complement.
ACTAACTGTGTGTAATTTGGTAATGACACTAAAAAAGTGTAAGATTAATTTACATTTTCAAACAAAGTCAATTTTAACATATAATATTAGAATGTAGGTTTAAAATCTTAGAAATAATGAGTCCACTAATGATGTTTTACATTCTTAATTTCACTAGAATAAAATTATGTGTGTAAGAGAAAACATTTAAGAAAATACTTTTAATCAGGATCAACAACCTGATCTCAACCTGTTAGTAGTAGATCAAGTTGGTAAGATTGATCAAATATTCATAGTCATGAATGATACACAATATATAATAAAAAACCTATAATAGGAAGTAAATGGATATGGTGAGGAATAATATCAAATGTAACATGTTAATCAGGAAGAAAACCAAGAAAAAAAGCATGTCAAAGAGTATCAAGCTATGAGAATGCAAGCAGTAACAAAAAATGCACATTATATGAAAAAGGTAAACCTACATAAATTAATTGGAATAGTGATGGGTGATGGATTTTAAGGGTGGATCAAATAATTAGAGAAGTATTTATAAATTTGAAAATTAATCTGAAGTGATCAAAACATTATAGGGAACATACCAACTAGCTAGTAAGGCAACAACTTGGTGGGCCAAAAAGAAAAAGAAAATTGGCCTTGACACCACTAACACCACATGGGAGTAATTTTTAATATTATTTAGCATAAGATGGCTTCCATAACTCTATTTTTTATTATAAAATTGATTTATTTATATAATTTAAAGTAAGGAGAGATATTGATAACAAAATATTGGGACTTGTTCATGAAACTTCTCAAATATGTGCCTCAATATTAGAAAGATGAATGTTTCCAAATTCAAAAGTTCATCATCAGTTTGATGTCATAGATTGGATGTACATTGACATATCTCCCCGGATCAAGTATTTGATAAGTTTTTCAAGCATGAACATAAGCTAAAATATCTTGCTAAAGTTAGAGATAAGTATTGTAAAAAGTTTAGTGGTTCAAATCCTTATTTCACAACTAAGAATTGGAAGCATTGTGGAGATTTCAAAAATAGATTTAATAACAAGAATCCTAGGTTTAAAAATTCTTACAGATCAAGTAAAATAGGTAATGGATTTAGGGACATAAATAAAGGAGGTAACCCACTTGAAAAAAGGACCACCAAGAGGATGTTTTACTTATGGGGGAGACCACTATACAATAGATTATCCTCAGTAGAAAAATAGGATCAAATTAAAGAATCATTCCTCTTCATATTATTAGAAAAGAACATTTCAAAAATGGATCCACACAATAGTTGACAATCGCTAGGCTAAATTTTAGATCTCACCCATAGAGGTATCGGGTACTTTGTTTCTATTTTAATAAATAATGGAGCTATTGAATGTTTCATTTCTCTCCAATTGCTTAATAAACTTTATAGAAAATATAGACATATGGAAAATACATAGATTTTAAAATATAAGAACCAATTATAAGTCAAGGTAGATAAGTTTCAATATAATTTGAAGTGGAATTACTTGATTTCATTCCTATAGTATACTTATTTTTAGATCTGTTAGGATCATTTGATGTGATATTAGGAGTGAATTATATTTGGAAACACAAGGAAAAGTTAGATTATTTTGAAAATAAAGTGGAGTGTTTAGATGATTTTGAAAATCAAACTCAAATCAAGGGTTAGTATAAGGAACTTAAGTTAAGACAAATCTTAACCATCTAATGAAAGAAGGATCAACATAAGGGTTGTCAAGATTTTATGGTTAAGATAGATGAGATAAGAAAACCTAAGGAACATACCATTAAGGAATACCCATTTTTCATGAAATTTAAGATGTTTTTCTATAAAATTTAATTTTAATATCTTTTAAAAGGGAGTTTAACTTCATGATTGGTATCATTTTAGGATCTGAGCCTCAATCCAAGGCACCCAATAGAATGACAAAAACAAAAATTGTAGAATTAAAATCCAAAATATAAGAGATGTTCTCTAAAGTATTGATACAAATGAGTGTATAACCTTAGGTAGAACCTACGTTGTTCATAACAAATAAGTATTAAACTCTTTATATTTACATAGATTAAAATATGCTGAACAAGGAAACCATCAAGAATATGTATCCTTTACCCTATGTTGATATTTTTATTAAATGGGAAGAGAAATAGTATTTATAAAAATTGAACTTAGAGCATGATATTATCAATTAAGGATAATAGAGGAAGATATTCTTAAAACCACTTTTAGGATGAGGTATGGACACTATGCATTTTGTAATAACCTAAAAGTGGTATTTGAGTGCTAAGAGTGCTACTTGAGATTACCTATCCATAGATTATCCCTAGACCTATCCTTGAGCATATTATCACACTCATATAAACTTTATGTAGGCCAAAATCATCCCTATTCATCCCTAAATTAGTCCGAAACCTTCATTTCTTGATCATAGCCCTTCATGCCTAGTGTTATTCCATTTGGACACTATCACCACAATAGTGACAATAACACCACATGGCACTAGTGTCCTAATAATGGTATTAATGTAATTTCCATTTCTTTTATAACTGGATATATTTTCAAATCTAAAACCTCTTAGTCAACCTATATCATTTTAACACCTGAACAAGCATCAGAATAGTATATATACATGATTTTTACCCTTATAACCACTACATAGAAATTAGATGCAAAATACACATTCAAACTTAAAACAAGTTGTGCACAATTAAGGTTATCAATCCCTATTCTTCCCTACTTTTACATACTACCATCTGTAATATTCCTAAGCTTAAAATACCCAAACTTCTAGTCTCAAGAACATTCAAATCACTCATGTACACTATCATACTAGCTTTACTTTCACTTGTACCAGTATTTAGGTGGGGAGAACTACATCAATCTTGATCCCTTCTCAAATTATTGGTATGTAGGAAACTCTTATCAAAATAGAGTGTTGAGGATGTCCAACCTTCCCCACTAACAAACACACTTTTTAGCTTATATAAATTAGATTCCATAGTAACATGGAAGATTAGGTTTTTTCTCACAAATTTAATTAAAACAATAAATATATAGGGTTTATGAACTAGTGCACTCATGAATAAACTTCACAGATCCAAACATACATGTATCCAAAAGCTCAAGATAGCTCAACATAGAAGACATTACTACTAATATAGGGACACTACCATCACATTTACAATAATAAAACTAATATAAAATTAATATACTACAATCTAAGAGGGGTTCTAATATTGATATCCTATTTGTGACATTCAAAAAAACATCTACCTCAATTTCTAGCCTCTAGATCATTTATCTTAGTTATTTTTCAACTAAGTTCTTACATGCACTATTTATTATTATTTTTATAAAGGTCAAAGTTAGTCAATTTTTAAAAAATTAGTGGTTATATTTATCATATATTATTACCCTATTTTAATCTACTTATATATTCAATAAACATAGGATTTAAGTTCACCAAGGCCTAAAAGGTTAAAACATTTGGTAAACCTGAATTATGAATATTCCATAAATCCTAACCCTAGATAAACCTAAGTTTTACATTTAAAACATTAAAATTTCCTATCCATACATTTTATAATTTTATTTGATATAATCATGATAATAATGATAGAATAAGTGTATCACTTTTTGTTGTAAAGTTTAACACTTTCATTTGCATGCTTATTCCCTTTAATTTAGAATGAACTCAGAAAAAACATAAACACATGTATAGATGATGCTTTATATCAATTGAAATGTATGCCATATTTCATTATATATCTAAAAAATTATTATTCTCTTATTAGGAATTCAATTAATAAAAAAATCCTTACATACATAGAGGATCCATTGCATAAGTTAAAGACTAGGTTTTAAGTTTGAATTTCATATCTTATGCACAAAAAATAATATTCTTCTCCTCTGCATCTCCATGAGGGTGATAAATACTTTCCCTCTATTTGGGTCCTTTCTATCACTCCTCAATGAGATGAAGTATCATATACCATTATCATTAATCCCCATATTTATCCTATTCACACCTCTTCCCTATATGTTATGTGCCTACATGTTCAATCATAAACAAATAGGGTTTGCACTTGTGAGACTCTAAGGGATCAAATTATTAGTATCATTAAGCTAATATCATATTTAGAGAATTAAAATTAGTTATTAATTGAATAGGTCACATTATTGGCAAATCAAATTACATGTACACAGTCTTTAGAATATGCTAGCATAAACCATGTATATGAATCCACACCTAGCAAAGTTGTTCCTAACACTCTTTCATATCCAAATCATAAACCATAACAAAGTACATATACTTTTAGTGATTCAAAAATAATTCAAAGATAAAATATGAGTTAAAGTGATGAACTAAGGGGAATTATTATATATAAATTGATCAACCTAACCCCTCTACACCTAGTGAGGTGATCCATATATTATTGTCCATATCATAGAATGCATGGGCACTACACTGATTCATGTTTAACATTGAAAAGCAAAATATAATATATAATGGATATAAATTAATTAAATAGTGATACATCTTCAAAAAACATATAATAGCACATATAAAAATTTAAAAAGGGTCAAATTCAAAAATAATACAAAAAATGGTTACCAAAGCCTAACTCAAAATAATAAAAGGTTCACACAACACATTCACATCAAGAAATAGTACAACAAGCACAAGTAAAGAAAGTAAGATATGTAAATATACCTCTCTAAAATGGGGTTCAATGTTCAAAGTAGTATGGGTTTGGTCAAAAATATCTACAATAGTTTGATTATCATAGTCAAGGTTTGGACAAACAAGCCTAAGGCATCACTACTCCTATTCTAATAGTTGATAATGTTGGTCAACAAGGTTTGGGATTTATTGAACATCTTAAGGAAAATTATTTATAGATATATTTTATCAAGGAAAACTATCTAGATACATAATAAATATTACATAAAAAGTAAGAACTTAAATTGCAAAGTCAAAATCATGCTAAGCCAACAACCATTCTCAAAAAAAGGCTTTCTAGTAAAAGAGCCTTCACAATAACATATATCTATAATAAGCATAATTTCAAAGGGAAAAATCACAATAAATATTCTAAAGCATAATTATAAAATTTTAACTCCACAATATGAGGTAATTCCCTCTGGCATTCCATGTTATTATGATTATTATGATTTCAATGATGAATAATACTTTGATTCATATTGCAACACTATCAACTTCATCATAAAAGTCACACTACACAAGAGATTACCATTCCTATTTTTGACACATGCCATATTGATAATGAGTCTCCCATGAGATTCATTGGTTAGTATTTTTCCTCCCTTCTTGTACATACTTTCCTTCTCTCTTGATATTTGTATATAGTTTCATTTTCAAGTTGCTTATACATAGCTTATATATAGAAAATTTAAAAATAGTATAATATTTAAAAAACATAAAAACATTCAAATATTTACTTAGAAAACACAAAATTATAGATTATATGCATTTCCATGTTTACATTTCTTATATTATCTAGACACTACATATTCTAGCTTCTTAGTATAGTTAGTTTTATCATACATACATGCTTCACTTGTTCTTGTCGAGTGCTTACAGATCGCTACAACACTCATTTCCACTAAAATGATCTATATTTTGTATTATCCATCCACTGGGGGAATTTACATGGACACACAGGTTATTCATTAAACACATTCACTCATTTTTGGGCACCTTATACATAGTTTTGATAAGCAGGTTCTATTTTTCTATACTCTACATCAAGCTTTAACATTTTTATATCTTGATATTGATCATGTTACACTTACTCATATTTTTTGCCAATTATTACTAATTTAGACTCAACATATGTACATCTTATCTCTTACATAGATTTGTATTACATATTCATGCATAATTTCATTTCTAGTTTTTCTACTTTATAATTTATTATATTGCTATGTTTCTTCTACTCAAGCTAATTTGAATATGTCATTATTCTTTGGCTCTATACCACTTATTTTCATAGTATGTATACTTTGGACATGTGATCATGTCCTTATGTGTGCCTTTATGATTATGTATGTAGACATTTGAACATGTCCTTCTATGTGGATATAAGCAAATTTACTTTTTTCTTGTATATATATACATTTGAGCATGTACTTTTATGTCTTATTTTCTTAGATTTAGTGACATGTGCTAATGTCCCTTTTATTGTGTACCCATGGACTACATTGCATGACTCATGTGTATTGTATACATACTTTTTTATATGTGTCATAGCCGTGATGCTTGTCTCTTACTTGTATGCTTTCTTATATGCATATCCCTTTCTTACTTGGGTGCTATGATGGACATCATGCCCTATCCCTCTAGGTAGTTACTCCATTATTACTTAGATTTTTTTTACATACATTGTTCTTAACACCCTTGTAAATTCTAGACATAACATACATCACAAATTATAAACTTATGCTCATATTATATTATATTATGATGTTATGTATGCATAATATAGTAGATTATTATGTAGATATCATATATGCTCTAACTAACACATATTTTGTAGATATTTTTCCTTTGAGGATAGTTCTTACATAGATTTAAAAACTCCCCTCAAAAGAGGGTGAATTTATAAGGGTTTATCACAAAGATCAGGCTCCTATAATGCATTCATAATACATTTATCATCACATAGGCTCAAATTATATAAATTAGACCCAGGTAAACATAGTAGGAAAATAGTGACATAGAGATGAACACAGTTGCATAGAAATTAGAGTAAAAGGAAAATAACATCACATATCTAATAATAGTGATACTATCCAAGATATGCAACCACTATCCAATAGTCTTAGTTTTATAAAATCCTAGATTAGTTAGAAAAGTACAAGTACAATATAAGTTTACACAAGTTCAATTAAAAATTTATTAGTTTTACTCAGATTTATATGAGTTTAGCTTAGATTCATATAATTTTTCTCAAATTTGGGGCATCATTCATAGCATGACCAATCCCATATTCAGTTTAGATACTCAAATATATATTATTACAATCTAATCCATAATCTATATGCTTAGATATCATATTTGGGGGTATGTGCATGACACATTATTTCTATATGCTTAATTAATAGAGAGTAATTAGATGGAATGAAAATTTACATGTATTATATATGATATATACATTCAAAACCATATTCCAAGTTACACACCAATTTCACACCTTAACCCATCTTCAATGGTTGGCATTCCTAAGTGGCATGGAGCCACCTAATAGAGTGGCTACATAGTTGATATACTAGTTAGACATTTCCAGTTACATCATAAAATTTTAGTTTCAAATGAATATACTACATATGGATGGGAAATTATGGAGGTATAACCTAATTGAGTTCTTTAGCCACCTACATGAGAGGGTTGGACACACCATCAATTTAATCCAAGCTATTCATAGGTCATGATCCAATAAGCAAGGGTGGGAAATGATGGAGTCAAACTTGGATTGAGTTTTTAATTCAACCACACATGATTATTGATAAATCCATCAACTTAGTCCAAATTATTCACCGATTGATCACTATCTACATTCACACACATAGGTTGTCACTAGAATTATCTATTAGTTCACATACCTAGTGAGGTGTATTTATTCCTTTCCTCTCTTTTATCCTTTTACTTAGATTTACTTCTTTACTTAGTTTAATATTTGATTTTAAAATCTCTTAAGTAAGAATTATTTATGCATGTTTTATTTGTAAGACACACCTTAGATCATGATTCACATACTCAAACCCAAATTTATGGGTTTCACCTCTTAGGCAAGTCTAGGTACTTTTATTTTTTCCTTTATCCTAGTCATTTAATTTGCTACATTTATAAAATAAATAGGGGAAAATGTAATCACATAAAATTGGTTTTTGAGTGCTAAGTGTGGTAATTAAGACTAGTTATCCTTAGCTTATCCCTAGACCTATCTTAAAGCCTATTATAACATTTATCAAGCCTTCATACGGGCCTCAAACATCCCTAGTCAACCCTAAATTAGTCTTAAACCCTTATTTCTTGATCCTGGACCTTCATGCCTAGTGTTATGCCACTTAGACCCTAGTGACATAATAAGGATAGTAATGCCATATGGTGATAGTGTCCCAATAATGGTGCTAATTTCCTTTCCTTTCTTTTTCACAAATATATATGTTTTCAAATCTAAAACTTTCTAGGGTCAGCCTAGACCTCTTTTATCACCCACACAAACATCAAAAATATATATATACATACATATATATATATATATATATATATATATATATATATATATATACATACATATATATATATATATATGATTTTTAGTCTTATAACCACTAGATGGAAATCATATGTAAAATACATATTCAAATTTAGATAGATTTTTACACAATTAAGGTTATCAACCCCTATTATGCCCTACTTCTACATATTACCTAGATTTCTAGTCTCAAGCACATTCAAATAACTCATGTCCACTATCATAATAGATTCACTTGTAATTTCACCATGACTTAGGTGGGGAGAGATACATCAGTCTTGATCCCTCATTAGAGTATTGGTATGTAGGAAACTCTCATCATAACGGGGTTTTGAGGATATCCAACCAACCCCACTAAAAACACACTTTTTATCTTGTATCAACTAGATGCCCTAACAATATAGAATATTAAGGTTTTATTAAAAATTAATTCAAAATAGGTAATATATAGGGTTTGAAAAATCTTGTACGTAAGAACAAATCTCATTGATCTAGACATATGTGCACCTAAAATCTCAGGGTAATCCTACACAAAGGACACTATAGCCAATTTAGGGACACTACCACTACATTTATAATAATGGTGATACTATCCAATTAGGTAACTACTAAATAAGTGGGGTTATGACATTGGGATCATATTTATGACACTCAAACCTACCTCTACCTTAGTTTTCAACCTCTAGATCACCCATCTCAATTATTTTCTAGTTAAGTTCTTGCACTATTTATTACTATTTTTAGAAAGGTCAAAGTTAGTCAATTCTATAAAAAATTAGTGGTTGTATTTATTTCATATTATGACCCTAATTTATTCTACTCAACTATTTAACAAATATAGGATTTACATAAGTCCTAAAAGGTTAAAACAAATTTATAGTTTTATCTTTTGGGCTAACAAATGAATCTGCAACCACAAATATTATGAACATGTTTAGTGATTACCTAGGTCATTTTGTGTTTATATTCTTAGATGATGTTTTTATATATTATAAAGATTAAGAGGATCACTTTCAAAAATTGTAACTAGTGTTGTTTTGATTATGAAAGCATAAGATATATGGAAAACTATTAAAGTGTGCCTTCTATTAGAAAATGGTAAAATATTTGGGGCTTATCATCTATAGATCCATCAAATATTAAATCTATCCTTGAATGGTTAACACCCAAAAATATTCACAAGGTGCATAATTTAATGGGTTTAATAGGCTATTATAGGAAATTTATACCCAACATTTTCCAAGATAGTTAACCCATCACCTATTTTAAATAGAAATAGAAATGGTTCTTGTAGAGTGACAAGTGTGAAGAAGCCTTTCAAATCCTAAAAAAAGCTTATATTTTCACTAGTGTTACAAGTTTTAGATATAAATGGACATTTTTAAATGCTAATAGATGTTTCTAGATATGGTTTGGGTGGAATATTGTTACAAGAAGGCTCAATATTAGCTTACAAATCAAGAAAACTAAAGCCTAATGAATTCAAATATGCTCCACATGATTTAAAATTCACTACCATAATGCATATTTTATAGGTTTGGAGGAATTATATATTAATAAAACCTTTTGATCTTTATTATGACACTTTGAGACTCAAGTACATCTTCATGTCACCAAATTTGAATGCTTAAAAAATTTAATTGCTTGAGTTTTTTTTTCAGACTTTGACTTTGATACAAGTGAAATAAAAACCAAAGAGAACATAATTACAACAAATCTTACTATAGAAGGTACAAGGAGGCTATGGATATTATTATAAATAACTTTTGAGATCATGTTATGAAATTATCTCTAAGAGATGAATTCTATGAGTAGGTTAATAAATCTCTAAAATAAATCCTAAAGATCATACATACGAAGGATTCCATTTTTAGAAAGATGGACTAAGGTTTAAAGGGAGAATGTATTTACCAGATAGAGAGGATTTGAGAGTCACAAAACTTAAGGAATTACATAAAAATCCAAATTATATTCATCTAGGAGTAACCAAGCTAATGGTAAAGTTGAGGCCATTATATTTCTAGAAGGGAATCAAGAAAGATACAACTAATTTTGTGTTAAGGTGTCTAGAATGGAAATGTGTGAAAATAAAACATGTTCATCATTTGGTGTTATTGTACTCATGACATTATATAATAGAAATGATAAGTGATTATCATGGAATTCATCCAAGGGATACCAATATCTATAAATAATTATGATATGATTTTGGTGGTAGTTGACAAGTTGAAAAAAGTGGAACATTTTATACTAAGAAATTTGATAGATGATGCACTAATTTTTTTTTAAAAAATTGTGTAATAAATTTATAGGTTGCATGAATTTATGGAGAAAATCATTTTTGATAGAGATACTCATATGCCCTATAGATTTTTGTAAATCATTAATGTATCCTTGGGAACACATCTTAACTTTAGTAAAACCTATCATCCTAAAACATATGAGCAAACAAAAAGGGAAAATTAAGTTTTAGAAGATTTTTTGAGGATATATTGCATTAAATAGAAATACAAGCAGGAAGAATATCTTCTATTAGTTTATTTTTTTTATAATAATTATTTCCACTCAACTTTGAAAATGACACATTTTGACGCCTTATATTTCAAAAAATGTGGAACACCTATCAATTAGGGTAAATAAAAGGATAGAGTAGTTTTTGGGTTAAAAATACCTGATGAAATGGAAACACATGTGAGGCTGATTATAAAAAGGTTGGTTGAAACTAATGATAGGCACAAAAGATATGTTGATTTAAAAATAAAAAAATAATTAGTTCTCAGTTAGTGATAAAGTTTTTTATACATGTCACACCCCAAAAGAGACCAATAAAATTTAACAAGTCATCCAAACTAGCACCTAGATATTTAGGACCTTTTGAGGTTTTGGAAGTGATTAAATCTATTGGATACAAACTTGATTTACTACCAATACTTGATTAAATTCATAATATTTTTAATGCATCTTATTTGAATAAATATGTGGTTGATCCTTTAGATGTGATTGATTGGAATTCTTTACAAGTTCTATATCAATGAGTAGTAATAATAGAATCCCTTAAGATACTTGAGACACACAAGCCCAACTTGCATGATAGAGAGGTGACTCAATGTAAGGTGTAGTGGGATCAATATCATGAAGTACCACTTGGGAGGATTATGAAGAATTTCATAAGTTATTTATTCATTTATTTAATTGATAGATTATACTGAGCTTGTGATAATACCTATATGTTTTTTTATTAACATCATTGGGATAATGTATTTTCCAATAGGGGAAGGATTTTACACCCACCTTAACCTAGTGAAAAAAATAATGCCAATGATGGTTTAATTTACCATTAGATATTATGGACAATTATTTATTTTACTATTGTGTTTAGTTTGATGGTGATATTAGATCTAGATTTTAATTTTACATAAATTTTATGCTAATGTGATTATTTATATATATTTTTATATAAATTCATTAGTTCATTTAATGAATTACTTTATGTTAATATTAAAAGTTGTTTTATGATGATAACATACTAAATAATCTTTTTTATTTGACTACAGTGGATGTAGGGTATCCTATCCAATAGTTCATAGTAAAATCCTAAGTGAGGACATAATAAGGGAGAAGGTGGTAGAACATGGCAACTAGGGACATAAAGAATGAATATAAAACTGTCACACATGTAGTCTCATGAATAATATTAAGTTTTATGATGTTTATATTTTGATGTGTGATAAACATATATTTTTTGATATATTTGTACTGTGTGATTATATTTTAGATGACTTGTGCATTATGATTCTATTTTCATAATTATATTCTTATTTCACTTACAAATGCCATACTCCCATGTTGTGTCCATACTAGTTTTACTTGTAGAGTCTTATCCTTGTGTTGTTTGCATAATTATCCTTATACAGGTATACTCATAAAACATTATAATATAAATTATATGTATGGGTGGAAAAAGGGAATAAACCCATTTAATTAGGATTATAGTTCTATCAAAACATTAAACCACCATGGGTGGTGTACTTGGCATGACCTTATGGATATTATGAAATTGTTGTTGAGATAAGTCAAAAAGATTTATTATTAATATTTAGTATTAGGTTAAAGAATGATTACTTATTAAATGCCTTAATTTTAGTAAAATTTATAACTCTTAGCAAAGAAGATTAATGTTTCCATGATTTTATGGAATAAAAAATGAAGTTATTTTTAGTTAAGCAACTTGAGTATAAAGAGGAGTTCATTCTATTAGGAAACCCTACCACAAGTTTTTAAATCAGCCAGTTAGGGAACTCAAAGGTGGAGATGAAAATTATAGTAAATGCATTTTATAGTGGTATTTAGTTACATTTAATAATATTCCAATTAAACTAGAGTGATAAAATAATAAAGCAGGGCACACACCAGAGTTTGGATAGAATCTTGGAAAGAAAATGTTTTCATGAAATAATGAGGTTGATGAAAATGAGGATAAAAGGAAAGAGAATATAAAAAGGTGGGGCACACTATTATGAAGGAGAAACAAAGAATACGGTAGTATAGATTTAATTTTCAAGGAGGATTCAACTATTATCTTTCATATCTAGGCAAGTTATGATTTTTCAAACTAAGATGGATTTTTATAGATTTACGAGGATCACTTTGCTATACTTGTGGATTTGAATTAATAGAGTTGAAGGTGTAGTAAATGTTATATAAATCACAATAACTATACAGGGTTAGATATTTCTTATTTGAAGATCATGAGTTTTACACCTTATGAATGTAGAATCATGTACTCTGTTATTATGAATGAAATCCTTCTTTTTTGTGGAAACCCTCAAAACATTCTAGATATGGGGAATAATAGTTTGACCTACCCTTAAAAATTATGGTTCATTGTGTTGAATGTGTGTCATGATAATTTTAGTATAAGAGCTATGTATTTAGATTGTGTTTGAAATGTTTTAGGAAATGAAGATTGAAAATAATAAGATTGATTGTCTTAACTTATTATATAGATGTAGTAGATTATTGAACCATAATGTAGGACCTTTCACCCAATATGGACCTAGGGGTGAGAGCTTGCTCTCACCCACATTCCCATAAAGGGGATTTTCATATCAATTATTTCTAAATTTAAAATTACATTTCATTTTATCAATGGTAACAGGGTTCAAATAATATTGAATGATTTTAGAAATCCTAGACTTTTAGGGAGTTTTAAAAATAACCTACATGCTTGGGGTTAGTAAACATTATATTATAGATGGTTCACTTGACTATATATATATACTCATTTTGTAAAAAAATGCTAAAGGAAAAATGTGGCCATGAATAGTCCTCTTTTAAGGTTTTAAATATTAAACCTATTCTTAGTTTTGAGTAACATATTTTCTTAAAGGTTTTAGTAGTGGTTTAGAGGCATATTTTAATGAAAACAAAGTTCTTTATAGTCTAATATCTACCCATAAGTAGAGATATCTTCTTGTGTGCCATAATAAGTGGATGGCTTTGTTAATGCAAAAAGAATGAGTTTTAATGGATTTATACTTAAAAAAAAATTTAGGTTCATGACATACTAATATAATATATGAAATTTAATAAATTAGGATGAGAAAATATTGAAGGAGGATCTTTTGATTTAATAATGGATTAATATTAAAAGTGAAATTAGAGGCTACAAATTTGATATTTGAAATATACATGATACATGTTAAATATATAAAAGTAAAAGAAAGAACAAAATTTCAATATAGGTTGTAGAATAGATTTAATTTGTTTTACCATAACTATCATTTGCTTTGATGATAATAAAGCATGCAATTCTATATATTTTTGGGACATTCATTCTCTTATTAGTCTATAGTGAGAATTCCATAGTTTGAGACAAATTACATAGTTTTAATTATGTTCAAATGGATTTTATGTTAAACTTACTAACTTGAAAAGTGATAATTTATTTTACTTTACCTTTAAATAGATCAATACATGATAGTATTATAGGTAGTTTTGATGAAATTTAGATACCTAACTAGATTTCATCATGGCATAGTCTCTATTATTATTTTATGAGTACATATTGGCTTGATATATGTTTATTAGGTGTTTATGTGATTGAATGACTGATGTTGGGATTTTAGATATGCACTTTAGGGATAATTGAATATCTTACCCAAGGATATTAGGTGTTTATTATAGATGTGTTTTGAGGAATAATTGACTATCTTACCCAAGGATATTATTATTATATTTTGTGAAAATGATTCCAAAACAAAATCTTGTCATCATATTTCATTATATTATTTATTTAATTTTATCATGAATAATTTGGTTTTGGGATTAGTGAAAAATAATTATCCTCCTCATTAAAGGATGATGATTGACAAACATGGAGCCTCTTTACAAGTCACTCATATTCGGCTAACAAGAAAGACAATGATGATTGTATAATATGTCAAAGATTATCAATGATGTGGAATATGACCCAACTTATTTTAAAGATTGATATCTATAAAAATACTTATGACAAAGTAATGTTATAGTTGTATACATTGGCTATCCACTATAATTTGTAGTTTACATGCATGTTTGATGTTATATTAGATATATGAATATCCACAGTCTATGTTACTAATGCATGTAATAATGATTGTGCTCTCAAATTGTTCTTTATTAGTTATTCATGTTTACATCACCATTATATTCCGTTTTGTGAAGGGAAGGGACCCTTTTTGAAGGGAAGTGCCACTCCTAGTGGGGTGTGTGAGGGACCACTGGTCTATGGTTGGAGGTAAAGTGCCTAGTTGATGTTTTCCCTCCTTAAAAATTATTAGAATTAACAATAGTTGAATACTCATGGCTAATTCAAGAGTTAATTTATCAAGGGAATATTAAATATTTGGTGTATTAACTTATTGTAATATTTATTAGTGGCTGATAACATTATTGTAATTTGATGTAGTATTATGTTGCATTATATAACATAGGTTGTGAATATATTAATTGTATGGAAATATGTCTTATTGTATTTCTAGTTGATGTTGATTTATAGTATTGTAACTAGGTTTTTACATTAATGATTTATATTACTAAGATTGATTTATTATTACTATTTGTACCACATTGTTTAAGTCTTGAGAGGACTAATTTATGTTTAGCACATGGTTCATTGGAATATGATTATAGTATCTTTATCAGTTTAGACTACATTGGTTGAAAACTAAATACAAATTTAAACAATGATAACTAATTGTGTGTAAATTGGTAATGACACTAAAAAAATGTGTATGGTTAATTTTAGTTTTCAAATTAAGTCAGTTGTAACACTGCCTCTACATACAAACCTACTTCAAGTTCTAAATTTACATACAAACTTGTTTCAAGGTTCCACCTTTGCATACAAACATAAGTTTTTTGATTCTCCAAAATGATTATGATGGTATTAAAAGTATTGAATTAGAGGTTTTTGTGATGATGATCTTCTAGAAATTATTCTTCTCCATTTGTGGATGAGGCATTAACACTCCTCAGCACATGGTTTAAATGGTTATATCTCCTTGTAATTATATAGACAAGTTAAACAAGTGGAAACATTTTCATGTATCCTTACATATATTCATTCCTTTAATTTTTAATTTGAAATAATTAAATGATATAGATTTATTTCATATTTTATATCAAGAGTGGACATTGATTTATACATGTTTCTAAAAGTGGGACATTGGGGCATGCATACCAACATCAAAGTATCGATAATCACAAGAAAAAAATTTAATCTTTTATATTTTTAATCTACATTTTAAATATTAGACTAAAAAAGGGCATTTTTAGACACTTAAATTTGGTATTAGACTCTTGGAAACATAAACTGTGGCACACTTTGATATACTTATAATTTGTGTACACTTTTCAATCTTGTGTATACTTTCCCCTATCTATCTACCAAGTACACATTAAAAATCACTCTAGTTTATACAAGAATATTTCATAATCTTGTACATAAAGTTTCTATATCCCAGATCACTGATTTTAACTCCAAAGATAATACCAATAATAATCAAATAATTTTATCTTTGACACAAATGTTTTCCTATAATAATAGTGTCTAGAAACACTACACTACTATTTTTTAAATTGACTAGTTCTCATTATGCCTATCTAGACACGTTTCATGGGTTGGTCATAATAGGAAATATCAAAGAGTCATATATAAATATAAATCAATCCTAATATCATAATCACATGTAATTATCTAGGTAAGTCCTAACAAGTGTGAGAAATACATTAGCACTCTCTCGAGACATTATCACAAAGGCATACATGTTTTAACATCCCTCAAAAGAGAAGTCATATAGTCAAGTCTGAATATAAATGAAGGTTAAATTTGTATGGTGTCAAGTGTTAGAATCTAAACATTACATTACATCTTAATATGATCATGATGCTACACACACAATCCTAGGTGAGATAATTATTTGTAGTTTAAATTCTCTCCAGAGTATTAGAATTTAAGTAATGCTCAATCACTAATAGGGACTTGTTTGGGTTATCCAACCCAATTTACTAGCTCATTTTTCAAGATTCAACTTGTGTCAAAAGTGCAATTAGGGTTTCAAAGGATGGAAAATAAAAACATGATTAACATATAGGAATGAGGGAAAACACATACAAGTGAGGTATCTATAAGTGTTGGAAAAATGACTTAAGGTAAAATTGATGTGCACAATCAATAGGGACAATAATGGTAGAGCCTAGAAAAACCTAGTTACCATATGGGTTTTATCTTCATCGCTAGTTTTCACCCAAGATTTGACTTATTATTTATTGATTTGAGTGGTTACAGAGCATGCACTATTATTTTAAAGATAGTGACAAATATAAAAATCATAAATAAGTGAAGTTTATCTCTCATCCATTTTTATGTCAATTATAAATATAATATATGCAATATCAATATACGTATTTATATTTAGATTTGTACAATGATTGCCCTATCTTATAGAATCTAAATATTATTAGTTTTATCTAATTTAAATCACATTAATCACAAAATAAGTAAAACATTTTGGTGAAAATTTTAATATTTATAGTTTTATGTTATTTAAATGACATTAATCCAAAAATGAGTAAAATAAATACTTTGCCAAATGAAAAAATAATAATAGACAAAACCCCTTATAGGATTTAATGTAAAAAATTGATGCATTTAATTATAGTTAATGAATTATTTTGGGACCCAATTCTTGATAATGTGTGTGATTGTATTGTGATGAGACATGTTGATTATAACCTAATTTAAATTAATAGGTGATATTAATCTTACTAATATATAACTTTGAAATGTAATTCAAATAAATAGATATGACATTTAAGCATATATTTGAATGTAAAAGAGTAATATTGATTTTGATGATTTGAAAAGTAGTATATTGTAAATATATAAATTACTAAGGAAATAAAAATACTTAGTTTTCTTATTGACTATCTACCTATGACTATATTACAAAAGTGAAAATTAGGATTAATTAGGCATGTAGTTCATTTAGGTCAAGAACTGATTCGACATCCACATTGGGTTAGTTTTGAAGATTTTGGTCAATATCATTAATTGATACTCACCTATTGGTCAATATTGACATGTTAAAAATTAGGTCACAATGACTTTATGGTTAACTATGATTGTCTTTATTTTATTTGTGTTTGTAATTTTGAACCTTGATGATGTGCGTAACTCTAAAAATCAATCTCCTTTATCTTACAACCCTAGGTGTGTTTGTGAGGGTTATAAGACTATGAAAATTGGTTAATTAAAATGGATGAAATAACCCTAATAAACCTCATTTGATGATTTACCACTTAATATATATTAAATACTCTGAGGATGGAAGTCAATCCACATGTAGTTCTCCTGCCTAGTGTGATTTTGCAATAATGCTCTTTCACTATATGTATGAAGATAATGATTCAAATTTTATCCCTATGACTTGGATCTAGAGTGCTTCAAACTTGTATTATGATTTATCCTAATGATAGACTCCTAATTTGGGACTAATAGGGTAGATTTTTTGCAATGTGAAATAATGTATATCATAGAAGTGCCTAGTCTTTTTTGAATGAGACCTTGATTTTCATATGAGTTGAATTGGGTAATTTATCATGCCAATAATATGATAAGTGGATTTATTGATCCTAAATATGTGTTTGATTTTATAAAATAGTTATTTTTAGGATTAGGTCAGTACAAACCATATCATCTCAATATTGACTAGTTATACTGACCAATTCTGACAAAGTTGACATGTGTACAAACAAACTAAACCAAGAGTCTGGAGATGTCTGAGAAATATATTTAGTAGGTTTGAAACATATAGTGAGAATTTTATAGGTGTATACAAATAAAATAAAAGGGTTGAATCATAAGATAACATGCGATTATGAGATAATGGTATATTAGGATCTTGTTTGAGTGCTTAAGTCATGCATGATAAATGTGTGTTAAGATTATCATTATCAAGTATTGAAGATTATATTTTATTATCTATAAAGCTACCCTTTTTATTATAGAAATGGAATTAATAAAGTGAAATGATAAAATGTAATTGAGTTTTTATGACATAATTTATCTTTGGTATAAATCTCTAATTGTACAGGTCACTTAATAACAAAACCTACAATCTTGTGTAATCAATGTCCACATATTAACTAATTTAATTTACTTTTTTTAAAGAAAAAGGGTTAGAGTACACACATGTGTTGGTGAAAACTATTTTCCCCTTATAACTTGATGAATATGATGCTTCCTTTAAGCATTTTATATACTTGTGCTTCCTCAATAATGCACATGGAGAGTAGGGGTGATTGTGCCCTAATTTTTTGTAACTATGCCGGATCTTGAGTTGGAAAGGAAACATTATATAATCCTCATGAATTTGGGAAAAATTACTAAATGTACTATCCCAAATAAATATGCAAGTAAATGAGAGAACTATTAGGACAAGTTCACTTAATAACTATGCAAGTAACTAAGAGAACTATCAAAGTAAGTTTGCTTTAAGAAATAACTATGTAGGCAGAGCAGACAACCATCAAGCTAGGTTCACTCAAAGAAAATAAATCAGCCATAATAGATGGATTATATATTCAAATGTTTTATCTCAAGTTCTCTTAAGTTCACTTAATTTAAAAATAAAATACATGATCAAAATGGAATGAACAATGTTCATAACTCCATCATGAAAATATATTTTATTGTTATTTTATTAGAATTTAGAATTAATAATTATAATAACCCTAATTAATATAAATTTATTTTAAAGAAAACAAATATTGTAAAATAACATGAGATAATTAGAAAAAAATTAAAGTACTAGAATTGTCAAATTGAAATCAAATGAAAGAAGAGTGACTATGAACAAAACAAAAGACTTAGTTGTTTGTTGTTTGTGATATAACCATGTGAAACTTAAAAATAGAATGAACTAACCAATAAAGTCTAATTTTTAAAGTTCCACATTAAATCTAAATGTAAATATTGAGGAATAAGAATGTCTAAAAAGGGAAAGGGTTGACTAAAACTATTATTATATACTGGTTGAGATTGTCATCTACTAGAAAATAGGGAAAGTAGGGTAGGATCACTTGTGGTTGCTTAAAAAACACTTGTATGCAGAAAATTTACCTTTAAATATGAAATAATATATAAAAATAAAAATTTCAAAGTTAAAATCCTAATAGGGTTTGTAATAATTAGAAAACTACAAATAAAAAATGGGTGAGTGTAATGGGCTGAGCTGAGCCCAATCATCCCCATGATGATTTATTACTTCTTACATATTTAATACTCTAAAGAGGGAAATTAAACCCATGTAGTTCTCCCACTTAGAGTGTTTCATGTAATTATTCTCTTTTGACTATATATATGCATGTAGAGATGGCTTAAATAATTGATAATAATTTGATTTGGTTTAGATAAAATAGGCTCTTGAATTGGTTAGATACTATGTCTATATGCAATCAAAAATGATTCATGTCTATAAATAATTCTTAACTCAGAGAAGATAGATCATACCATACACTTCCAATCAGAGACACATTAAATAATCAAGAACATGACCAATATGGGGATCTACTAGACCTGATTAGGGGATATTTTACCATAATACACTATGCTAAGGAGGGTTCCAAAGCCTCCAGTCAAGCACAATCATATAATAACCCTAAGGGAGTCCTATGTTTTGATATCTCACTAAACTAATAACAAGTAAAGTAAAACCTAATCTAGTGCTCACCAAAGATTGTAGCACAAAGTTGGGGTAATAAAAAATAAAATTAAACATGCATAAGAGACATATACTCACATTAATGTATATAGAATCATAATGCATGGAAGAGAAGTATAAATGTATATCTATCTACTCTTACAAAGGGGGAACAAATTTAGAAATACTTACTTTTAAAGATGAACCTGTCGAGCCTCAATCTCTCCCTTGGCCAAGGTGATTTAAAAGAGGTTTTTATGGTATGTAAGTATGACAAAGACAAATCAGATCTAGGTTACAAAACCTATAAATGTATCCAAAAGACTTCTCCATAAGATAAGATACATATCTCCAAAGAAATTGTTAAACCCTAAGCTTTCTCCTCAAGTAAAATGGTGTATAAGCAAATGTGCAATAAATCTTTCTTATTCTCTTCTCTAAATAATGTAAAAATTAACTTTTATATATATATATATATATATATATATATATATATATATATATAGGAAACTCTAACCCTAAACCCTTGTAAAACTTATGGCCAACAAGGTTGACCCAGTCAACTTAGTAGTGTTTAACCCATACTAAAAATTAACTATGTCAACACTTTGGGCTTATGACAAAATAATATAGGGTTGACTTAGCTAACATAGCAAAAAACCTATTAAAAAGGGATTTAGGATAGGAAAAGGTAAATGAAAGTGAAAAATGATTGGAGGAGGGTAAAAAACATAATAAAAATCTTAGGGAAAAGGTTTTTATGATACAATTGTGTAGATAACAAGTGGAAAAAGGGACAACAATCTTACAAAGCACCAATGGTATACCCACCGCTTTCTTGGTGCACCACTTAAGGCATGCACTCAAAAAGATTGAGACTCGATGGGTTCTTGAAAGATATTAAGTGTCAATAATTCATAAAATTTTGAAAATATTATGTGTATACATATACCCCAATTGAAGCTCATTATGTGTCATGTGAGTGAAACATGGGATGGTGCTTCAGGAAATAGAACATGATAACACATAACATTGATGCTAAGTAAAGTGAATAAGGAGAAAATAAGATAAATGAAAGGACATAATTAAAAAAAAAAAACATACCTTTACTTACCTTAGTGTTGTAGATGATGAAGTAAACTACAATAGAATTGAAGGCATCCAAATGTGAAGAACATTAGGTGAACCTATAGAGATTAGTGCAAAAAATAGCAAAAAATTGAAATGTTTGAAATAGAGGCATACATTTAAAAAATGAGTTAGTTAGATACAAATATAATAGGGTCTTAGGAAAATTGGAAAATTAGGATTATTAAGTCAAGGTTAGAACCAAAATATATTGAGGGCAAATGAATGACAAAATGATGGTAAATGAATGATAAATGATTGGAAAATGAATGACAAATGATGGTAAAACACATTAAATCATGTTGTAGAGCATGTAAACCATAAATTGAAAAAAGGAATGTAGAACATACCAAGTCACATTGAGAAGCATGTAAAACATGACTGGAAAAAAGGAATATAGAACATACTAAGTCACATTGGGAAGTATGTAATACATGAATGACAAATAAAATAACAATGCAAGTCAAATCTAACAAAAATATGGAAGTAAATGAAAAGTAACCCCATGTAAGATAAGCATGTCAAATCAAACATAAAAAAATGTGAATAATTGAAAATGAAATGTAAATCTAGATGTAAAACAAACATGAAGAACTCATACATAAAGATAAATATGTAATAATGTAAAATGTCATATGTAAGATAAGTGAAGTCCACAAAAATCAAACATGATAAATATATGAAAAGCAAAAATCTTTGAAGGATGAAACTCAAACTTAGTGATTTTTATAAGAGGCAATGTAAGAAAACACAACCACCTAATGACATGACTAGTATGATAATGAGATAGTGTGATAATCAAATGGTGTAAGGGTGTTTGTGAGGAAGACTTGGTCCTATCCATGGTCTTACAATGCAAATCACAAATTATAAACCAAGAGGCATAATAAGGTAGATGCGATTAATTAAAAATCAATATCAAATAGGGAGAATTTAAGTAAAATATGATGTAAATAATGAATGTGAGTCACCACATGGGTGATGTGAAGATCCTTAATAAGAATAAGACACACTAGGCAAGTGAGAAAGAATAATAACTATCAATGCCAAGGACCTAGGACATTTTGACTAATGAACACAAAGGTTGGGCTAACAAGTGAAGTATATAGATCACACCATGAAGACTATATGCATGAAAATTAAAATGGACCTACCTTCCCAAAATGTGTTCCCCATTCCTCAGGACCCCTTATAGAGCCATTAGTCTACTATGAATATTGGGTACTTACATGAGAAAGTAGGTAACACTAAGAGATTTTTTTATTCTCATTTTCTAATCTACTGGCCTACGATACCCCAATAGACCTCAATTATATCATGAGGACAAATATGGAGTTAGAGATTCAAATAGAAGAAGTAGATGTGCTTATAATAATGTATTTTAGTGTGATTTGAATTATAATATTGTTTTTGCCTTTGAATCATTGCCTTTTATTTGTATTTTATGATTTGGCTTTTAACTATCTTGATGGCCTTTTTTTCTATTCCTCCTCTTTACAAATTTATAAAACCAAACATGGGTGTTAAAGATGACAAACACAAGAGAGCTTAAAATTGGTTACTAGAGAAAAAGACCTAAAGACTAAGGTGTCTAAAGACTCCTATACTTTCCCATAAGTAAGTGTGCAATCTCAAAATTGATCGATGTAAACCTCAAATCAAAGGAAATAAGGGAAATATGGGGATCATAAGAGATCCATCTATGTAATAAGTGATACAATGATGAATATGATCATATTTGATCATAAATAGGTAAAATAGTGCTATGAAAGGGATGGGGCTATGTTTATGATATTCATGTCACTAGAGAAGACATACTAACCTACAATGGATTTAGCACAAGCACTAATGAATGTAGTTGTCATCCTAAAAAGTAGTTTAATTATGTTTTAATGTGATAATTTATGAAGAAGGTTAGGTCCTATCCATGGTCTTACATTGAAATATACAAGGTGAACACCAATGAGGTGAATGTTAAATAATGGGAGAAAAATAATCACAAAGCTACTAAGGTAAAGAATGACATAAAAAGACAAAAATAAAAGAGATATATAAGGACAAAAATGAAAACAAATTAAAAATTTGATGTGTAATAAAACCAAAGAACCCAAAGGTAAATAATGATGCTATTAAAGTGTGACTAAGATAAGTCAAGTGAAAAAAACAAAGAAACATGAGACAAAATAATAATAATGCAGACATATGGTAATGTCTGTATAAAAGACGAGCATGTGAAATACAAGTCTATAAGTCTTGAAAGGTTTATTAAAGTTGAATTTGGCTGTTATTATGCATTGTATATTAAGATTAGGCATCACAAGATGCCCCAAAGGGTAATTGGATATAGGGATGGGCATCATAAGATGCCCTAAAGTTTAAAGGGACACGTAGATGGGAATCGTAAGATGCCCCAACATGTGAGTTGGAGTGATGTAATGTTGAACCATTAAAATGATTTGCATTGGGTTGGTAGGTGCATTTGGAGATAGGTAAATGTGTTGGTTTATTAGATTTTAAGGATGTTGAATGGGACATAAGATGTGTAGGAGAGGTATGAGGAGAAAAAAGGAGGACCATGTATGACATGCTTTAGAGTAAGCATTTAAACTAGGTACTCTTTTAGTTTATATAACCTTAGAGGTTGAGGTTCAATGGATGAAATGATATGTTTAAATTTATTCATGCTAGCTATCCTTTCCTTATTGGTGTAGGAAGAAGGATCAATTGTTTTTTGAAAAAAATTAATAGATGAGGTGTAGGTATGGGATAATTATTGTTATTCATTAGGTAGTTGTTGCTGATGTGATTATGGTTATTGAGATTGTATTTGAGAAGCTTGAATATTTTCTTGATAACATTTTTTTATGAGAGAATCAAGATTATATTGTGGAAAAATAAAGGAATAAATAATAAATCCATGAATATCATGACAAGACTCATGAGAATGGCCTATAGTAACATACCACCAACAAAATTTATCAGGATTATACCATTTTGGAGGAGGTTTGGAAGGATCAAAGCTCATGGGTTTAGAGGGTGAAAATTTATTCTTAATTTGTTTAAGACTCAAAGGAAAGTGGGTTGGGTTAAAATTGGTTGAATTAGATACTCCATTTTGAGGTTGGGGAGGCTTGGATGATACAATGTTATGAGAAAATGATTGAAAAGATTTTTTAGTAGTTATTTGAGATGGTTTAAATTAAGTCATAATAAAGTATGACCTTTTTTCTTTGTTTAAGGCTTCATCTAAATTTTTAGGTGAAAATATTCTAACTTTGTACTGAAAGGAATATTTAAGATCAGTAAAAAATAGTTTTAAAATGGTATCATCATTTGTGTTATGGTCCACTTTACGAGTGAGAGACTTTCATCATTTGATGAAAGTGTAAGCAGATTCATTTGGAAGTTTCTGGGCATTGATAAAATGGCTTAGGTAATTCTTAGGAAGTTCATCATGTTGGAATTAATCCACTATATCATTGACTAAATCCTCTAGTTGTGAGATGGAATGTTTAGGAATTTGTTTATACCATTCAAGTGCATCACCAATAAAGGTTTTGTCTAATATCTTGGTGGTATCAAAGGTGTTAGTTTGGAACCATTCCTTAGAGATATTAACAAAATACTTAATAAAAATAGTATGGTCCTTAGTCTCATTATATGTGATATTTAAAGAAATGTTTTTAATATCTATGGATGTAATGAATGGGGCTAAAGGTTCATTTTGAAGATGTTGAAGCATTTCATTATTCATTAGAGGTTGAGGGATGATATTCCCATTAGCATCACTAGGAAGAGGAGGGGGAAAATGTTGATTTGGTTGAGATATGATGACTTGAGGTGGTTGACTAGTCATGTGTAATAAATTTTGTTGTATTTCATCATTTGAGAATGATTAGTTGTTTGTATGGTGTTTAATTTTTGAACTATTTGAGCAAGAATTTGATTTATGTTGATTTTTGGATTGGTTTTTATAGGAGGGGTATTAGTGTTATTAGGAGGAGGATTATTTATAGGTGGAGGATTTCCAAAAGTAGTGTTAGTTATCTTAAGTGTGGTAGAAGAAGAAGGAAACTTGGTAAAGCCACCATTCTTGGTAAGAGTGTAAATAGTATTATCATTAAGGTTTTGAATAATAGGGAATCATCTAGATTATCAATTTGAATGGTTTAAACCATGTTACTTTGAGAAGTGATAAGGATTGGTGATATTTTTATGAGTGTAACAAGAGGATTGTGAACATTGGTTATAAGAGGTGGAAAATAGTGTGAGGTTTCAATATTTGAAGTAGATGGGTTGATGAGTTTATGAGTTTTAGGTTTAGAAAGTGTAAAAGTGGTATAAGGTATATGATTTTCATGGTTTGGGATTTGTTTAATAGGATTATATATAACTAATATATGGTATGGGGTATATCAATATTTAGAAGATTTAGAACCCTATGATGAAGAGTTTCACCATAAAGAGTTGTCTTCTATGGTGGATAGGTGGGGTAGGAAGGAACAACCTATGTACACTCAAAATGGGTTGAGACTATACATACATAATTTGATAAGAGGATTCATGATGCCAAGTATGAGTGGATATCAAGAATCTAGGAGGGAAAATAGGGGGGAAATGGCCAAAAATAGGTATAAGGTTGGCCTAAAGTGAATAAGGTCAACTAGGCCATCTCTATACTAAATAAGGTTAGATCAGAAGGTACTAATTCAATTGGTTTGACTTAGTATGCTAATGAATAAATTAAAAAAGATAATAAGTTGACCCAGTTGACTTAGTATGGTAAGGAGGAAGTTCTAAAAGATATTAATTTGACCCAGTCAGTTTAGTATGACAAAGGGGAAGTTATGAAAGATACTAAGTCAACCAAGTTGACTTCATATGCTAAGGGGGAAGTTATGAAAGATACTAGTCTACCCAATCAAATTATTATACTAAGGGAGAAGTTATAAAAGACACTAAGTCAACCCAATTGACTTAATATGCTAAGGAGGAGAAGTAAATCAATCTTTAAGTGACTGTGTCAACAAAGATGACAGCGTTCTGAAACAAGGAAAAAAAATTACAATGTACTTTGAAAGCAAGAAATGGAAGTAAACACAATATAAATTAGGTCAATGAGATTAATATAATTGAGGCACACAAAACAAAACCTTGCACTAATTCTAGCCAATATAAGTTTTTGTAATACAACATAAAATTAATCAAAGAGCAAGTAGTCAACTTGGAAAGTAAAAGCTAACTAAGTGGTCATCATAAATGTTGTTAGATTATTATAATATGATTTTAAGTGTGATAAGAAGTTGACTATAAATAAGGAATTAGAAAGAAATATAAGGATGGTTTCAAGATGCTTGGGCTAAAAGGGATCTATATTGACAATGGTACTAGCTTGGTATTGGCTTCTACCCCATCACTTCACACACCATAATGATATGGGTGTCGGGTGCTTAGCCAATATATATCATTAACCACTTATTTATACTTGGTCATAAAATCAAGTCAACTTCTCCCTTGGTGATGAAATCAAAGTAGGTTGCCCTTTAATAGATAATTGTTAAAATAATTTTTAAGATTTTATGATTTGGTTTTGTGTGCATAAAAGAGAAAATAATGAAAATAAAGGGTATATTTAAAACCACCTAATTATACTATGTGATCTATTCTAAGCATGCAAGCAATAAAAAATTAAAGTGTGAGCTAATTACTAGCATATAAGGTTAATTCTAACTTGAAACAGATTACAATGTTGATTTAGTCAATAGTGTACGTAGAGAATATAGAATAGGGTTGAAAATGTCACTTATATACTATGGAATCAAGGGTTTGAAAATGAACTACATCGACAAAGTTGACCTACTTTTCCAGATAGAACATAAAGTACAGAACTACGTTGACATGGTCAACCTAGTTGACTATACAGGGGCAATTTTAAAGATTGTAAATTATAAAAAATTGAACTGTAATGAATAATAATAATGACAAAGAAGGATATAAAAGAACCTTGGTGGGTTGGAGGATGCATAGAAAAATGATATTGCTTTTGAAGTACCCTAATTTATACTTGAAAATTTTATCAACTGTGTTGACTGGGTCAACCTAGATTTGTATATCCTATTTGTTAAAAACTTGTAAAATGTACTACATCAAGAGGGTCAACCTAGTATGTGTCTTTGAAGTCTAAAAATGTATAGGGTCAACTGGGTTAACCTAGTAGGCTGATCTAGATGTCTAAAAGTTATAGGGATGATTAGCTCAACCTAGTAGGCTAATCTAGATGTTTAAAAGTGTACATGGCTGATTAGGTTGACTTGGTAGCTTATACTTGATGATAAAAAAATGGCACAAATAGAATATATTTATATTGATGCAACTATGTGTTAAATTTACACATAGAAGTTAGAGTTGAATCAACACTATCGACCCAGTATTGTAAATATATAAAAATAAAATGATGAAATGATGAAAAATGTGAAAAACCTAAAAGAGTTAGTTTCAAATTGGGTTCACTAGAATGTATGCAATAAAAAATGAATCATGTCTATAAATTAATCCTGACTTGGAGAAGATAGATCATACCATACACTTCTGATTGGGGACACATTAGATAATTACGAACATGACAAATATGGGGATCTGCTAGACCTGATTAGGGGATCTCTTACCATAGTAAACTATTTTAGGGAGGGTTCCAAAAGCTCCAGTCAAGAAAAATCATGCAATAAACCTAAGGGAGTCCTATGTTTTGATATCTCACTAAACTAATAACAAGTAAAGTAAAACCTAATCTAGTGCTCACCAAATTTTGTGGCATAAAGTGGGGGTAATAAACAATAAAAGTAAACATGTATAAGAGAAATATACTCACATCACTGTCTATGGAATCCTAATACATGGAAGAGTATTAAAAATTCATATCTATATACTCTTATAAAGGAGGAACAAAGTTAGGAGTACTTACCTTTGAAGATGAACCCATTGAGTCTCAATCTCTCCCTTGGCCAAAGTGATTTAAAATAAGTTGTTGTGGTATGTAAGGATGATAAATACAACTCATCTCTAAGATACATAGCCTATCAATGAATCCAAAATAATTATCCATAAGACAAGATACATATCTCCAAAGAAAGTTTGAAACCCTAAGCTTGCTCTTTAAGTAAAATGGTGGACAAGTAAATGTGCAATAGATCTTACTTCTTCTCTTCTCTAAATAATGGTGAAATGAACTTGTATACATAGGTAAATATAACCCTAAACCCTTACAAAAATAATGGCTGATAGGGTTAGCTTAGTATTATTTAACCCATGCTAAAAATGAAATATAATGGCACTGTGGGCTGATGATAAAATGATATAAGGTTGACTCAACTGCCATAGTTTAAAAACTATTGAAAGGGGATTTAGGCTTGGAGAAGGTAAATGAAATTGGAAAATTACTAGAGGAGGGTGTAAAAGAGAAGAACAAGCTTAGGGAAAAGGTTTTTATGAGACAAGTGTGGAGATAACAAGTGGAAAAAGGGACAATAATCTTATGAAGCACCAATGGTCTACCCACCCCTTTCTTGGTGCACCCCTTAAGGCATGCACTCAGAGAGATTAAGACTCAATGGGTTCCTACAAGATACAAAGTGTCAGTAATTGATAAAAGTTTGAAAATATTATGTGTGTATAGTTTCAAATTGTTATAATTATATTTGGAAATAATAGGGAAGCTATATTCAATGTGAAATAGTGTAAATTTTCTTCTACATTGAAATTTACAAGTGGTAGAATATGTGACTTAGATGTGCCTTATAAATGGGTAAAACCTAATGCTACCTATCATAAAAATATGGACCAACATATAAATGAGGGTCTTAATTTGGAAAGTGATCTTTACTAGGGTGAAGAACAAGATCAACCCATAGGGGACAAAACCAACTACCACTATTTTATTCTATTGGTGGATCTTGTCCTAAAGAGAAACATGTGAATTTTCAATATTGGGATGTTAATACAAATGTTCAGATGGGTTTTTAGTAATTTATAGAATTTATATAGGTGTAAGATAAAAAATTATAAATGAATAGTATGTATAGGTTTTTATGATAGATCGAGGTGGTAAAATAAGTAAAAATTAAGTGCTCAAGTTAATTAAAGTGAAAGTGGGTCAAACTAAAATGATCAAGTATTCATGACCAAATTTGAGTGACCATATTTAGCCCCCATTTAGTCTAGAAATAAAATTACTAGAGTAAAAATAAAATATATAATTTAGTGTGTACAACACACTTTAAATATGGGAGAAATCTCCAAATCATGCAAGTGTTTAATGGAAAAACCTTCAATGATGTAAAAGTAGTTAATGCTTATATGTGAAACTAAAAATTGAAATGTAACTTGAATTTGAAAAGATTGAGAGGAAACAAGGAAATATTACACATATATGTGTGAAATCAATGTTACTATTATAAATTTATATGGAAATGATGCTTACTTTAATTATTAAAGAATTTATGCTTCATGTATACACATAAATTAACATTTAAATTAAAACAATGTACTTGTGACCACTCCTTTACACATTTAACTCTGGACATATCCTAGGGACATTTTGATCACTTTCAACCACCTTGAATGTAAAGGATTCACTATTATAATCTGAGTGAAAACTCTATAATGAACCTATCCATCATGTTATTAGCCTCAACCATAGTCCAAGCCATGTTAAACCCTTATCATCATTGTTTGTCCCCATTGGACAACAATGGCCTATTGTCCAATCCCCCGTTCTTATCATCCTAATAAATATCACCTAATTTAAAAAAAATCAAATTTATGAAAATGTTTTCATATAACATTAATAATCCCAATTCTAAGGAATTTCAAATATATTACTATATAAACACATTTCAAACCATTTTTCATACAAGAGGCTTCCACACTAAAAAACACCATAATTCTAATTGCACATTGAGATAAAATTCATTATTTCTCCAAATTTTGATGACATACAACCCTAATAGCCTAAATATAAACTATGAATACATATACAAGGTCACAAGTCATGGTTAAAGAACTTAATTAAACTAGTATTGTACTAACATCCAACACTTTTAACCAATTATTCACACACCACAATAACATGGGATAACTACATGAAGTTTGATCCCTCTTAAAAGTATTGGTATGTGTGTATCACTCAACACATGGGGTGTTGAGGTCACATCAAAATTAAACTACTAACCAATTATTTTCTCATTGATTTTGTATTGGTTTTCACATGCTAATAAACTAGGATTTTTAAGGAAAAATAGTCATGCATTGGTCCTCATAGCTAATTATAATCTCAACATAAAATATAAAAATGATTTCAAACATAACCCAATAATAATAGATATTTATTATCTATTGGATAGGACTAGATGTTGGAAGCAAAGTGAATGAGAGAGGGTCGGTGAATCAATCTTCAAAAACCTTTCTTATTAGTTTCACTTAAACAATAGCAATAATAAACACCTATCCACATAAACATGAAACATATAAACACATAAAATACGTGATAAAACCTTAAGGGGAACAAAACCCACTAATATATTTACATGAGCTACTATCCTAACACTAAATTTAGTGAATCACCCACTTCACATAGAGCACTAACCCAAACTACTTAAGCACTAACTCAACTAGGCTTTTACAAGCACCAAATTGCAAGGAGGTACCAACACCCTACATGACTCAATACCAGATAAACCACATAAATGATTTGATCACATTAAAAAAACCTTGTTTATAAACCAACTGATGATGACCACTTTTTCATCTCTTCGCACTATTATCCCTCTCAAACTACCTTTTAGGTTTATTCGCTCAATTAGGTCTCTTGAAGACTAACTAGGTTATATGACCTCGATAATCATACACAAAAGCTATATAAAATATTAATAATATATAATTTAAAATAATATAATTGTATACAAGACCTCCTTTTACTCTATAATATATTATTTTATTCACTTTCACTCTACACACTTCTAATAGGCCTAAAACTACCTTGTATTTATACAAGTATTTTATTCATATCCTTCTTGATCGGTAAAAAATACTTACCTTATTAGTTTAGAAATGTAATGGATCTTAATAAATCTCATAAACATGAATAAAATGTGATTTTAGTCCCTTTAGGTCTGACATACCTTAATTAGGCCTCATTGCATCTTTAGGTCTTATAGAGACCTAATTTCATTAGGTCTACTTTAGGAAACATTACACTTTACCTTCCTTGGAAAAATTTAAAAATAAACACATGATTTGAAAATATAATAAAATAATAAAATATACCTCTACTAATCTCATCTATGCTCCATAACACCTTTTAAGTCTAATCACTACTTCAAGTACACCATTAGCACTATTCACAATTAGGCTTGTGCATACCCAAAAAGTTTATCTTGAATAACTAAAGCATAAACACAATTTTGAAAAATAACAATGAAAATAAATAGAATATACAAAATATAAATGACCTCAAGTTTATCACCATATTATTTATACTTCACAACTTAGGGTATACAGGCTAAAACTCTTCTCTGTAAAATGCTCACTCTAAACTACCCACTAGCCTTAAAACACAGTCATGGATAATTGAAATTATAACACCTATAAAAACACAATAAATTATTTATAATACATTAAAATTATATTAAAACATACTTATAACAACCTAAAATAAAAATATCATAATCTCTAATGGTAATTATTAGTCTTACAAACCAATTTTTTGACCTTCTCTCTCACAGACCTCACTCAGGTAGAAAAGCCATCAACATTTAAACCACTTTAATTGAATTATAATATTTTAAAAAAATATATAGGACATAAAATTAATAAATATAAAAACCATGTACATTATATATATCAATTAAGAGCATATAGCCTCAAGCTCATCACTGTAACTTGCTTACCTAGAACTACCAGTTTACCTTAAAACACAGTCATGGTGAAAATAACCTTCAATCACATGTATGACCATTTTTAGAGAATCATGATGCATTTGGATGATATTATGAGATAATTATACCATTATAATATGGCTAAATGGAATATTTATCATGTAGATTAATCTCATAATCTTGTACCTCACTGTCTCATCTGAACCAGACGGGTCATCTTATGAGCAACATATTCATCATATCCAATAAAATCCAAAAATTATATAAAACATGAAAATATATTAAAATTATTAAAAAATTTCTCCATTCACTTTTATTCATCCCTATTCCATGACAACACAAATCTAATCATCTTCTCATTGTTGCCTAGGTTTCTCACTATTTCCATCGTTAGGCTTGTTAACGACTGGCCAACTTGGATGACTAGTTTAGCATAAATTATAGATAAAAACTATAAAAAAAACCATCATGGAAATAAAATAAAATTATAAAATCTATCCATCCAATTATTTTCATACATTGACTTGATCAACTCTGACTGTTATGGCAAATCTCTACAAAACTAACACTTTCTTATAGGGTCCACTCATACACCTGACAAACCAATCACACCTATAGATTATTAGGAGAGTTTAATAAAATTTTAAATAGTTTTTATATTAATTTTATACCATTAAGTTCTATTTTAAACAAGATATTTCATATTGGGTCATTGTTAGGGTTTTAGAGAGGGTTAACATTATTTTTGGTGTTAACAATTATTCATAAAGGACTGCCCCTCATTTCTAAAACTAATTCCTAGAGATGTTATCTATGATAATTATCCATATATCCTTAATATTTTAGGTTACCATGTATAAGTTATATATGCCAATTGAACACCTAAAAATCCTTCTCAAGTTGAGAACCCTCCATTCTGTGCACTTGAGAGACCAGAGCACTTTTTATTGGATTAACCTTCAAAATTTGAACTAAAACTTGGTAAAAATACTTTAAAAAATGTGAGACACTTATATAAATTCTCACATACTCACACTTGCCTTGGAAACTAATCTTGATACCCCATATATCCACCATCTCTCTCTTTACTCTCTAGACCTTGACCTGCAAATCACATTAGGCCTTAAAAATAACATTTATGCCTCTTTACATGTTCTCTCCACCTCACTTACATGATAAAAAAACATATATCATGATAAATTAATTTCAAACATCCTTCATGTGCCTTTATAATAGATAATGATGCTTCATTAGGTCTGGCAGGGTCTAGAATTAATATAGTTGTAGACTTAGACTTAAGGTCTTATCCCTATAGTCTCACCTTAAAACTCTCCTGAGTGATACAATGCCTAAAATTCATGATAAATCACCCTAATACATCCTCTTATTCCTCTTTTCATCCATTTCACCAAACTATCATGCTCAAACCTTCTCACTACGACTTTACATGTCATGACTAGTGCCATGACAAGGCTTCTCAAACACTTGTACTTAAAGACTAGTAATAAAACATGCTTACCTAAATGATGATATCAAAAAATAACATTCATCATAAAAAACTATTTATATCACTTTAACAATATTGAAAATAACCAATAGAAGAACTAGTGCCATGATGAGGCTTCTCAAACACTTGTACTCAAAGACTAGTAATAAAGCATGCTTACCTCAATGATGATATCAAAAAAGAACATTCATCATAAAACACTATTTACATCACTTTAACAATATTGAAAATAACCAATATAAAAATCATTAGGTTGCCTTCAAATTCTCTCTCAGTAGAAAGACATTAGGTTGCCTTCGAATTCTCTCTTATCATAAGGCTTCCTTGTAAAATCAAGAACATAAGAACATATTTAATAGAAGATTCACCAAGAATATTTAACAAATGTACCTTGTCATCAATGACATAAACCTTGGCATCAATGACAACACTTCTCAACAAACTCCCCTTTTGTCATTGATAGCAAAACATTCTTAAATCTGATCACTCTCATCTCCCATCTTGGACTTTCTCCCTCTTTGACATTAATGATAAAGGGTATTCCATAAACTACCATATAAAATCACACATTCTTGAAAAAAATATCAATCATATAAAACTATGAAGCATTACAATAACATTATCCCCTTACTCCATACATACCTCCTTCAGATGGACTCTGATCTCAAGACTACTTACCTTATCCTTGATATGATAAAAATCTTTGATCACACACTAGGAAAACATATTATTATCATCAAATTCACTTGGATCTTATGAACAACCTAAATAGATCCCCGTCAAACCAAACATCCATCATGATTATTTTGATTTAATAGTGTCTCCATGAAGCTTAATGGAGTCACCTCTTTCCATAAAGAATGAAAACAACACAAGTTTAGGAGATTCCCAAATCTCCATGCTCTCACAAGACTAAATATCCTTCAATATCCTTTTGGTATTGATAAGAAATATATACTTTACCTCTTCATCAACCATTTGATCATTAATATGAGATGACAACATACATTCTTGA
Organism: Torreya grandis; assembly: GCA_037957365.1. Taxonomy (NCBI): domain Eukaryota; kingdom Viridiplantae; phylum Streptophyta; class Pinopsida; order Cupressales; family Taxaceae; genus Torreya; species Torreya grandis. The sequence continues at coordinate 2,826,447 of JARHVA010000223.1, read as the reverse complement.
CTTGATATCTCATTTAAAGTATGTTCTCTCATAGAAATCAATCCATTTAAGCTTTTAAACTAATCATGACTATCTTTAGTTTCCACACATTCATTTTCCTTCTCTCTTGTACTCTATTAGCTTAAAACCTCTTGTTTTAAATTGATGTACTTTTACCTCTATTGGGATATAATTTTATAATGTGTCTTAAATTATGACAACTAAATCAAATAACCTCATACATACCTCTTGACTGATGTGAACTATGACTCCTTTCATAGTCTCATGAGTACTCATTCTTGGAGGGTGTTATACACTATCTTGATCTATGACCAAACTAAATTCATAAAACATAGTGAGCATTGAATGAATTATCATACCTCATAACATTAGACTATTTGATTGGTCTTTTTATGTTGACTTTATTATCCTCAATAGCTTTCTCCTTGAATTGAGAAACCTCATTTTGATCTTCTTTGAAACCAAGACCTATCTTATCACTTGAAAACTTTTTATTACTCAAGATATCATCTTGATCCTTAGTGATATTTTAAAACTACATAAAAGTCTTCACCTTACTAGATACTTGATCCAAATCAGCTTTCAAGGATTCCATTTCAATTCATACCTAGTGCATTCTACTTCTTTAGCCTTTAGGCTTGCAGTCACTATCTCCATCTATGATTCAATATTATTAATGATCTCATCATAATCCTTGGATGTGTTACTAAATATTTCCTCAAAAAATCCAATCTAGTCTTTATAGTCCTTAACTAATGATCTTAGTTTGTGATTTTTATTTATTTAAAACTTTAACTCCTCTAGATCACTCATCAATTATACCTGAAGTTTCACTTCAAATTCTTATTCATTTGATTATTTATTAACCAAAAGGAATTTCCCATTTGAGTAACCCTCATTATCTATTTCAATAGCCATGAATAAGGTTTCATTATTATCATGTTCATGTTTATTACTATCATCATTATCAGATGTGCTTGTGTCACTTACACCGATGAGTTATCTTATTTAGTGTATAAATTTATTTTTTTATTGAATGATCCTTTCATACCTTCATCATTTATAAACTCCTTATTTTTTTAGGCTTATATGCCTTCTTTTCATCTCCATGATGTTTATCATGTTCTTCATCATGCTCAATCTTATCCTTGTTAGGACACTTGGATTCAAAGTGACCAATCTTGCCACAATTGAAACATTTGAAGGGAAAATTACCCTTGTACTTACCAAAGACAAACCTAAATTTACTTGTAAACATGGCTATTATATTATCATCATCAACATCTAATCATTATTCATTCTTGACCTTCTTGTATTTTTAATTTTTATCAACTTTGAATGTTATTTTCTCCTTGGGAGGATTTCCTTCATTTGTTCTCATCTCATAGGCAGTCAAAATACCATAAAGCTCATCCATTTCAAGCTTATCCAATTCTTTCATCTCTTCTAATATAGACACCTTAGAATCAAACTTAGGAGTTAGTGATCCCAATACCTTTTGAACAAATGTAGACTCTTTCACTTCTTCTCCCAATCCTCTAGTGACATTGTAAACTTCATCAACCTTCAATAGGTAAGATGTCTCATGTGGGTCTATAACTTCACCATAATTAATTTGGTGTATCTTTAATAGATATTATTTAATTTATCATATATCACCTTGGATGACTCATAATGTATTACCTTCACAAACTCTACCTTTGATAAGCCACATAGAATGGCATACATTTCTTTAGAATTGCTCTCACTTTCCTTCTTGCCTACTTCATCATTTGGTGGTGTAGGAGGTGGCGGATATCCATACAAAAATAAATTTCCTATGTCATGTCCCATTGAAATGATATATGTCCTCATTATGATGCTCTAAAAGGCATAATTAGCCCCACTGAATACAGAGCCTTACTAGTAGAGAAACCACCTTGAGCTTGCTGACTAGCCATACTTGTTTCTAGAATATCCTTTAGGCTCTTAGGAATAATTCAAAGGAAATACTTAGATACAAAATGTTGGAACCAAAATTATTGAGAGGGAGGGTGAATTAGTCTTCAAAAACCTTTCATATCATTTTCACTTAAACAATCATGAACCATTTAATCAATCATATATATATAGAAAGTATAAGTACCTATCTACATAAGCATGAAACACATGAACACATCACATATGTTAAAAAACCTCAAGGGGAAGAAAACCCACTAATATATAAAAATGGACTAATATATTATAATATAAACACTAAATTTAGTGAAGCACCAACCCCAACTAGCTAAGCACCAACTCAACTAAGATTTAACAAGTACCAACTTACAAGGAGGCACCAACCCCTTAGATGACTCATCCACCTAATTTATTTCATCACCTTCATAACACCTTATTTCTAAACCAACTTATGATGACCACATCTTCAACTCTTCATTCTTTTAGCCCTCTCAAACTAACTTCAAGGTATGTTTGCTCAATTATGTATTTGCAATACTGATTAGGTCATATGAACTTGAAACTCATACACATAACCTCTAAAAAATATTAATAATATATATTATACAATTATATGATGGTTTTAAAGACCTAATTATACTCTATAATATATTATTTTATTTACTTTCACTCTACACACTTCTAATAGGCCTAAAACTACCTTGTATTGATACAAGTCTCTTGTTCATATCCTTCTTAGTTGGCCAAACACACTTACCCTCTTAGGTAAACCATGGAATATATCTTATGAAATCTCATAAAAATTAATAAAATGTTATTTTATTCCCTTTAGGTCTTCCATAACTCAATTAGGCCTCATTTCATCTTTACTTCTCATGAAGACCTAATTTTATTAGGTCTACTTTAGGACACATTACACTTTTCCTTCCTTAGAACACTATCAAACTCCATAAAAAATAATAAAATATAATAAAACAATAAATATACCTATAATAATATCATCTAGGATACATAACACCTTTCAAGTCCAATCACTACTTCAAGAACACCATTAACATTGTTCATAATTAGGCCTGTGCATACCTAGAAAGTCTATTTTGGTCAACTAAAGAACAGACATAATTTTACCAAATATACATGGGAAAAAATAACATATAAATAATATACATTACATCATATTTATCACCATATTATTTATACTGCATAACTTAGGGTATACAAGCTCAAACTCTTCTCTATAAAATGCTCACTCTAAACTACTAACTAGCCTCAAAACATAGTCATGGAAACTTGAAATTATGACACATAAAGTAACACACTCAATGAATTAAAATGATCCTAAAACATCCTAAGAATAAAAAACAACAAAAATATCATAATTTATAATGGAAATTATTGTTATTATAGACCAATTTGTTGACCTCTCTCATAAACCTCACTTAGCTAGACAAGCCATTTTGGCTTAAACATTGCAACCACTTTCACCAACTTACAATATTATTAAAAAAAATTATGGGACATAAAATAAAAAATATAAAAACCATGTACATTAAATACATCAATTTAGATCATAAAGCCTCAAACTCATCACTATAACTTGCATACCCAGAATTGCCAGTGTACCTTAAAGCACAATCATGGTGACAATAACCTTCAATCACATGTATGACAATTTATAGAGACTAATAATTAATGTGAATGATATTATGAGATAATTAAACCATTTTAAAATATAAATATAATATTTTTAAATTTAAATATTAGTCTTGTAGACCAATCTCATAATCTTATACCTCATTGTCTCATCTAAACTAGATAGGTCAACTTATGAGCAACATTTTCATCATATCCACTAACCTCCAAAACTTATATACAAAATTATAATTTTTTAAAATTATTAAAAAATGTATCCATTCACTTGTATTCACCCCTATTCCATGATAACACATACCTAATCATCTTCTCATTTTTGTAGGTTTCTCACTATTTCCATCATTAGCTTGTTAGCGACTAGTCAACTTGGATGACTAGTTTAGTATAATTTAGGGATAGAAACTATCTATAAAAAACCATGTAAATAAAACAAAAGTATTAAGATTCTCAATCCAATTATTTTAATACATTGAATTGGTCAACTTTGACTACTACAATAAATCTTTGAGAAACTATCACTTTCTTGTAGGGTCCACTCACACACCTAACAAACCAATCACACCTGGACATGCCTAGGAGAGTTTACTACGTGATACAATAATTTTTATAGTTATTTGAGACCATTATGGTTTTATTTAAATAATATCTTTCACATCAGGTCATTGTTAATGTTTTAGAGAGGGTTAACACTATTTATGGTTTAATGATTGTTCATAAAGAACTACCCCTCATTTCCAAAACTAATTCCTAGATATCTTATCTAGGACCATTCCCAATATATTATTAATATCTTAAGTTCCTATGTAGAGGTTACACATGTCAATTAACACCTAAAATTTCTTAGGTTGAGAACCCTCCATTTTATGCACTTGAAAGACCTTAAAGCACTTTTTCTTGCCTTAACATTTAAATTTTGACCTAAAACTTGATCAATTACTTGAAATAACATGAAACACTTATATCAATGATCACATACTCACACTTTCCTTGGAAATTTATCTTGATATCCCATCTATCCATCATCTTTCTCTTTAATATCTAGACCTTGACCTATAAATCACATTAGGCCTTAAAACTAACCTTTATGCCTCTTTCCATGTGATCTCTACCTCAATTACATGCTCACACAACATCTCTAATGCTAAAATAATGTCAATAATCCTTCATATGCCTTGAAAATAGATCATTATGCCTCATTAGATTAGGTAAGCTCTAGAACTAGTCTAGTTGTAGACTTGGACTTAAGGTCTTACCCCTGTAAGTTCACTTTGAAACTCTCCTAAGTGATCTAATGCCTCAAATGAATTCTCAAGAACCCTAATATAGCCTCTTATTCCTCGATACATCCATCTCATCCATCATGCTCAAACCTTCTCACTAGGACTTTACATGCCATGACTAGTTCCATGATGAGGCTTTTCAAGCACTTGTACTCAAATACTAGTACTCAAACATGCTTACCTCAATGATGCTATCAAAAAATAACATTCATTAGACATCACTCTTTACACCATTGTAACAATCTTGACAAAAACTAATATAATAATTATTAGGTTGTCTTCAAATTCTCTCTTGTCATAAAAATTTATTGTCATATCAATCACACAAGAACATATTTCAAAGACCATTCGCCAAGCATCTTCACCAGATGTAGATTGGCATCAAATAAAATAAACATTGATAGAAATGACAACACTTCTCAACACTGGCCTAAAAAATGACAAGAGAAACTCCCCTCTCTTATCAAGATTAGGGTGTTATTTTCCAAGTTCCATTTCAACTATAAATCTATTTTTATAATCACTAAACCTAGCCACTCTATCAGTTTCATCTTTTAATTTTTCCCCAAACACTATTTTCTAGATAAGTTATAGTTTTTTATTGTACTTTAATTATTTATTAAGATTCCATATTTAGCAATTTTAAAATCAATCAATGCTTGATATTTATGGTATTATTACTCCTAATTTTACATAGTAATTTATAGCTTCAGGGAATCTACATATTACTAGATTACCCAAATTTGATAAAACATATTGGTGAACCTACTTATTATCTAATATTACAAACCTTAGCTTGTCATTAGGGTTTGCTTCTATCTTTGGACTTACATTAGGGGTTCATATTTCATATTTTTTTATTTTCTCTATTCACCATGATTATAATGACTCGGTATATTTATCATTTCAAGTGAAAATTTTATTTGTGGTATTTGTAGAGATGGAATACAAAGTGAGTTAGATCAAGCATTAGTCAAGAAAACTTAAGAGAATGCATAAGAACATAGCTAGCTAAGAAAATTCCTTTGATGGGGTTTTTAAAATGACAATTAAGAGCTTTTGAAATAAATCATACACATTATACCTTCCCAAGAGCATCCCATCATCCAAATGTGAATCAAAAATGTGATTTTACCCTTGATTTCATGCTCAAGTCTTTGTCAATGATGAATGCCAAAGCTCCTCGATCATCTCTTATGCACTAATGAAACTAGGCTCATGATATTTGAATCAATGATATGCCTATCTTAGAGCTATTATATTAAAAATTAAGGATTATAAAACTACACACAAATGTCTTGTGAAGAAGATTTTGTATAATAAGTTTACACAAATGAAGCTTTAAAATGGTGGTCTTGGCTCTCTTATTTATAGATTTTTAGAATTGATCAGAATCAACCATGACCATCCATCTTAAGATCAATATGTGTGGCCATGAATTAATTCAATTTTAGAGACTTAATCCATAAATACCCTCATAAATATTTAGGAAGGGGCATTAAAGATGTATGGGAGGCCTTAAACTTGATATTTATTGAATTTAAGGCTTATAGATACCACTCCACAAATGATGTCATTTGATGATGTAGATATTAGAAATAAATTTACAATTAAAATATATTCAATAAGTTTCATGGATTTTCCACTTAATCCCTTGTTTTGGATTAATTTTGCTAAGTGAGATTAATCAAATTTTATGCAATTCTTTAGAAATTGGTTGCACTATTAATCAAAATGGTCATAATATCATATTACTAGGTTATTATTTGACTAGAGTATAATTAGAAGATTATTTTAGGTGTGTATGGACCAATCCCCATTTAGAACATTGTTGATACAAATAACACATGCACATGTCATGTGCTTCTGAATTAGAAGAATTCAATGGTTCAGAGTGTCAAATTACATTTTCATCATTTTGACTCAAAATGACTTGGGAAAAGTTAATAATCACATAAAATGCATTCCCCATTTAGGGATTCATTAGTATAAATTATCACTTGCATATGGTAAGCTCAAACCATTTAGTGCATGTAAGTGATTTGGTCTCAAATTATGCATTTTCACAAATTTTAAGTAAGATTGACAATTTCAACATAATGATGTTATTAATTGGATGTCTATATTTCCCCTTGTTTGAGAAGGCGTAGCAATACATTTGGTCAAAGCAACATATTTTCAAATTAAAAAAAATTCAAGAAGTTATAAGAAAATGACCCATGATGTCCCCTTGAGAGGACATACGAGGATGGAAAAAAGGATGGACTCTCAAAAAGAGAGAGAAAGTGAAATTAACAAATGGATGAGATTAAACTCATATGGAGCTAATTCTTACAAGCATTAATTCTTAATGATCAAAATATAATTCAAATATAATGTGCCCCATAGGCAACGGGAAGAGGGAATGATACAGTCCAAAAATATAAGTGACATACTTTAAACACACCTAAAAGAGGGTACAAACTGTCTGCTTAGGGAATGATCGATCTTGAGACAAGTTGCACTCTATGAAATTACTAGAACGAGGGAAAAAGTCTATAGAGATTGGAATTTGAAGAAACAAAAGTGTATTTCTCTAGAGAAAGGAAATAATAATGTGCCCTAGAAGAGAAAATTTGATTAGTTGACAAAGAAATTTGGCCCCAATAGGGCTGACTTTGATCACTTATAATTAATTATGCCTCAACAGGGCTGATTTGATTCGATGATCAGTCTAAAAGTTATGATCTAGTAGGGAAAATTAGCAAGCATAGCTCAAGGATATACCCTAATATGTAGATTAAAATATGAGTTGGAAAAAATGCAAATGATATGGTTTAATGACTAAAACAACCATAAAAAACTAGGCATATGAAAAACACAAAGTGATGAAAAGAAGAATAAAGGTGGCTGAGCTGACCCAAGATATGTCATGTATCCAAGTGTTGCCTACATTATCTAGATGAACCTCAAGCCAATGTATTTCACCTAGAAGTGGTAGAAAGTGGAATGAGGAAAGAAGAATAGAAGAAAAATGGACCATTATTTGATTAGACTCATATTATTCCAAGAGATGCACATCTTGCATATAGTCTGGTGCATAAGCCATTGGTGTCTAGTTTCATTGGTGCAATCAAGAGATGATATTTAAAGTTGCATCAATTTTGAGACTTGGATCCAAATAACTTGGTGCTTACTATGGCAAAGTGAAATTATACATCATAAGTATGAACAAATTATAGTGACATTGTATTTTAATTATGTTGAGATGGTTCAAAATTGAATATTTATAACTATAATAATAAAAATTACCAATACTAGATCTATAATGATTTACATTTAAATAAAAACAAAGACAATGATAAAAATAAAACATAAATATAACCAAACTTAAAATCTAGATATGAACAATCAAGACTTAAGTAGGAATAATAATGTATAAAAGCAAATAAATAAAAACTTAATAAACAACATTAAAACAAGATATGAATAATCATGATCCATGTGTACTATCAAGATGTACTTAGAAAATAAAAGAAAAAACAAGCCAAAAGATTGAGAAGAAATAAGAATAAATAACAAAAGAAGAGAAAGGAATAAATTAAGATACAAGAAAGCATAATAAAAATCAAATAAACACACACAAACAAGAGTTAGTCACAATGTTAGTGTGAGAAAAAAATAATTGTTCATATATCTATAGTAGAGGCATTATGTTCTACAACAATTTAATAAGAATAAAGGACATAAAGTTTCCTCTAAATGATAGGGAAACAACATAGAAGAAAATGGGAAAAAAAAAGGAAAAGGAAAGGGGTGTTTAAGCTTACTCTAGATGTACAAGACAAGTGAACACTATCTACATAGGTCCATGGATGCAAGGCCCAGTGTGAACTTAGTCTAAATGTAGTTCTCCCAGGGAATGGAATGGAAGAAAAGTGATGATAAGAAAACATGATCAATATGGTAGAAGAAATAAGGAAAATGGGCCTAAAAAATGGTGAGAGCATTTAAATCAATGCTTGAAAAATAGCAAGAGTGTGGAGATCAGAATAAATAGAAGTGTAAGACAATGTTTTTATTTGTGTTTTATCGATCATTTTATAATGTTTTTGTGTTTTTGGGATAAGAAAAAAAAAACTATTCACAAAAGGTCCAAGGAACTACTTAGTTGAATAGATGCACGTCCATAGGTAAGTGTTTAAGCAACAACTAAACTAGCTACAGTGGGGATCATTGATATAAACAATAGAACAGGGAACCAACTAATCAAATAGATTCACATCTAAGAGTAAAAGTTCCAATAATAGTTAAATCTAGCTAAAATGGCCAATGCTTATAAATTTGTGAGAGTGAGATCTTAGTAAGGCAACAATGCTTACCAAACAATATCAAAATAAGAATAGAACAATATGCAGTAGGAGATAATATGAATAACCATTCAATAGGAAAGAATCATGAGATGATGTATCTATGTTCACTTATCTGTAAGAGGAAGTTACAAAATACTATCCATGATGAACTTATTTATATAACTAGCATTGAATGCATTAATAATGTCTATGAGTCATAATTAGGATCATAATTGGTCAAGGGATAAAATATGTTCAGGTTATAATAACCTAGGGTATAAAAATAATGTGGTTCTAAACAAAATGGTCCATAATGAATATGGTCCAAAAGAGGATGGTTCAAGGTAGGATAAAATGAGTCAATCTGGAATATAAACAATCCAAAGTGCTAATGGTCCAAGGCTTCAACTATCTAGAGTCATAAAAGAAAATGGTTCTCATAAGAATAGTCCATAGTAGGTCAAAATACAAAGAATATGGTGCAAAAGAGGATGGTCTAGGATATAATGGTAGGATAAAATAACTTTAGCACAAATCTCCCCCATGTAATGGGTCTTGTAGATAATGTTTCAAAATATTTCAAGTGAAAAACCGTGTGAGGTGTACAATGTTCATGGGATCTAGAAGTTCTTCACCACCTAAAATAGCTAGTTAGTATTCCAAGCCAATTAGGTTGGAACTTACCCTTTTTTTATGTTTAAATTTTTTTATCTTATGGTTCTCTTTCAAGACCAAGTTGTGATCATAGGAATCCAAGAAGGGAGGTTAGTAATATGTTAGTTTAAGAAACAAAAATGAAATAAACACACTAAAACTAACACTTACAATCCTAGATCTAAGGGGTGAGCTTAGTTAACAAAATACAAATGAAAGCACAACTAAAATTCAAAATACACATAATTATTTACCTTTTTTTGGAGCTCCAAATACATTTTTGAGTGGCTTGCTTGGTTTGTACTCAAGAAATATTTTGAAAATGAAGCTTGTTGTCTCCTTCACTCCTTGGCACCATGGGCTATGATATGGATTGATGTATCTTGGCTAAAGTTTTTAGAATTATAAGTATTTTCCTTGGATTTTCACCCTTTAAGGAGATGTCTCAGCTTTCCTCACCCAAGTGGCATAATTGAAACACATCTAGACTATTGGTGAATCTAAGAATGAGGTGAATCTCTAGATAAGGCTAGCTCCCTTGATGTACCACTTTGGATCACAACTACACATAAATTTTGTGAGGGAAAAGGGAGAGAGAAAACTAAAATAAAACTATCCTAAAGGAGGTGATACACCAAATTTATTGATGACTACCAACTAGCTGCATGTTACACATGAGAACAAGGGACTAACCAAACATACACTTCTCCAATCTACATCTTCTCACATCAATGTTACATTATGAGGTTGTGATGAATGTTTAGGCTAGGAGGACTAGAAAATAGTCCTAAAATGGAACTATTTGAATATACTAACTCACTCAACCTTGACACATTATAAAACACTTCACATGATCTATAATAAGAAGCTTTCCAACTACAAATAGGTGAGAGAATGAAACAACAATGCTAAGGAAACAACAAGTCATCACTAAGAAAAATTAATCATCAAAGTAAAAAAACACTATGAAAAATCATGGAAGAGGTAAAAATAAGTATTATTATTGATCAAATGGTATGCAAATGAGCATGGCTTTGCCATCCTCAGGTGGAACATAATTTACAAGGCAAAAATGGCTAGTTCTTATAGAACTTGAGAGAAAAAGGAGAAGAGAAGTCCAAAGGTCACAAGGACAATTATAATATTTATTTAATGAGTTAATTATTAATGGTAAGAGAGTTTGAAAAAAAACATGTAAGGTTAAGAAGCACAAGTGTCCATACAAGGCATGAAACTCATGACAAGAGGAATGAAACTCTTTGTGTTAGCTCAAAAAACTACCTTCATCATAAACACATATTTGAACATCCCAAAAATAACTAGGGATATGTATGATTATTGGAATGATAGGTAAGGATTTTTTACATGCCTCTCCATGCATTGGTTATAGTCTTGGTCATTTTAAATCATCTAAGAATGAGCCATCACCATCTGTAGTCTAAGAAAACTCCTCTTCCACACACCTTGCACACTTGGCTTCCAAAAAGAATTAGTTTTTCATGAAAATTCATAAAAGGATTGTATACCACTTTTCAATACCCTCCATGGCCTTAGAGTCATTAGGAATACCTTAAAATCAGCTCACTTGAATTTTTTCACCCTTCTCACTAGTTTGGTCACTATGTCAATTTTGACTGGCCGAGATGAAGCAACTAGTTGAGGAATTTATGAGTTGTTACAAGGAATTAAATTTACATGGTTAGTTATCTTAAGTCATAATATTCCCTTCCATGTGATTTCATCTCTTGAAACCTCCTATAACTTACACAACACACAAAATAATAAAAATATCCTATTTTATACTCCATCTATATAGTTTCATACAACTCAAAAGGATGGGAAGGATAATGAAGGACTCCTCTACAATGTTAAATCAATTTCATGGTTAAAATAGGCCATATGGATATCCCTCTAACCTCATTTTCTCAATTAGGTCCTTCCCAAGGGTTTGTAAGGGTTTTGAACTATTTTAAACTCTTAAGCTTTGTTCATGAAGCTCTGACATTAGAACTACCAACAAATTCCAAAAAAATCAAATTTTAATACCATTTTCAACACCTCCAAACTTCTTATATTCCCATGCATAGCCTCAAGGGATATGTGAGCACTTAAAGTTGTCCTATCAATCTTGTTTTCATATTCCCTATAGGTCTGAGTTGGTTCTAAGACAAAAGTGGGTTTATTTGTGATTCCCATGAATTAAAATAGATTTAAAATGTCTTAAATGACCTAAAAAACATGTATTGGTCCATTTTAGTCCACTCCTAGAAGTGACATTGGTTTCACATCTGGGCTTTAGGCCTAAACATGCCTAGTAGACCTAACTGTAACCCTTATAGGTTTGGACTAATATTCTTAGTTTCATACCTCTATGTAAGTTATGTCATGTTTTATTGAATTTAATTCATCTTCCCAAGTCACCCTACAACCCTCCAAACACTCATCATATTTTCTTCTCATTTACCAACTAGGCATAGTTGGAGCTTGTCTAATTGAACTATGTGCAAGAGCGTTCTAAAAATTTCAAGAAGATAGGAATTTTTTGAGTGTTTCCTATCACCCATTCCCATTCCATACACCTAAAAATATTTTCCTTGAGATCTCCATGGCCTCTTATTAAGTTTCTTATCCATTTTGGCTTCATTTGCTTAACTTGTCAAAGTTCTAATTTTCATGATTGGTTGACCTCTAAGATAAAATAATGAGGTATATCCCTCCTTTATAGAGTCAAATGAAGGTTTTATAAGTTTTATTAGGTCTTGTTGATGATTTAAAATTGTGCTTAATCTTAATCAATCAACAATGGGAAGTTTCAAGCTATGGGACAATGCGGCTTGAAACAGCCTCTAGATTTTAGAGAAGCTGGTCTCTTCTTTTGCATTGGGTGTTGGGGAAAAGGGATAGGAAATTAAACAAAAATGCAAAATGCAGGAATTGAAACCTAACTATAGTGATGTGCCTGAGTGTAATCCTAATCTTAACCTAAGCACAGTGAGACTATTATAGGATTCAAGTACATTTAAGAGTAGACAAGTACATGATCAATGTAAAAGATTGAAATAACAAAAACAAAGGCTCACAATAGGGGGTTCTTTTGCTGAGATACAGAGAATGTCAACAAAAGCATAGTGTTCAATCTCCTTAATAGAATCTTTCAATCACATAAGAGGCACATAAATCATGTACAGTTATGTAAAACTTCTCATTCAAGAAAATGAGACAAAAGCAAATGACATTCTTAATCATAACTACAAAAAATCTACAATATAGACTACTTTGCAAATGATACAGATAACACCAACCAAGGCATGGAGTTCAATCTTCTTAATTCATTTAGCCACATAAAAGGCACAAAAACATGCACTATTACATCAACTTTACAAATCAAAAAAATTGAGACAAGAGCAAATGATATTACTGGTCAAAAACTCTAGAAAATCTAAAACTATAGAATCCCCCCTTTCTTCTTTTACAATTCTTATTCTTTTATAGCCTCAGATCACTCCTTCCATCATCCCCTTTCCCACGCAATCTTCTCCATCCATCACTCACAAGGGACAAATAGACGATGCCTTCAATTCTTTGGGGGATCCAAAAATCTTCCCGATGAACTATTCCATTTACTCGAATTAACTCCAGTTGATTTTCCCTCCATTTCACTTTGCAGCAACAGATACACAGAACACTGTTATGTTGAAATGGGAGAGGACACTTAGTCAATTTTTTGAGAATCCTCTTGTTACTTAGAAGGCACCGGAAAATGACACTTGGCATTTTCCACTAAATCCATCGAAGACACATAGCTCTCTCCACTTCTCTTTGGCTATGTTGTAGTATTACTCAGGACATATATCGAACTCTTATGGATGGTGACACTTGGCAGTTTTCATAGACTTTTGAAGTAACACCTAGGGCCCACCACAACCTTTATTTAGTAATGAAACTTGAAGATGATATCTCATGCATCAACACATGGAGGTTTCTGTAGCTCTAAGGAAGATACATAGCGTCTTCTGCTACTTTGGTTAAGGGTATGTGGTGGCTTCCACTTTTCCTAGGAATGGAGTAGAGAGGGGCTCAGAGAGTGACACTTGGTAGCCTCCTCTATTCTATGGCACTTAAGCAAAATAAAATGATGCCTTTCTATGTTGAACCAAAGTATTAAACCTAGGCATAAAACTAAAGTCTCTCGGATGCTGACACATGGTGACTTTCATTGCTTCTTTAAATGGGTAGTTCAGGGCCTTCTGTGATTGCCACCTGGCACTTTCTACTTCTTTGATACTTATCTCGTTAAAAGTTTTTTGCTAAAAAATAGAATGGAATGTGGGGACTAACATGAGATGTGGGTGTTGACATGTGCATTCTGATTAGCTACTATTGGATACATGGCACATTTTGTGGCCTTCCTAAAACTTACAAAAAGGGGCTCAAAGAGTGACACTTGGTGGCTTTGTGTCTCAAAAAGTGACACCTGGCAGACTCCGCTTGAATTCAAACATTTAGGAAAAATGAAATGAAAGAAACAAAAGAGGAGCAAAGAGGACCCGCGCTCGAGAAGTGACACTTGGCAGCCTCCACTGCACTTCGTCACTTAGATGGAAAATTGAACCCATGCTCTACCCCAATTTTGCTGCTATGACCAAGGTATATGGGAACCAAAACTACAGTGCTCAACTAAAAATTTGAATGCAACGTAGAGTAAAAATTTACTCTACATTTACTGGCGACCCTCAAGACTTTTGAGCCTACTCAAAAAGAAAACTCCACCTTCCGCTAGATAAAAATTATGAAAATTATAGCTTCAAAAGAGCCGTTGACATGTGTTTAAAACACATATTTAAAAGCAAAGTGGGAAAATGATGTAAAAATAATGCAAGAAAGGGAAACTATTTAACTACAGTACATGAGAGACCCAAGTCAATTGAAATGTTTCAAATAGATTCCATTTATAAGAATCTCTTCATCTTCTCCTTCCATCGACTCTAACTTGAAAGAATTCTTCTACTTACATGCACAAATTCTATATGGACCAATCCATAGCACTTTGAATTTGGTATGCTGACTCCGCTTGGTGGCCCTTGCATCCCATTTCAAAACAATTGAGCCTACTTTAAAATTAGGATTTGAAGTCCTTTTATCAAAACAATTCTTAACCATTCCTTGATGCTTGATCAATGACTCATGGGCTATATCCCTCTTTTCTTGAACTTCCAAAATTTTTGTGAGTCTGACCTGCATGGGGCCATTTTCTTCAATCTCAATTTGTTTGATCAGCTGGAGAGCAGGGATTTCCAAACTTAGGGGAATCACGACAGACTTTCCATATACCAATTCATATGGAGACATTTTGATCACCTGCTTGGGCATAATTATATCAGCCCATAGTGCTATATTAAGCACTTTATGCCACTCTTTGTGATGATTAACCCCTATTCTTTTGATGAGTCTTATCAGGTTCTTGTTGGTTGATTCTGCCAGACCATTACCTTAAGGGTAATAGTTAGATGAAGTTTCTAGATATATTCCATGTCTCAAGGCAAATTCAGATGCTTTAGACCCCAAGAATGCTTTAGCATTATCTGATATGATGGTGTAAGGATCCCCAAAGTGAGTAGTGATACCCCCTAGAAAATCTAGGATCACATTCTCTATTGCTTCCTTAAGTGGGACTACCTCAGTCCATTTGGTGAAATAGTCTGTGGCAGTCAATATCTATTTGTGACCCATGTTAGACACTAGATTTATCATTCCAATGAAGTCAAGACCCCATTGAGTAAAAGTTTCATCCACAACTATAGGACTAAGTGGCATGGTTGCGTTCCTCCTCATCCCCATATAATACTAGTAGGATTGACATTTTCTAACTAGTTGATAACAATCTACAAATAAAGTAGGCCAAAAATATCTTTCTTCACTTATCTTTATGGCTATGGTGTTTGTAAAAAAATGTCCCCCTGATATTCCATGATGCATTTCATGTAGTATCCTTTTAGCTTCAGCCTGTTCTACACATCTTAACAATTTTCCATCAGAATTTTTTTTGAAAAGGATTTGTTTAATTAAAACAAAATGAACTCCTTGCATCCTATAATATCTCTTGTTTTAGGGGAGTTCTCTCAGATAAATCCCATTTTTCATAAATTGAATCCTGCTTGTGACCCAGGATTCCTGATCAACCTCTTGTAATTTTATCACAGTCTCTACTTCTCCTTTTGAATCTGCTTCCTCAGGTAACATCTTTTCAAGCTCTTGGGTTATATATTGGCATAGCCCCCTACCTCTGACCAACTTGGTGAGTCTGACTTATACATCATATTCAAGGATCTTAGTGATCTAATTGGCTCTTTTCTCAGTAATCTCACCCTCCATGATGTATTCCCTGACACTTGGGTGAGCTACAAGTACCAAAATTTGGTTCCCTGATACCAGATGCCTGAATTTCTTGAGGGCTTTTACCATGGCATACGCTTGTCTTTCCACAAAATTGTACTTGGTCTCATAATCCTTGAGGGTTCTTGAGAAAAAGGCTATTGGGTGTTCCCCTTCCAGCCTATCATCTTTTTGCGTCAAGACAGCATCAATACTTGACTCTCTTCCATAGACATACATTATGAAGGGCTTGAGAAAATCTAGTTTTTTGAGCACTGGGGCTGCTGAGATAGCCTTCTTGACCTCTTCAAAGGCTTGATTCCATTATAAACTCCATTTAAAGACCAGGTTTTTCTTTAGCAAGAGTGTCATTGGTCTAACCAAGCCTTTAAAATCAGATATGAATTTACTGACAAAATTGATCTTCCCTAAAAAGGACTGGACTGCCTTTTTATTTACTAGAATAGGTAGGTCCATTATATCTATGATTCTCTTAGGATCTATCGAAACTCCTTCATTAGATACTATGTGCCCCAATAATTTACCTTGAGGTATAGCAAAAATACATTTCTTGGGATTTAATGATATCCCAAAATCCTGACATTTCTTGAAGACAGATTCTAAATGATCAAAATGATCATCAACATTTTTTGAGAAAATAATGAGGTCATCTAGATAGACCAAGATGACCTTATTTACAAGTCCACCAAAATTTATATCCATAGCTCGTTGAAAGGTGGCTCCTACATTTGATAAGCTGAATGGCATCTTCACATAGGCAAATGTTCCCCATTTGGTAGTGAAAGCAGTTTTGTACTAGTCTTCCTCAGCTAGCCAAATCTGATAATATCTAGAGAAACCATCAAGTAAAGAAAACGTCTCTGATCCAACCATAGTTTGTAGAATTTTTTCCATGGAGGGCAAGGGATAGTGGTCTTTCAGAGATTCTCTATTTAGATCTCTAAAATCTACACATAGTCTTACATCTCCATTCTTTTTCCTAACTGGGACTAGATTTGATACCTAGGTTGAGTGCTTGATTGGAAATATTATTTGGGAATCTAGAAGTTTCTTCAACTCATCTACCATTAGAGGCTTGATCCTTAGATTTATTGGCCTCTATTTCTATCTAATGGGCTTGGACCCTTCAGTCAACTCTTTTGTGTGTTGGATAATGTCTCTATTGTATCCATGAAGGTCTTCATAGCTCCAAGATGTGACTCTATCATATCTCTGGCACAATTTGATTAATCTTTCCTTATCTTCCTAAGTTGTATAATTCTTGACTTTTAGTCTTTTCCCATCACTCACCTCTACTTCAGAATAGTCTACTTTATCTACCTGGAACCTTTTCTTCTCCAGGCTCACATCTTCTGGGTCAAACAAGTTTTCTAAGGTGATCAATCCCTTGGGAAGCTTATTAGTCCTTAATTGTATAATTTGATCACCATACACCTCTTCAATTTTAGTTTGTAGCTGATCAACAAACTCATCTAATTTTTTTAAGAAAGAGACTACATGAGCATCATTTTCAAATACTTGCCAATTTTCATCATTGTCTAGGATGGTTGGTCTCACTATAACTTTTACTGACTCAATGTTAACCAATAGGCCAATTTTCATCCTTATCTTCTGGGTTAAACTATGAGCCAATCTGGGCCATCCTATCAGCCTCAGAGTTTTGACTTCTAGGGATTATCTCAATATTGAAAGCTTTAAAATCTTCTATCAAATCCTAAATCCTATGCCTGTAGGATCTCATTCTCACATTCTTAGCCGTTGCCTTCTCCCTTATTTGCTTTACTACTAATTCTAAATCTCCTTTTACCTTTAGGTTCTTTATTATTTTTTCTTGGCTAACAGGAGCCCATGTACTAGAGATTCATATTATACATCATTATTAGTGCAAGCAAATTGGAATCAAATAGCCCTTAAAATTTTATCACCATTTGGAAAAGTAAGACAAATTCCAGCTCCAACACCATGTTTACTTCTAGCCCCATTAAAGTTCAAAGTCCAATGCTTTGAATCTTGAGTAGTAGGTACCTCTTCCCTTACAACATTTGGGATCTCCTGATCTTCATCAAAAATGACATACGTGCCCAAACCAGTAGAGTCATAGTTCCCATACAGGTCGCTATGCATCATAGCCAACAACTAGCTATTTTCTTCTTCCTGATCATGCTCAGTCTAGTCACCTAGCTTTTGAATAAAATCCCTTTCTTCTTTATTTAACATGGCATGATTTTCTTCTAATCTTGTTGTTGGTTTATTGGTGATATGGTCTTTGGACAATGGTTCAGATAGAATTTTCATCTTTGAACCGTATCTAGTTCTCAGGATGAGGTGAGACCAGTCAAGAGACATATATCCCCCTATTTTTACTGTGAAGTCTCTAGATAAACATAAACCAAAGATAGGAGGAATATCTATGACAACTATATCTTGGTTGACCATTATGTTGGGACATGTATATAACTGCAAGGGGAGTTGTTTAATTTTCCCTATGGTTTGCATTGTTTTGCCATCTAGCTACATAACTCCTTTTGCAAGGGGTTCATAATTTATTTTCAAAGCATCAGATATTTGCTTAGGCATCACAGTTGTACTAGCTCCTAAATCTATCAATGTATTATGCAGGAGTTTCTTTCCAACTATCAGAGTCAAATAGAAAGGCTCTGGCTTGGATTTACTTGTGCTGCATTGTTCACGAAGGTTGTTGTCATTGGAAGAACTGTATCTTTAAGCTTTTCCTTTCCAATAGGTCCTTCCTTGGTAAAAACACCTTTGGGCACTACTTGCCCTTGCAGAGCTTCTTGCAGTAGTGTCTTTTGTTCAAGAATAGCCAAAATATCCCATATCGATACTTGTGCTGGAGTCCTCTTTAATTGATCTACTACATTGATCGGTCCCAAAGACTAAGTTTTTTGGTAATATGGATACCTCATTTTTTCCTAAATCTAGGTAAAAACATCTTGATCTCATACCAACCGAGGCACTTCTTGTCTAACATTAGCATTCTTTTACCCCTGAGATGGAGGATTATTCTTGACTTGACAACTTACAATCTCAGGCTGCTCTACCATCCTCCTCTTTGATCTAGTGTAATAATCATATTCACTATTGGCCTTTGGGAAGTAGATGCTTTGTTCAAGAAAACTGCTTCTTCATCCTCAACCCATGAGAACAAAACATGTTCTAGGGCTATTTCTTCCTCTTGTTGTAAGGACATTCGTTGCATCTGAGCCACTAGCACTAAATTCTGCATGCCAAGAGACTGGTCGGCTTGATTGTTACTGGTATTGGCAAACTAGCCATCCATTCTTCTCTGCTCAGCCACCCTTTGTTATAGATTACCCCTAAGACAATCTCTGGGTGTGTGAGCATCATTGTAAGGGAAACACCAAGCATAGTATCACCCACATAATTATTTTAACCTGGAACCATCTCCCTATTTGAGTTGGGAGGAATGGTCTATGAGGGTGTGGGAACTGCAACTAATTGATTTGCTAGTTGATGGTTAGTTTGTCTTGGAGGGCCTTGATATTGGTTTGGTTGGGATGAAAACCTGTTACCTTGATAGCCTTAATAAGGAGGCTTAGGGAAAGTATTCTACTGCCTCTTTATATTAATCAACTCATTGGAGAATGTCCTTATCATATTCTTGATATCATACATCTCAGATGACTGAGCAGGGACCAGTTGTTTCACAGATGATGGGGGATAAGTATACATAGACACAGGTAGGCTTACAGCTTTAGGAATCTCTTGAGGTAGGGGAAAGGTAATTTTTGGGAATATAGGCATGGGAGGCCTTGGAGGTAACTTCCCAACATCAATTAAATGATTCTCAACTCTGACCACAAGGTCATAAGCCACTGGCAAAGTGTGTCCTCCCAGTGACTGAATCATAATAGATATATCTAAATTCAAAGCTTTGAGATAAAATACTATGGCCATACCAGGTGGTGGTTTAGCTACAATAGGGATTTTGTCCCAAGTTTTCTAGAATCTGGTGTTGAAATCAGTCATGTCCTCTTGTGGTCCCCTCTAAATGGTGATCAACTGTTGTAATAAAGAAGACTTATCACCTTTCTCTACAAATCTTTCAAAGAACTGATCTTCGAGCTGGTCCCATGTGGATATGGTATTTGGGGTCAAAGACCGATACCATTCTAAGGCCTTCCCTTTGAATGAGGCTGCTAACAACCTGAGGGTCACATTTTGTTGTGTGACACCATGTATGGCATAGACATCTGATACATCTTGAAGATGTTCCATGGGTGTTTTTGAGTCTTGCCCACTAAATTTGGGTAGAGGTTTTAGAGCATTTATTGGGATATGATCCCAAATAGCTGGTGGTGTTGGGAGGATTAAGGGACTACCAGTGTTCTAGCTTGCATAATTTCTTGGGGGTATAGGGGCTCCCATGTTTGGTACTGGTACAAATTGGTTAGCTCTTGTTCTTGGACTAATTACCAGAGGTGGCAAAAGAATACCTAGATTTGTAACAGATTGCGATCTGGTGACTGGTCCACAGCTCTGACTCCTCATAGCTCTCTCATTCATGCGGTCTTGAAAGAAACTTCAAGACTATCCCACTGGGCATGCCAAAAACTATTGATGATTTAAAATTGTGCTTAATCTTAATCAATCAACAATGGGAAGTTTCAAGCTATGGGACAATGTGGCTTGAAACAACCTCCAGATTTTAGAGAAGTTGGTCTCTTCTTTTGCATTGGGTGTTGAGGAAAAGGGATAGGAAATTAAATAGAAACGCAAAATGTAGGAATTGAAACCTAACTATGGTGATGCACCTGAGTGTAATCCTAATCCTAACCTGAGAACAGTGAGACTATTATAGGATTCAAGTACATTTAAGAGCAAACAAGTGCATGATCAATATAAAAGATTGAAATAACAAAAATAGAGGCTCACAACAGGGGGTTCTTTTGCTAAGATACAAAGAATGTCAATAAAGGCATAGTGTTTAATCTCCTTAATAGAATCTTTCAATCACATAAGAGGCACATAAATCACATACAATTATGTAGAACTTCTAATTCAAGAAAATGAGACAAAAGCAAATGACATTCTTAATCACAACTACAAAAAATCTATTGTATAGACTACTTTGCAAATGACACAGATAACACCAACCAAGGCATGGAGTTCAATCTTCTTAATTCATTCAGCCACATAAAAGGCACAGAAACATGCATATTTACATCAGCTTTACAGCTTGAGAAAATTGAGATAAGAGCAAATGATATTACTAGTCAAAAACTCTAGAAAATCTAAAACTATAGAATCCCCCCATTTCTTCTTTTACAATTCTTCTTCTTTTATAGCCTCAGATCACTCCTTCCATCATCCCCTTTCCCATGCAATCTTCTCCATCCTTTGCTCATAGGGGACAAATAGATGGCACCTTTAATGATTTGGGGGCTCCAAAAATCTACCTGATGAATTGTTCCATCTACTCGAATTAACTCTAGCTGATTTTCCCTCCATTTTTCTTTGCAGCAACAAATACACAGAACACTCTGTTATGTTGAAATGGGAGAGGACACTTAGTCAATTTTTTGAGAATCCTCTTGTTACTTAGAAGGCACCAAAAAATGACACTTGGCACTTTCCACTAGATCCATCAAAGACACACGGCTCTCTCTACTTCTCCTTGGCTGTGTTGTAGTATTACTTGGGACATATATCAGACTCTTACGGATGGTGACACTTGGTATTTTTTGCAAACTTTTAAAGTAACACCTAGGGCCCACCACAAACTTTATTCAAAAAAGAAACTCAAAGATCTCTCAAGCATCGACATGTGGAGGTTTTTGTGGCTCTGAGGAAGATACGTAGCGTCTTCTGCTACTTTGGTTGAGGGTATGTGGCAGCTTCCGCTTTTCTTGGGAATGAAGTAGAGAGGGGCTCAGAGAGTGACACTTGGTGGCCTCTGCTATTCTATGGCACTTAAGCAAAATAAAATGATGCCTTTATATGTTGAACCAAAGTATTAAACCCAGGTGTCAAACTAAAGTCTCTCAGATGCCGACACGTGGTGACTTCCACTATTTCTTTAAAAGGGTAGTTCAGGGCCTTCCGCGACTACCACCTGGCGCTTTCTGCTTCTTTGATACTTAACTCATTGAAAGTTTTTTCCAAAAAATATAATGGAATGCAGGGACTAACATGAGATGTAGGTGTTGACACGTGGTGCATTTTGCTTAGCTACTACTGGATATGTGGCACATTCTGTGGCCTTCTTGAAAGTTACAAAAAGGGGCTTAGAGAGTGACACTTGGTGGCTCCGTGTCTCAGAAAGTGACACCTAGCAGACTCTGCTTGAATTCAAACATTTAGGCAAAATGAAATGAAAGAAACAAAATAGGAGTAAAGAGGACCCATGCTTTGGAAGTGACACTTGGCAGCCTCCACCGCACTTCGTCACTTAGACAAAAAATTGAACACGCGCTCTACCCCAATTTTGCTGCTACAACCAAGGTATACGGGAACCAAAACTACAGTGCTCAACTAAAAATTTGAATGTAATGTACAGTAAAAATTTACTCTATAGGTCCTAATGAAGCATTTTACCATAGGGATAAGTTATAAACCCCCATTTAGGCACCTAACCAACTCAATTTGCCCAAAAAATGCCTCCAAAAAGGATCCTTTCCTACATTTTTCACTTCCACCTAAAATGACCTCTCAAGGAATAAAACCAATGTTTTTAGGTTCCTTAAACATTATATATATCTTAAATTCATGAAAAATAATCTTTAAATTCATCAAAAACTACTCTTATCCCTTGGATTCCTCATTCTTACCCATTGAGCAACATGAGTCCCTTACTGCAACTATACAGATTGCCATCCTTGTCTAGTGTGAAGAGTAGATGTTCAACCTAAGAGATTTATTGGATTATTTTAAAAAACATTACTAGATAATCATGAACCATATAATTTTTTTAATACCTTCTCCATCTTCT
This sequence comes from Torreya grandis, assembly GCA_037957365.1. Taxonomy (NCBI): domain Eukaryota; kingdom Viridiplantae; phylum Streptophyta; class Pinopsida; order Cupressales; family Taxaceae; genus Torreya; species Torreya grandis. The sequence continues at coordinate 2,803,225 of JARHVA010000223.1, read as the reverse complement.
TAAGAATATTCACCTCTTTAACTTCTTCAAGACTGCACACTTAGCTGCAGGTGAATACAAGGCTTTAAGAGGTCTATATAAGATTATTTTACATTTCCAAGGGATTATGGAGGTAATAATGATATTAATTGAGGTTTTCATAGGTTCATTTAATAATTTTAACTTTACTTTTACCCTTCATATGCACTTTAAACTCACCAAATTGAGTTCTCCCTATCCTGACTTTGAAACCCTATTGTTTTGATTACTGTAGGTGCATATGAGATGTAATTGAGCTTGGTCATGGTGTTTGAAGACCCTAATTGAATATTTAAGGTCAAAAAACATATGTTTTATACCTGAATCCACCTTATATTCTTTAAAACATTATCAAAACACCATTCTTGGGTCACTATCTGCCTGTTCTACTATAGGTGAACTTTTTCTTATGAGGGGACACCTGTAGGTGTCCATAAATCTTGAAATATTATATATCAACATAATTATGATTAAATTAATTATATTTTGTACACCATTTTATCATTAGGACCATGGAAACATGATAATTTTTTTTAATCTTTAGGATGTCAAAAGGTCATTCAAAACTCAAAACCTATAGAAATTAATACATGGTTTCAATGCTTTTAAGGGCATCTTTAGGACCCCCAACAACAACTTTTCATTAGTCCTCTTGACACCAAAATGTTTAAATTATTTCACCCATGTAAAGATGAAAATACATAATCATCTATATGGATCCAAAATTCATTGAAACCATGTTATATGGCCTCCACCAAAATGCCTTAGGCCTTTGTTTTCCAATTTAGGGATTTGATCCCTGAACCTGCAATCATTACCTTTGAAGGTGATTTTCAATTTTTTTTGGAAGTATATCCTTATAAATATGTATTTTATGATCCTTTTGACATGTTATAAATTCAATATGAGCTCCATTATGTTCCTCAACACATAAAATGACACCTAATCCCTTTGTCAAACAAGTGCATTTTTTCATGTACAAGTAGTGGGGAGAATGAGTTGGCATAATATGTGGTTTGTGAGGTCCAAAAGAGTTTTGGCCATGCTAAAAGTTAAAAAATATAATTATTTCATGATCAAATACCCTTATTATATTATATACCTCCTTCTCATCATGATTAGTTCCATGAAGACACTACCTGTAGATGGGCATTCTAGGTTACATATAGGCAATAGGCATGAAATGTTCCACATACTCAAGAAATATACCTTCCATGTCCATTAATTTTTTATAATGGTGTTAAAATTAATAATTTAAATATTAAAAAACTTGATACAAAATCTTACACTTCCTTTTCAATGTTGAACTCTTCCTTCATGGCACCTTGACACGTTCATTAATGGTGGAAGACTGTATATGTTACATATGATTTCAAACTCATGGAGTATGATTTTTAATAATTAGAATGAAAATTTTATGGGTTACATACATAATTAAAACATGAAAAATGACCTATCACAACCTTGTAAAACCATGGTCAAGCATGAAGATCCTAAAAATGGTGAAAACTGCCTATAATACAACATAGTGCATTCACCTACAACCTAATCTATTTTTCCCATAAAAACAAATTTAAATGTGAAACCAAGATTATGAATAATTATATAAGGAATAAAAAACCATATTTAATCAAACATATCAATTGGTTTTTACAAACTTGTCCAAAATGGATCAAAATCTATATGGTGCACAAATTAGCAAGTAGAAAAACATAGTCATCTTGTAAAGGATGGTTCATATATCATGGTTGAAAAATATTGTAAATATTTTTATATAAATGGATATTTATAAGTTTAATAACACCTATCAAATGAATTTTAATTGAGACCTCTTCCACTGACCGTACCAAGCATTAACTTGTTGATCACTTTTGCATGTCTAGAAGGGCAAAAAAGGATTAGAATGGTTTTGGGCATTTTTTGGATCTTCCAAAGTGTTTAAATCACTTTTATTGGTTTTAATAAGATTAATATATGTTCCATGACATTATCCCATGTGTCACCTTCCCCCATGGGCCGTATAAGTGCCAAACACTTATCTTTCTCAAGAAAACTACCCTTTCTTCTGAAGAACCTACCAATTTTTAGTTATGAATAGTTTATAAATACTTATTAGGACATATGGGATGTGAAAACACATTTTCAAACCTTCACACTTCCAAAGGAGGCTATACAACTCATTTAATACTCTATTTATGAACTCAAAATGACTCAAAATGATACATTGACTAATATGACTAATGACCAAGGCTAATGTGATATGGAGTAACTTAAAAATACATATAATATACCCTATTACATAATATTAGACCCATAAAAACACCTAAAACTCAATTTTTTATGTATAAGGGCCTCAATTTGACCTACAGGGTCAAATTTAGTCAACAAATTGGTGACTCAGGGTGGTATGCCTATTATACCAAAGATCAATAGCCTTATTAGTCCATTGGGCTTAGCAGTAATCTAAATTATGAGATGAAAAAATAAGAATTTTATAACAAGCTTTGATCAAGACAAGACCAATGACTAATTCAACCACACAAAATTAAAAAACACACAAAGCAAAAGCAAACACACATGTGCTTCATGAGCACTTATGGAACACACACACCAAACTAAACAAACTGAATAAAACACTAACCTAAGATGAAAACTCCCTTCTAGATAAAAGGTAAAATTTTAAACCCTTCTTTTTTCGTGACATGAAGGAATGAATGAAACATATAATATTTTAATCCTTCACAATGATGCCTCCAGCTTTTTCATGATGTTTGCCAACTTCATTGGCATGATGTTCAATGAGAACTAGGAAGTTTAAAATAGTTTTTATATTAAAATTAACTCTTATTTCTTCCAAATATACTCAAATTTATCACATAGATCCTCAATTATAACCTCCTGTGGTGGCTCAACAAGGCATACCTTCTTGATTTCCATAATTCTCTCAATAAGATTGGGTTTTTTCTCACCTAAAAGTTCTTTTAGCTCATCAAGGAGCTTTGCATATTCTACCCAATATTGGTCATTATCTTCCATGTAATACTCTTTCTTTCCCTTTTCATGTACTTGGCCTAAAACTTGGTAAAGCTCTTTAATCTATGGAAATAACTTCATTTGTAACTGCCAATCATCTATCCTCTTTATCATCTAGAACCACTACCTCTTAAATCTTCTCTTATTAATGTATGAAGTCATCAAGATGGTGTTATTAAATATCCAATTCATTTGAGGGTGATTAAAAATTAGGTTGATGTCTTATTTCATCTTCAAGAAAAACTTCCACCTTGGTCTCAAGAGATTTTTCTAGGACTACAACCTCTTTGGGAATGACTTGAAATTGTTCTCCATCCTTAATAGCACATTCATATTCATGCTTGAGATGGTTGTATATTAATTTTTTATTAGATGTAGAGTCTTATTCAAGTAAGTACCTCTTTATTATAACCTAAATTTTGTGTTCAAGGGCTTCAAGATATTCTATCTCCTTCTCCTTCTTTGTGATGCCAAGACTAGGCATCTTGAAATCATGTGACTTAGCCCAATGAGGCTGCCAAGGAGGCATGTTTTCTTCAAGCAAGAGTTATAAATTATTATAAAAAAAATTATCTTATTTAGGTTCCCATACCATAGGTCTATCAAGGTAAAGGGTGATGGGGTTAGGACAAGATGAACTAGTTGGTGAAGGTGAAACATATAACTCAAAATTAGATTGAGAGTGAAATTTAGGGGGTTATTTTGGAATCTCTTGAGGAAGAGAAGGAAAACATTGGCATAAAATATATGTATTTTATTCCTTCCATTTGAAAATAAATTCATTTACATCTAATTTATCTTGATTACTCTTTTGAGGAAGGTTATATGGGGTGTGTTTAGGCATATGATCTTCTTTGGGCTCTAAACCTTCCATCACACCTTGACTTATCAATTTCATCCTTGACTCTAAATCTTCAATTTTCTTGTCTAAGATCTCTTGGAAAATTGTTTCTTGTATTTCATAGGAATAATCATGAGGATAAATAGTAAAATAGGGCTCATATGAAAGATAAGAGGTCTTTTGAGGAAGGGGGGAGGGGCTTGCATAGGATCAAGCTCTTTCTCAAATTCACATTTTTTATCAAGGCTTTTCTCCTCTTTCTTTCCCCATGATTCCACTACATTATTATATCTTAGGATGTTGGGATTTGGAGTCTCTTCATGAGGTAGTGATACCTTGAAGAGTTGATGAAGTATTTAATAAACTTGGGATGTCCTTAGGCTTAGATTCTCCACCTTATCTCCAACTTGGAATCTCATTTCTAGAGGTCTTTTCTTGAAGTGAGGATGTAATGGGAGAGGGTAATGAGATCTTATATTACACTTATTTTTCTAATTATATGGACTAATTCACCTACATGTTGGCCAAATCAATCTACATGTCAATATTTTATTCAAACACAAGGTTTGTCTCTTCAACTCTCTTATCCAACTGATTGGGAAAAGGATGACTTTAGTAAGTTTGATTGGGTTCATGAGTAAGAATCATGTAGGACTAATATAAATGTTGGGGATGTAGATATGAAGGCTAATTTACTTTGTGAGGCTACTCCTCATAAAATATTAGTTTATCTTTTAAGGATGCAATCAAGCCATTCACATCTAGCATCTCTCTTATGAGCCTATGCCAACTAGATCTCTCAATATGAGCCCACTATCTTTTAACCAACTATAATTCATCTCTCACCTTATGAAAAATATTACTAGGAACATATTGACCATGTCCCATTAATGTGTCAAGATCTAACATATACTTCTCATAGCCCAAAAGAGTTTGCTTAAAAGTGGAAATGGATTGACTTGAGAAGTGACTAGGTTGACTAGGAGGAGCAAGATATTCAGGAGGATGGTTATAGGACTAATACACTTCATGATAAGGTTTTCAATGGTCATATTGGAGATAACAATGATCATATTAGGGCTGGTAAGGAACATGAAAATTTTGATAAGGAGTACCATAAGCTTGGTAAACCTCACCAACTTATGTAAAATAATACTCAACACCAAATTCACCCATAAAACTTCATTAAGAATAAAGAACATAAGGAATGATTATAAATAATATTCAAAAGGAATACTTGGGCTGATTAACCAGATAATGTAATCTCAAAGTCACCATTGATGTTTAGAGAGATGCCTCTAAAGGCTAATGTTTTGAAAGACAACACCAAAAATATTTTAACTTCTTGGACTAAGAGTCCCATCGAGCATGACAAAAACTATTGTCACTTAGATTTACACCCTTTGAGGAGATGTCTCATCTCTCCTAATCCAAGTGGCACAATTGAAAGGCCTCTAGACTGTGGGTGAGTCTAAGAATTAGGTGAATCTCTAGATAGGGCTAACTCCCTTGATGTACCACTTTGGACCACAACTACACCTAAAATTTGTGAGGGAAAAGGGATAGAGAAAATTGAAATAAAACTATCCTAAGGAAGGTGATACACCAAATTTATTGATGAATACCAACTAGCTACATGTTACATAGGAGAACAAGGGACTAACCAAACATACACTTCTCCAATTTGCATCTTCTCACATCAATGTTACATTATGAGGTTGTGATGAATGTTTAGGCTAATAGGACTAGATAAGAAGCCTATAATGACACTATTTGAATATACTAACTCACTCAAACTTGACACATCATAAAACACTTCACATGCCCTACAAGAAGAAGCTTTATAACAACAAATAGGTGAGAGAATGAAACAACAATGCTAAGGAAACAAGAAGTCATCACTAAGCAAAAATAATCATCTAAGTAAAATAAACTATGAATAATCATGGAAGAGGTAAAAATTAGTATTATTATTATTGATCAAATGGTATGAAAATTATTAGGTATTTTACATACTTAGGTGGAGAATAATTTACAAGGCCAAAATGGCTAGTTCTTATAGAAATTGAGAGAGAGAGAGAGAGAGGAGAAGAAAGAATTTCAAAGGTAAAAAGGACACTTTTCATGATAAGATAATGAGTTACCTGATCATGGGAAGATATTTTAAAATGAACCATGTAAGATTAGGAATCACAATTGTCCATACAAGGGATGAAACTCATGAAAAGTGGCATGAAACTCCTTATGTTGGCTCAAAAAACTACCTTCATCATCCACACCTATTTGAACATCCCAAAACTAACTAGTGATAGGTTTGATGATTATAATGAGAGGGAAGTCTTTCAAACATGCCTCTCCATGCATTGGTTTTAGTCTTGGTCATCTGAAATCATGTAGGAATGATCCATCACCATCTGTAATCTAAGAAAACTCCTCTTCCACACCCCTTGTACACTTGGATTCTAAAAAACATCATTTTTACATGAAAATTAATTTAATGGAGTGGATTAAACTTTTAAATACCCTCCATATCCTTATAAGAATCAATCACCCCTTAAAATTATCTCACTTGAAGTTTTTCACCGTTATCACTAGCTTGGTCACTATATCAATTTTGATTGGCTAAGATGGAGTATCTAGTTGAGGAACTTAGGAGTTATTACAAGGTATTAAATTGAAATTTGGATTTATCTTAAGTCCTAATCTTCCATTCCATGTGATTGACATCACTTAGAACCTCCTCGAACATGCACAACACATAAAATAGTAAAAAAAAATTGTACTCCATCCATATAGTTCTATACAACTACAAAGGATGGGAAGGATACTAAAGGAGTCCTATATAATTTTCAATCACTTTCATGGTCAAACTAGGCCATATGGATAGCCCTCTAACCTCATTTTCCTAGTCAGGTCCTTCCTAAGGGTTTGAAAGGGTTTTAGACTGTTTTGACCTATTAAGCTTTGTTCATGAATTTTTAAAGTTGGAAATACCAAAAAATTACAAAAATTAAAATTTAAAGACCCTTTTAAACACCTCCAAACTTCTTATATTCCCATGCACAAGCTTAATGGAGATGTGAGCACTTAGAGTTGTCTTATTGAGCTTGTTTTCTTATTCCCTGGAGGTCTAAGTTAGTTTAAATCCAAAAGGGGATTTATTTTTGATTCCTATGCATTAAAATAGATTTAAAATGTCTTAAATTACCTTAGAAACATGTCTTGGTCCATTTTATTCCACTCCTAGAGATGAAAGTGACATTGGTTTCACATCTAGTATTTAGGCCTAAACATGCCTAGTAGACCTGTCTATAACCCTTGTAGGTTTGGAATAATATGCTTAGTTTCATCCATATGTTTAAGGTATATAATTATTTTTTGGATTTAATTCATCTTCCAAAGTCACCTTACAACCCTCCAAACACTCCTCATAACTTCTTCTCATTTACCAACTAGGCCTAGTTGGAGCTTATCTAATTGAGCTATGTGTAAGAGAGTTTTGAACATTTCAAGAATATTGGATTTTTATAAGTATTTAATAACACCCATTCAACTTACATACACCTAAAAATATTTTTATTTATATCCACATGTCATCCTATCAAGTTTCTTACCCATTTTGGCTTCATTTACTTAACCTGTCAAAGTTTTGACTTTCATGACTGGCTGACCTCTAAAATAAAATATTGAGGTATATCCCTCCTTTTCAAAGTAAAATTAAGGTTTTATAAGTTTTATTATGTCCTAATTAACTTTTTACCATATTTATAAGTCATAATACCCCATTTAGGTACCTAACCAACTTAATTTGCCAAAAAAAGGCCTTCAAAAAGGATTGTTTCCTACATATTTCACTTCCACCTAGAATGACCTCTCAAGGAATAGAACCAAAGTTTTTAAGTTAATTAAATATTTTATCCATCTTAAATTCATTATAAATAATCTTTAAATTCATCAAAAATTACTCTTCTCCCTTGGATTCCTCATTCTTACCCATTGAACAACATGAGTCCCTTACTGTAACTGTATGAATTATCATCCTTGGCTAGTGTGAAGAGTAGATGGTCAACCTAAGAGAAGTATTGGATTATTTTAAAACAAATTCCTAACCAATAATTAACCATCTCAATTTTTTTTCAAACCTTCTCCCTCTTCCTAAGCATATTCACCTCTTTACCTTCTTCAAGACTGCACACTCAACTGTAGGTGCATATAAGGCCTTAAGAGGTCTATGTAGGCTTATTTCAGATTACTAAGGGCTTATGAAGGTCATAATAATATTAATTTATGTTTTAATATGTTAATTTCAACATTTAAACTATACATTTACCCTTCATATGCACTTTGAATTCACCAAACTAAGTTATCCTTGTCTTGACTATGAAACCCTATCATTTTGATTACTGTAGGTGCATATGAGATGTAATTGAGCTTGGCCATGGTGTTTTAATACCCTCCTTGAATCCTTTAGGTCAAAAAATATATTTTTTATACCTTAATACACCTTATATTCCCTAAAACATCATCAAAACACCATGCTTGGGTCACTATCTACCTATTCTATTGTAGGTGAACATTTTCCTATGAGGGGACACCTGTAAGTGTCCATGAAGCTTGAAATACTATATATCAACATAATTATTATGACCTTAATTATATTTTTTACACCATTTTATCATTATTATCATGTAAAAATGAGAATGTGTTTTATTTTCTCTTTAGGATATTAAAAGGTCTTTCAAAACTCAAAACCTGTAGAAATTAATGTAGGGTTTTAGTGCTTTTAAGGGCATCTTTAAGACCCCCAAAAACCAGTTTTCATCAATCTTATTGACCCCAAAAATTTTAAATTATTTCCCTCATGTATATAATATAATAAAAAATCATTTATATGCCTCAAAAGTCATTATAACCATGTTATATGACCTCCATCAAAATGCCTTAGGCCTTTGTTTTGCTAATTTAGGGATTTGATGCTTGAAGCTACAATCATTACCTTTGAAAGTGATTTTAAACTTTGTTTAAAATTATATAATTATAAATATGTATTTTATGGTCATTTTAACATGTTATAACTTCAATATGAGCTCCATTATGTGACTCAACACTTTAAATGACACCTAATCCCTCTGTCAAACAACTTATAAGTACATATTTTCCTATACAGGTAGTGGGGAGAATGAGTTGGTAGAATATGTGGTTTGGTATAAAAGAGTTTTTTAATTCCTTAAGGATTATAAATAGAATATTTTCATGATGAAAGGCTCTAATCAACCTAGATACCTCCTTTTTAGCATGATTAGTTTTATGAAGACACCAGTTGTGGATGAGCATTTTGGGTTACATATAGGCAACAAGCATGAAATGTTCCACATACTCAATAAATATACATTCCATGTCAATTAATTTTTATAATTACTTTAAAATTAATAATTATGATATTATAAATCTTGATAAAAAATCTCACACTTCTTTTTTAACATTGAACTCTTCCTTCATGGCACCTGTACGTGTTCATTAATGGTAGAAGATTGTATATGTTTCATATGACTACAAACTCAGGGAGTATGATTTGGAATAATGATATTTAAAGGTATAATGGGTTAATATATCCTTTAAATCATGAAAAATGACATATCACAACCTTCTAAAACCATGGTCAAGCATGAAGATTCTAAAAATGGTGAAAAATTACCTGTAACATAGCATAGTGCATTCACTTGAAGTCTAAGTTATTTTTCCCATAAAAACACCTTGAAAAATGAAAACAAGAATAGGTATAATTATATAATGAATAAAAAATCATCTATAATTAACCTCATAAATTATTTTGTATAGACTTATCCAAAAGAACAAAACCTATAAGGTGCATAGATTAGCAAGTAGAAAAACACAATAAGCTTGTAAGGGATGGTTCATAAATCATGGTTGACCAATATTGGAAATATTATTATGTAAATTTATCTCTCTAATTTTAATACCACCTCCCAAATTTTTTTGACTTGAAACCTCTTCCATTGATCATACCAAAAATGAACCTGTTGATCACTTCTACATGTCTAGAAGGGCAAAAAAGGAGTAGAATGGTTTTATAAAAAAAATTATCACTTAAAAAGAATTTAAATAAATTATTTGAGTATGATTAATGATAATATATTTTCCATGACCTTCTACCATGTGTCACCTTCCCCCATGGGTCGTACAAGTGCCAAACACTTCTCTTTTCTCAAGAAAACCACCATTTATTCTAAATAAACTACCAATTTTCAGTTATGAAAAGTTTATAAAGACTTATTAAGACAAATTTGATGTTAAATAACCTTTTATAACCTTCAAACTTCTAAATGAGGCCATACAACTCATTTAATGCTCTATTTATGACCCCAAAATGACTCAAAATGATATATTGACTAATATGACTAATGACCAAGGCTAATGTGATATGTAATAACATCAAAAGACATATAATACACTCTATTACATAATATTATAACCCTATAAACACCTAAAACTCAAGTTTTTACCTATAGGTGTCCCAATTTGACTTATAGGGTCAAATTTGGTCAACAATAACCTTACTTACTAGGCATTTTTGTATTATAACACTATCCTTTCAAAGCTTTAAAGTAATTTGTGTATGATAAATTTGCATAAAAATAACTCAAAATTGAATAGGCAAGGCATTTTATTTATATCAAATGGATCTAACCCCAACCCAAGGTGAGTCAAAGTGTAGTTTAAACATGGAATGGGTTCAAACCTAACCTAAGTGAATCAACATAACCCTAGTGGAGTTAAAAGGTGTAAAATAATCATTATTTACAATGAATAGGCATGGGTTTCCAAAAATAGATATTTTTAGATATTTTCCAAATGCTTGACAACCTATAAAGGTAATCATGAAAAGATAGAATATTTTATTTGTGAATTTCCTTTTTTAGTTATTCATTAATTGCATATAGATAATTCAACTAAGAATTTAATGTTGCTTAGTTTGTTAATTAATTTTTTTTAGCCATTTATTTATTCAAATATTTGATATTTGTTCATGTTCCCCACTTAATAGGTTCATAGGCCAAATTAATTATTGTGATGTTGCAGGGTGCTTAGGGATGAATCTGTGATAGGTTATTATTGCATACGATAGGATGCCCCAATTAGGCATGCCTTAATGTGATTATAAGCTTTGATGAATTATGTGAAATAAAATTTGAGATGTTCAGTGATTCCTAAGTTTAATTATCAATGGTTGGTAGGAATCAATCTGAAGTCCAATCGGAAGCTAGTGGTGGCCAATTTTAGGTGTCTATCGTTTGCCCCTATTTGGGAAGATGTTTCAAGATATAGGCATAATAATGTCTTCTCAAATAATGAAATATGACAAAAAGAATATAATTATTGAATAAGAATCTCCAAAAAATATTTGGGAATCCTAAAATGATGCCCCCTCGAGGGAGTGGTTGACACATACATTAGATGGATGATCCCTTGAAAAGAAGAAAGAAGAAGAATGGAATTAACATATGGGTGATATTAATCCAAATGAGAAAATGCTTGCATTCATTGATGTAAAAAGAGTCCTAATTTTTCCAAAGGTGGTTATAATCAATCAAAAAGGTTGAGATACTGATTTTCCCAAAAGAGGTTATAATAAGTGGCAATAACATATGCCCCAGTTAGGGATGATGAGTCAAAATAATTATTTGCTCATAAATGGCTATAATCATTAAGATGACCTATATTAAAAATGATTTTTGATTGTGCCCCAATAGGTAGATTTGAAAGCATAACTCAAGGATATAACCTATTACATAGATTAGAGATGAATGGTCAAAAATGTATATGTGATGGTCTAATGATTGAAGAAGCCATAAATAACTAAGCACATGAGGATGCACAAAGTAAAGAAGGAGATGAATAGAATAATAAAGAATTGATCAATGTAAATGATTCAATTATACTTATTAATGTGGATATGTTCATCATTATTATCATTGATACAACAAGAATGGTCAAATGGTTGATTTGATCACTATGGGTGAGAGGATTTACCAGGGTTTCCAAAGAGAAACTTCTATGGATCCATTGATTGTAAGACTTCCTGATCTAATTTTTTTTATAGCACATAATGGTTCACCTCATGATATAAAACATCATGAAAAATTAGCCAAAATGTGCATAAGGACTGATTCCCGACCCAATAAATAATTGAAAATAATACACCAATGATAAAAACCATGATGATAATGTTGATATATGAATATGGATAGACTCAAGAATAATTCACAAGGAATCATCCAATGAATGCATAAAGACTGAGTTGAGGCACAATACTAAAAGTAAACATATAGGTAAAAAAAATAACTAAGAAAGAAAACACATATAAATCTTAGAAGTAAAATAAAAACAAAACATCCTAATAATAAATTTTCCCTATTAGGGAAGATCAAGGATGACTAACTAGGCTTAGATAGGATAAATGTTTTTGGATTTCAAATCTTTAAATATTTTTGGAATTTTGAGATATCTTAGCTCATTAGAGATTGACAAGATACCACTCTTAAAATGAGGAGAGTGTTGGCTTAGGTTAATCTAAAAATGATGAGATCACATGGAAAGGGGGACTGAGCTGACCTCAATGTGAATCGAGCACAACATTCATAGTCCCATTAAGAATTCAAGTCATAGTAATTCCATCCACACAAAAGGTGGTGAGATTTGACTTGATAACAACAAGTTCTCAAATTTAGGAAAATGGCTAGGCAAATGAGAATAATAATGTCAAGGTGATGAGGCAATTCATGATAAAGGTGTTGTTCTTAATTTTCCCATAGGCAGATATAATTAGGAAATAAAAACATAGTTTTGTACTAATAATTCGCCCATAGGTGGTTATAATTAGTAACACAAGATGGAACATAGATTTTCTTATAGGTGGTTATAATCCATGATACTGGTTAATCGTAAATGAAAGATAACTTTCTAGATCCACCATCACACTACTTTCATAAACTATCATTTAACTACATAATTTTAAAACTACTAAAATTGGATCAAAATACCCTCATGCAAGGTGTGGGAAGAACCAAAGGAACCAAGATCAAAAGGGTTGGATAAGATGGATAAAAATAGGATTTGGTTTAATAATGATGGTATGGTAAAACAACATGGTAAAATGGCATATGGTATGGCATTTTTTAGGAAGGGGATGCTATGATAATTTAGATATAATGACAAGAGGGTTGACCTCAAGTTGTAAGGAAAGGTAAATGGTAGGGTAAAAATTATTGGCAAGAGGAATGATAAAATGAAAATGGAAAGGTAAATGTTTTTAGCCAGGTAAAATGGGAAATGGCAAGGTAAATCTTTTTGGCTAAAGTATAGGTATGGTTTTTAGCCAATGGAAACTACAAGGTAAATGTTTTTGGCCAAGGTGAATGATTTTTTTTCTTACTGATATGGAAACACATGTCTTTATTAGCATATGACACAATAATAATAATCAATCATGTCAATTAATAGGCCATACCTCTTCTAAATAGCTACTCCATCAAGAACCTACTGTAGATTTGGGTGCCAATAATGTTATTTTGATCTTCGTTGGTCATTGATTATGTTTCCTTCAAATATTAAGACAAGGTATCTTTGTATCCTCTACAAAGGAAAGTGTGGATAGGGATGGTAAATATAGATAAATTTTAGAGGATAGGATTGATTTGGTAATGTAAAGGTGGATGATAATTTAATGTATAATGACTGGGCAACAAATGAAGATTGGGATTTTTAGGCACACATAATTTTTTAATTTTCAATTTGACATAATTTTGGTTGTGGTGAGGTTTAAGACTTTTGAATATGCTCTCAATGGGACCACCAAATTTTTCTATTTTTTGGTCATAAGAGTAGATACCATATGATTATGTTGTAGAGTGGAATTTATATTGATGTTATCTTGAATAATTTCTTCATCAAGTAGTGAATAACTATTATGCTTAGCTATTGGTGCCTCAATGAGGTTTTCATTAATGAGGTTATCTTGATTGTTCCCATAGTGCCTATAATAAGGTTTCACTAAATAATGTTGATTTTTAACTTTGATTGTCTTTTAGTGCCTCTAAAAAGGTTTTACTAATAGATGTTGAGTTTGAACTTTGATTATCTCCTAGCACCTGCAAAAAGGTTTCACTAGGAGATTATTCTTTTACTGCATAAATGTGGTCTTGGCCTCCATTATGTTATTCAACTGATATGTCACCATGGATGTAGTTTAACAAGGTGTGATGATATTGATCTCAATAGACACTTATGGGAGGTGGAAGGTCAATAAAATGGATAGGTTGGTTGGTGGTAATGACATGTGGAATGGGGAGAGGCAACACAATCCTCATAGAAGATACTAGGAGAACTTATGTCAAAGCTAAAGTAATCATTCTCAAAAACTATAGAAGGATCACAAATGTATTCAAACTAATCTGTGAGGAATGTGTAATAAATATTATAACAAACATGAACATATTCTAATTTTGAAGTTGATTCTAACTCAAAGGACTCTAAATTCATTATTGAGACTGATGTTGACTCTACTTATGATACTAAATCTAATGTCAATTCAAGAATAAAACCTAATTTCAATGTTAATTCTTCATTTGATGTGGATACTTCTATAATGATGTTTTATTAAACATTTGGTATGGGATAAATAATGGTCTCTGATGGCATAATGGGATCCATAGAGACTGGTTTGTCAAATTGAGGCTCCTTAATGAGTGTAAAAAGGTCAAGAGATAACTTCATAGAGATTGGCTTGTCAAGGGGAGGCTCTTTAAAATTAGACATATGGTTGAGGTAATGATTTTCCCAAAGGTAGTTATAATCATTAAGAAGTGACTCAGTAAATACTTTCTTATTAGAGTGAGACTCCTTGATAATAGGTATAAGATCAAGAGGTCATTCATCATAGGTTGACTTATTATAAATGGATGGTTTAATAAAAACAACATGGCTCGATTGGTTTTCTTGGCCTTGGTTTACAATTAGTTTTAAAATACTAGTTCTAAATATATCTTAGTCTTTGAATGATTGGATATGTTGGAGAGGTACTGATTGGTTCAATTGGGGTTGGATGATTGGCATGGGTTTTATAATGTGGGGAGTAGTTATAAATGGATGAGGAATGGTCAGGGGTTGGATAATGATAGGCTTAACAAAGGTTGGTTTATGGCCAAAGATAGAAATAGTGACCCATCAAGTTATGATTGGATAACTTTGTTGGGATAATGAGTTAGTATACATGGAATGGCCTAGAATGGTAATGGTAGGGCATTATAGAGCTTGGTTGTTTTCATAAGTTGAAGGATGAGGTCTTGGTATAGAAATGGTAGGGCATTGAGAAGCTTGGTTATTATCATGAGTCAAAGGACAAGGTTCTAAAATATAAATGGTAGGTCTTTATGAAGCTTGGTTGCTATCATGAGCTAAAAGATGAGGTCTTGGTATATAAATGGTAGGGAATTGTGAATCTTGGTTACTCAAACAAGCCAAAGGATGAGGTCTTGGTATAGAAATGGTAGGGCAATTTGAACCTTGGTTGCTTACACAAGCCATAAGATGAATGTTTGGTATAGAAATGGTAGTCCTTAGATGTTGTGGAGCTTGGTGGCTCATGCAATTTGAAAGAGGTTTAACAGTATAAGTAGAAGAATGGTCATCATGATTAGTAATATGAAGAACATCATACATCTTCTAGCCAAAGTAAGGTGTCACTAAATACTATTCTTGAGGATCTTGGCTTTATTCCTTAAATTGAGGATTGTAAGGAGTATAATAATCAACCTCATAAACCACTTCTTCACCATAGTGGTATTGAACAAAGTTAATTCATGTGGCTATTTTATCATAACTTGTATTTTAAATGACTCCACCATAAGTGTAATGATATATATCCACATCAATGATGAACATTCTAAAAAAATTCCTAGAGTTATACAAACTCTAAAAAGTAATGTCCAAAGGATAAATGGTTCAAACTTGGTCTAGGGGAGTTGTATCTAGAAAAAGGCTTGTGAAAAAACTTGGTATAAAATAGTCTAATGTCAAATGTCCAACATTAAATGTCTCATACAAAAGTTCAATTGGATGATCTAAAAATATAATGCCAAACTCTGGGTTCAAAGTGTTCCAAATAGGTCTAATCTAAGAAAATAAGGTTGTTAGGTCTTTTGACCAAATGCGATGTCAAAATATAAGCTCAAACAAAGGTATGTGCTAGGAATTCTATCAAAACAAGCACAAAAGTTAGACTTTAAACAAAAATATGATTTAATCTAACAAATTCAAACACTTTAGCATAAACTAGACATTCAAATTTAGACATAAAATTGGTTAATTTGTATAAGGCACAAAATAAAAGGTATTTGGAGATATACTATTTTTCCCAAATAAATGCACAAACAATAGTTTTCAAATTTGGGCAAAGAATTAACCTTAGTTTTATAACCCAAAAGAGAAAGATCAGTGTCTATGCCCAAATTACACAAGACATAAACATAAATCAATCAATATTTGAATTTTAACTTGTAAAGGTTAACTAAAAACTTAACTTAGGAAACTAGGCTTCTTTGATCAATAAGCTAGACAAAGGTGAATGACATAACAATACTATACAAAGACCCAAAAAGGCACATGTGAATTGGTTCAAAACTTGGACTATATACAAAACAAGTCTATAAAATGAATTGAGTACCATAACGGTGTTATCTCTCTCTAAATGTATGATTGATGGTTTGTTTCAAGACTCTTGAGGCATAAAAACTTGAAATGATTTGGGCAATGCAATGTTACCCATTTCAATCAAGTGATACACACAACATTTTTGACATAAAGTTCAAGTAAAATATATGGTGTCAAATGGATGGTATGATGCCTCCTTAAATAATAGAGTGATGTGGACACAAAAATCATTTTAACATGGAACAAACTAATAAATGGTTTTAGACTTAAAGACTACGTAAAGGAAAAGACAAATACAACTAAGTATAATGTCCTAATCCCTAAATTGATAAGGTTTCTTCATATTACTAAAATCCATCTATATACATGCTCTTGGGAGGATTTTAAGTGTTAATACAAAAATAAAAGTGCATGAAGTAGTAGGGTTTTTACACCCCCTTCTCCCAAGAGATTATACGATAACATGGACCTTCGGGCTACTCACCTTGCATCAATAATATGTCCACATCAAGTGGGGTTTGTCTAAAACTTAAAATTTAGACCATATAGATGGTCTCAAGTGTGATTAACATAAGAGATTCCTCATGCCAATTGAGTTCATACCAGTTAACTTATAATGAAAGGGTTTATTCCTTTATATAATAGTGCCATCCATGTATTGCTTAGTGGAATCCCCTAGTTAAACAGACCTGACTTGGGTTTTCATTATGATTGGAGAGGTTATCCATTTAACCCCCTAGAAATTATAGTATATGTGCCCTAATTAATATACCCCTCCATGTAGTGGGGTTAAAAAAATGTTAGGGGATGAAACTTTATGTCATATCTTCCCTAAATAACTCATGAAGAAGCTATGAACTCCTCCTTATAAGCTAAGTTGCATAAAATAAATGACTAAGTGAAAAGACTTTAGAGTTTGTGTTT
The DNA here is from genome assembly GCA_037957365.1 of Torreya grandis. Classification (NCBI taxonomy): domain Eukaryota; kingdom Viridiplantae; phylum Streptophyta; class Pinopsida; order Cupressales; family Taxaceae; genus Torreya; species Torreya grandis. Next base: position 2,785,680 of record JARHVA010000223.1, on the reverse strand, counting down.
AAATCACACAAACCATATGGGTTTTGGGGAGAGCCTCAACAATATTATTTTTATGCCTTAGACAAAGGCACAATTTCAAGGATGAAGAGATTTTGGTCACTTGAGTTCCCTAAAAGGGATGGGGGAGAGCATACACACACTCTTTATTTTGCAAAAAACAAACAAGTATAAAATAAACACTTTTAAGAATTTTCAATCTAAGTAAGTGTTAATTTTATGCACCAAATGAAGTGTTGATGAATTTTTTGGAACTTGTCTTAGGTTAAAAACTTTGAAACTTTCAAAAACCAAACATAGTGTAAATACCTACATTCCTTTTAAGCACTAAAATGAAATGTTCAAGACTTAACCTTTCCTTTTAGGCACCAAAATGAAATTTTCAAGACTTAGTAATTATAAAGTTATGTCCTCCTGCCTTGGTCCTAAAAGTTTTAGAGGGTTTCCTTCTTATTTGAATGACAATTATGGATGAGAAAACAAGATTTGAAACCATATCTCTTGGGTTTCTCTATATTTTTTACATAGAGACTAATGTCATTCACATGTGACCGATGCTATTTACCAGAGAACTGATGTTGGTTGGAAAGAAATGATACTAGTCTATAAAGAATAGTATTAGTCACCTATGAACCTAAAGGAAAAACAAAATGGTTTCCAAAAATGTTGGTTAGCTCAAATTAGCATAAAATTCCACAAAACCTATAATAAGAAGATTAGATAGAGAGCATACAAGTCAATAAAACCAAAAAAATCAACTAAAAACTTCAAGAAAGCATCAAAATCCATGTTTCTAGGCTGTGTTCTTCCCTTCACCCTGACTGATGCTATTTACTACATCATTGATGTCAGTTAGTGAAAATCACTATCAGTCACCATGTAAACTATGTATGACCAAAAAATCTAAATATGGAAAAACAAAGTTAAAACTCAAATCTTTAAGATTGTCAAGCATTCATTTGAAAATATATGAGTTACACTTTGGTCTCCTTGTTACGTGGGATGCTTTAGGTCTCACTAAGCATGCCAATTATGATCATAAGAATCCAAGAAGGGATGTTAATAATATGTTAGTTTAAGTAACAAAACTCAAAGAAACACATTAACACTAACACTTACAAGCCTATATCTTAGGAGTGATCTTAGTTTAAAAAAGATAAATGGAAGCACAACTTAAATGCAAAAGACACGATATATTACCTTCCTTGGGAGCTCCAAATGCATTGTTGAGTGGCTTTCTTAGTTTATGTTGAAGAAATATTTGGCAAATGAAGCTTGAAGGATCCTTCTCTCCTTAGCACCATGGCTTGTGATATGGATTGATGTAGCTTGGCTCAAGATTTTGGCATTATAACCTTACTTGTTAAGCATTTTTTCATTATAATACCACTCTTTTAAAATCTTTAAAGTCATTTTGCATGATAAATTTTCACCAAAATACCTTAAAATTCAATAGGTAAGGCATTGCATTTATAGAAAATGGATCTAACCCCAACCTAAGGTGAGTCAAGGTGTAGTTTAAACATTGAATGGGTTCAAAGATAACCTAAGTGAGTCAACATAACCCCAATAGATTTAAAAGGTGTAAAATACTGATGATTTTCAATGAATAGGCATGGGTATCCAAAAATAGATATTTTGAGATATTTTCTAAAGGCTTGACAACTTGCAAAGGTAAACATTAAAAGCTAGGATATTTCATTTTTGAATTTCATTTTTAAGTTATTCATTAATTACACATGGATAATTAAACTAGGCATTTAATTTGGTTTAACTTTTTAATTAATTATGATTAGATATTTAACTCTTTCAAGATTTTATATTTATTCATGTGCCCCACTTAATAGGTCCATAGGCCAAATTGATTGTTGTGATATTGAAGGGTGCTTAGGGATGAACTATGAGAGGTTATTATTGCATACAATAGGATACCCCAATTAGGGATGCCTTAACATGATTTTGAGCTTTGATGAATGATGCAAAAACAAATTTTGGATGTTTAATGATTATTAGGCTTAATTTACAATGGTTGGTAGGAATCAATCTGAAGTTGAATCGGAAGCTAGTGATGGCTAGTTTTGGGTGTCTACACAAGTCACCGATTTCAAAATACTGAGGGAGGGTGAACTTATTGTAGCTTCTCCATAATATTTTGTGATAGGATTGCAAGTTTTATAGGGTAGCTAAATGCTTACCATCAAGGATTTCTAGTTCTTGTAACTTGGAGACTCTATACTCTCCATCATATTCAAAATTCTCTAAAGATACTCACAATGGAGGCAGCGCAATCTCAATCAGGATAATAGTTTTTATGACATATACAAGGGAGTATGGAGTGGCTCTTATGGGGGTTTGATGACTAGTGTGATAAGACCAAAGGGAATGAATAATTTACAAGTGCCAATTATGGCTAACATCATTGAAAATATTTTTAAGAATGGCCATAATGGTTTTATTTGATGCCTCAACTTTTTGGTTGCCTTGTGGGTTATATGGTGTGGATTTCTTGTGCTTGATTTTGAATTTTGCACAAATTTCTTTAACATCTTTGTTTACAAATGATCCACTATTATCGGATATAATTTAGGCTAGGATACCATATTGATATATGATATAATAATGTATAAACTTGGAAATTTTCTTATCCATGATGTAAGTGACTGGAATGGCCTCAATCCACTTAGTAAAATACTTGATAGCAGTGAGAATATGTTTATGGCCATATGAATATGTTGGGTTTATTTTATCAATGAGATTGAGGCCCCAATTAAAAAATGGCCATGGTGTAGTGATTGTTTGAAGTGGTAAGGAAAGTGTGTGTATCAAATTTACTTGTTGTTGACAAGGAACACACTTCCTTACATAATTAAAATCATTTATATCCATTTTAGGCCAATAGTAACCTATTCTGAGGACTTTTTTAGCCAAGACTACATAATTGGTATGGGCCCCACACATTCCTTCATGAACCTCCTTAAGCGCTAACTTGAATTCTCTCAAAGATAAATAATGAAGTAGAATTCCATCATAGCCTTTATGATAAAGTGTGTTTCCAAGGAGGGTATAATGGGATATCTAGCGTAGGAGAAGTTTATGAGTATTATTGGAAAGGTTAGGTGGGAAAATGTGATCATGAAAATAATTATAAATTTTTTGAAACTAAGGTAGATCAAGTGGGGGATTGGGACCAACAATGGCACATACCCTTTCTAAATGTAGTAAGACATGAGTAGGCTATAGAAGATTTTCAATGAGAAACTGGTACACTTTAGAACTTTTATCAATTTATATCATGGACCCAGCTATTTCCATTATATAAGTAGATCTATTATTAGCCCCAAGTACTTGTTCAAATTATAGAGATTTAAAATGAGTTTTGAGATTATCCATAATGTACTTATAAGGTAAAAGTTTATCATCTCTAGTCTGATACTCATTATTAGATTAATTGATAATAAATTGGTAATCCCCATTGACCATTAAATATTGGATATCCCACTATAATACAAGATGAAGTACTATAATAAGTGCCTCATACTCATCCATATTATTGGTATAATGAAAATTGATATGGAATGCTTTGGGAATCATATCCCCTTGTGATGTAATCAACAAAATTTTGGACCTAGATCTGTTAGAAGTAAGGAACCATCAAAATATAGTTTCCATTATTAAATTTCATGCTTCACTTCTACTATCATAATAAAATCATCTAAAATTTTGAATCTAAGTGGTTGAGTGTCTATAATAAGGTCTTATGCAAGTTTATCATCAATAACCTACCCCTTGATAGATTTTTATTTCTGATACTCAACATCAAACTCACTTAAGAGCATGACCCATTTGGCCATGCATCTTATGAGAGTTACTTTGGATAATAAAAATTTGAGAGGATCTACTTTAGAAATAACAATGGTTTTCTTATTTAGCATATAATGTTGCAAATTTTGGGATGTAAACACCATAACTGAACATACCTTCTCAATAGGTGTATAGTTGTGTTCATAAGACACTAGTGTGTGGCTTAAATAATAAAATACATGCTCCTTGACCCAATTATCATTTTGGGCCAAAAGTACCCCCAATGCATTCATTATTGAAAGATATAGAAGCAATGGTTATCTAGGTGTTGATGGTCTCAAAACTAGAAGGTTAGCCAAATATGTGATGAGATTCACAAATTCTAATTAAAACTCATGATCCCATTAAAATGTGACCCCTTTATTTAAGAGATTTATAAATGGGTGGAACTTATCTAATAATTAATAAATGAAACTATGAATAGATTGGATCTTTCCTTTTAGGCTTCAAAGTCATTTAAGATTTGAAGGTGGAGGAATTTCAATAATGGAATTGACCCTAATAGGGTTGACTCTGATCCCTCTTTGTGATATAATAAACCCTATAAATTTTCCTCCTAAAGTGATGCCAAAGACACACTTATTAGGATTTAGGTAGAATTTATATTCATGAGGTCTCTCAAAGATTCTCTATAGAACATCAAGATGTCCAACACATGTTCTAGATTTAGCTAGGATGCAATCAACATAGCCTTCAACAATATTATGCATCATGTCATGAAAGATGACAATCATATCACACTGATAAGTGGATCCAACATTATTCAAGCTAAATGGCATGATTTGATAATAGAAAATTTCCCACAACATGGTGAATATAATTTTATGTTGGTATTCTTGATCTATCTTAATTTGATTGTAGTCAGAGAATATATCTATGAGGGACATCATATCATACCTAGTAGTAGAATTGACAATCATGTCAATTATGGGTAGAGGAAAATAATATTTAGGGCATGCTTTATTGATATTTTTGAAACTAGTACAAAGACATATACCCTATGACTTTTTTCTAACTAGAACTATGTTTGATATCCATTCAAAATAGTCTAGTGGTAAAATGAATCATACTCCTGATAACTTCTCCAATTTAGATTTTACCAAAAGAGTGATGTAGGGATGCATTTTCCTTAATTTTTTTGGACTAGCTTGCAATCTAGATGAACAAAAAGTTGATACACAACCAAATCAAGGTATAAGCTTGGCATATTAGATTATGCCCTTGTAAAAATATCAACAAAATCCTTCAAAATGGATATAATGTGATCTCACTCCACCTTAATGAGGGAAGCTCTAAGGTAAACAATTTTGGGATCATTAGATGTTCCCAAGTTCACTTCAACAGTGTTTTATACAAGAAGTGTAGAACCATCTTCTAAAATAGCAGGTAATGTGTGATCAAGAGATTTTTATTCTACTATAATTTATTTTTATTCCTCATAAAGCTATGGATAATGTGATGAATCTGAACTTACCAATTCAGGTAATGGCTAACTAGAAAAAATCTCAAGAAAGTCAAGAGCAAGATGCTCAAAGACTTGTTGTTGTTTTGATGTGATGTTGGTACTATATATAGAGCTAGGATGTGATGGAACTTGTGCATCTTTTGGGGATGAGAAAACTTTCCCATCCAAGAGTGCCTAAAACAAGTTTTCACTCAAGGGCTTGTCTTTTTATTTACTATTTCTCTAATCAATGATTGCCTTAAAGATGTTTTTACCCAAAGATCTTGTTTTATCTATTTCATGACCAATAAAGTTTTCCTTCTCTCTAAAGTAAGTAGAAGGATCTAATGAAAAATCAAATCCTTGGTTATGGTCACCAATTAACAATCCATCTTCGAGGCTTATGTATTTTGCAATTGATTCTTCATTCTAGAATTCATCAAGGTGTATAACTAAACTTTGGTCCCAATTATTGAGTTTAGGATGGCAAAGATAAAGATAAAAATGAGGTGTTATGGTCATAATGGAATTTGAATCAAATAGATCCATATTAGTAATCTCATCGAAAAGGCTATAATGGGATGTCATTGCTACGAGTCTCATTATTAGTCAATTTAAAAGAATCACTATCAAAAGTTATGAGGTCACCCTAGGAAGTATAAATCTGAGACCTTGGTTCAAATTAGGTTTACCAGCTGATAAAGGTTATAAAATTATTTGTGCTCATGGGCCAAGGCCTCTTCCTATATAATCAAATTTATCCATAATCTGATTAGGGATAAGATATTTTAAATTCTAAAAATAATCAGTAATTCCATTAGAATATAACCAGTCTCCTTCAGTTGATCTTATTTTGGTGAAGTAGTAGGTATAAATACCATTGGTGGTTTCTATGTTTCTTTCTTTTGTTTCCAAATAATTTTGATTATATTATGTCTTTTGGAAATTTTGGGTTTAGCAAATGTTTTGGGAAACTTGGGAAGCTTAAAAACATGGAAGGCATCCTTAATAAAGTAGTGAAAACTCCCACATCTTATATAATAACCTATTTTGAAAGAGTTACAGGAAATGGATCAACCAAAGTGGAAATAAGGTCACTAGGGTTGATATAATTAGATTTTGGTGGATGTGAAATTATTTCCTTGTTCTTCTTTGAAACAAATTTATAACATGGACAATAGGTATAATTATGAAACTCAACCTTTAGATGTTTGTAATACTGATAAGGTTATATATTGGCAAGAATAGTGATCTTGATCCCATCATGGGGAAAATTAAGGCACTGATGCAAGGTAGATGAAATAACTTGTAGTTCATGGATACAAAGATGACCAAGAAGTATGTTATAAGGCAATTCAATATCCATAATATGTAATAAAGTGTGATGGGACATAGAACCAACAATGATTGAAAAACTAATAATATCAAAAGACTCCCTCTCAACATTATTGTAAGTCTTTATTGTGATCATCTGTGGCTAAATATCTTTTGTAGTGTAGCCTAATATCTATCCCAATTTGAAGGACACTATATTCAACCTTAAATGATTGTCTATAAGAACTTGCTTAATTTTATGGTTTTTAATGATGACCTCAATATACAAGGGGTTATTATGGCTCAGACCAAGAGTGGACATGTTTTTTTGATCAAATATTACCTGTCAAAATGAAGATAAATGTCCTAAAATTTTTTGGAACTATTCAAGGTTAATATATTAAGGCACAATAGATTCAAAATTATTATAAAAGGTCATTAAAGATAGTTATATGGACTTTAGATGCACACACAATATCTAAAATAGAAAATTACATAGGGGTTTTACTTAATTGGTCCAATAGAATATAAGGCTTTTCAATAGTATAATGAGATAGTTTAGCCTTAGATGGTATAGTGTTTGTATTTGGATATGAGGGCATGATGTTCATGTTAGGTTTAGTGGTAGAAGAGGGAAAATGGCCTTAAAAAATAAATCATGAGCATATAGTTATGATTGCATAATCTAGAGGTGGTAAGGAGCCATTATAATTAGAAGACAAAGGCAAAGGGCTTTGGAGGGTGACTCATAGGTATCTAGTTGCATTTGAGAAATTTTGAGTTTCCAAGGAACCATTATAATTAGAGGAAGGATGGGGTCTAGAAATGGTAACCCATGCAAATTGAGGTGCAATATAATTAATTATATTCAATGAAACATTACTTGAGGGAGAGAGTGTTGAACCTATAATTATGGTTCCAATACTTCAATAAGCATGGATAGCTCACAATATTTAATAGTGATAGTAGAAATGTGGTTTCTATAAATGTATCCCATGGTGTTATTATAGTTGTAAGGTATGTTTTTGTAACCTAGGTTATTAACATGGGTATTATGATCCTGATTGTGATCATGTTGATTATGATTTTGACCTTGAGTTTGATTCTATCCTGGGCTTTGATTGTTCCTTGGTGGTTGTTGATTATGTCAAGGAAATGGGTCTTTATAGATAACCATATCCTAATTAGCATTCTATGGAGCAATATTTATCTCAACTTCGCCACTCTCAATCAAATCTTCAATGAGATTTAGTAACTAAACACAATGATAAACACTATGACCAACAACATGATGGAAATTGCAAAATTCATTTACTTGATACCAATCGGGTTTGGGTTGATCTTTAGGAAATGGCTTTGGTATAGGCCATACTATCAATTAATTGCTATGAAATTTTGGAACATAGCCTCAATAGGGTCTCCTAGTTTATTGAGGACTCTGAAGTTATTATTGAATACTCTTCATATAGGGACACTTTGTAAAGTTTTTAGTGGATTAGGTGGAGCTAATTACACATTTATAGCTAGTAGAGCCTGAACCATTTATACATGTATTAATTTAGTTTTTCCATTTCTAACCATGTTCTTATTTTTATTAAACCCTTTAGGTTTCTCTCTTATAATAGTTTGAGTATGAGATTGGGTCTGATTTGAAATTTAACCTTGTGAAAAAATCTTGACAAGGCCCTTGGTGATAAGTGCCTTCTCAATCTATGCACCCTTGTCTATAATTTATTTAAATATGTTTACACAAGCAAGATGTAGATTGTGTACCACCTCAAGGTGTAAATTTTGTGTAAAAATGTTGATCAAGTGTTTATTTATAAAATTATGTTGAAAGCATCTAGCTAATGTTCTCCACCATTGTAGATATGCTATGAAGCTTTATCCATCTCATTTTTTAGCTTCGCACAAGTCGACTACAGTTAATTTGTGTTCAATATTGTAAGAGAAGTGGTTGAATTTTTTTTAGATAGATCATTACAATCTATAACCGATCCCTTGGGTAACTTAATAAGCTATTCTCAAGCTTGAATCTCTAAAATTCATAGAAACAAGTGAAGAAAATAAATGCTACTATAAACTACCTCTTGACATAATAATGAAAATTTCTAAATATGTTCACAAGGGTCACCCTTCCCTTTGTATTTGTTGAATTTGGGTGCCTCAAAATGAGGTAGAAAGGGTACTTGGAGAATACTTGAATCAAATAGATATGAACATATCTCAATTAATTTACAATTATTAATTTTATTTATTATTTCCAATCATGACACAATTTACTTTATCAAATTCCACTCTTGCATGTTTGGTGCATTAGTGGGTGGAATATAATTTTTTTGGGGTGGTATGTGCCCCTATTACATGTATTTTTTAGGGATATACACCCTACAATCCACAACTTTGTTTTGGTTCTCTCCTTGATTCGAGTAAGTAAGCTTTTATTTTTGGGGTTGATAAACATTCGTTGAAGTATACCACCTTAAATTAAAAGAAATCTATATATTGGGGAGTTTATGGTCTATTCACCAAAGTACACATAGGTTGCAAGGAAGTTGCCAAATAATTTTGAATAATTTCTTCAATATTTACTGAATGTATTGGTCTTTGATTCTATGAAGGAATAAGAGGTTCTTGATGATTTAAAAATGTATGATTGATGTCTAGCAAAGCATGTTGTGAAACCTCTTAAGACTTAGGTTTTTTAATTGAGACATCATTATCCATCATAGGTGTGTTCTCAACTAAAGTGTGTTATGTAGGTTTAACCACATTCCTTTCCTCTTTGGAAGCATCATTGTGTATATAAGTAAAAACTAAAGATTGTATTAAGTCTACAATAAGTTGTTCTACATATAATTGACTTATCTTTTCGATCTTGGTGATAAGATCTTGATCATTAGGTGTTGACTCTATGAGTACTTCCTTTCCTTTTCTAGAAGATGTAATGTTTGTTTTTGTAATATGAATGAGACATTGTTCTTGATATTATTATTCTTCCCTAACCAATGTATGTAATTGTTCCATAAGAAAGTCTAAAGGCAATCTAGCATTGGATTTAATCAACCTTAGGAGTGCTTCATATTTTTCCTCTAAGAGTTAAAAAAATAGTCTTCCTCAGATCATATAGTCATGGGAATGTCTTCAAATACAATGGGATTATCTTGTCCATCATAAAAGTGTTCTTCCTCATAGATAGGGCCATAAGGTACCCCACTATGAGTGTACCTTTGCATGATGTTTGAAAGGTTATTCTCTACATGTTATAAGATTTTGAAAATGTTTTACAAATGTTAACAAGGTGTGTTTTGATTTTCTCCAAACAAGTGATAAGGTAAAAAAGAGACTATAATAAAGATAAGGTGGTGTAGTACCACACAATTAGAAGAAATTTTCATGAAATTAGTCAATTTTTGTGGGTTGAAATAATTAAACTATAAGAGGGTATGATAACTCAAAAACTTGTAGTGTAAACTAGTACACCAAACATAGGTTTAAAGATACGCCAATACCATAAAACATAGGAACAACTTTGACGAGTTGAAACTAGAAAATTCAAAGAGTTTTTATGATGAGGAAAGTAATGATTTGAACTAAGAAAATCAAGATGTGAAAACATGTGATTATTCCTAAGTATGAAACTAAAACCAAATGGGTAGCACAACACCACCACATGGTAATAGGAAGTATAAAATTTGCTATAGAACTTAAAGCGTGAGTGATATATTAGATAACCTACATTCACAATGATCAAATTATGATTAGTATATAAAATTGCCTTTAACCCAAATGATAAATTGTACCCAAGTTAATAAAACCAAGTACAAATGGTGAATCGATTACCACATAACTTAGAAAGGTGAGATTTCAAATTTTAATTACAAAGTGAAGGACTTGGAGATTTTTTGTAAAAAAGTTTAGACTTAAATGGGAAACATAATAATGTTGTTTAGATAAGACAAACACAATGTTTCAAATGAGGATTTTAACAAGGCAAAAGATTATTTTGATTTGGTCAGCATAATGCCTCCTTGTTCAAATAAAATAGTGGAAAACAAATGTGTTTGGTTGATGTTTTGGTTATCAAACAAGTTTTTAGACTCAATCAAGACCAAGTAAGTAAAGGAAAAGACAAATACAACTAAGTATAACATCCAAATCCCTAAAATAACAACATTATTTCACATCACTGAATTCCATATATATACATGATTTTGGGAGGATTTTAAGTGTTAATCTAAAAATAAAAGTGCATGAAGTAGTAGTTGTAACTTTGGGCTACTCGCCCTGCATCAACAATGTGTCTGTGATAAGTGGAGTTGTTCTAAAACTTAAACTTTTGACTATCTAGATGGTCTCAAGTGTGATTAACACTAGAGATGCCTCACATCAATTGAGTTCATACCAGTTAACTTACTATGCAAGGATCTATTCCTTTTCATAGTGATTTCATCCATGCACTGCTTAGTGGAATCCCCTAGTTAATGAATCCTATCTCAAGTTTTCATTACAATTGTAGAGGTTATCCACTCAACCCATTATAATCATAGTGTATATTCCCTGATTTATATAACCTACCATTAAATGGGGTTGAAATAATGTTGGGAGATGAAACCCTAGGTCAAAGCTTCCCTAAAGAATTTGTGAGGATGCTATGAACTCCCACTCACAAGCTAAATTGAATAAAATAAATTACCAAGTGAAAAGACTTTAGAGGTTGTGTTTAGATCACCCAAACCATAAAATTCTTAAGGAGAGCCTTAACAACATTATTTTCACACCTTAGACAAGGAATAATTTTAAGAAAGGAGTGCTTTTAGTTACCTGAGTTCCCTATAGGGGATGTGGTAAGAGCATACATGCATCCTTCATTTACAAAAAATAAACAAGTATAAAATGATCTAGCATAAAAAAACACTCCAAATAATTTTTAGTTTTAAGTGAATGTTTATTTTATGCACCAAATTGAGATGTTTGTGAAGTTTTTGGCCCCTTGGCCTTAGTTTTAAACTTTAAAAAAAATTCTCAAAATAAACTAAGTATAAACCATCTAAATTCATTTTAAGCACCAAATGGAGATTTTCAAGAATTAAACATGTTCAAATTTGGTACATTTAAAGTGCATGACCTATAATTTTTAGAGGGTTTCCTTCTACTTCGAAGCATATTTATCAATGATAAAAACAAGATTTGGAAAATTCCTCTTGATTTCTCTATTTTTCTTATATAGAAACTGATGTTGGTCAACAATGACTGATGTCAGTTATAATAAACCAATGATGGCCATAAAAGAATCAATGTTGGTTGATAAAAATTGATGTTGGTTACCTCTGAATCCTTATGCAAAAAATGTTTAATTTAAAAACTTGTGTTAGCCCAAGTCAGTATAAAATCTCAAGAAAAACTTTTGGACAATATAATAAAATGTTTAAATAGAGACTTAAAATCTAAAATAATAAATTTCAGCATTCAAGAAAGCTAGAAAACCTAATTTTTGTTTCATTTTCTACCCTGCACATGAATCGATGCCAATTAGGCAAGACCAATTCTAGTTACAGAGAATTAATATCGGTCACTATGTGTTAATAAAATCACAAAAATATGAGAAAAATAATGTCAAAACTTGATTTTTATGGATTTTTAAGGACTTTTAAATAAATCTAAAAATATCAAATTATTCTCCTTACTTGAATTAGATGTGTGGTCCTAATGGGCATTCCAAGATGTATAGATGGAATCAAAAGTGAGTTAGATCAAGCATTAGTCAAGAAAACTCAATAGAATGCATAAGAACATAACTAGCTAAGACAAATCCTTTGATGGGGTTTTAAAACTGATAATTAAGATATTTTTAAAGAAATCATACACAGTATACCTTTCCAAGAGCATCCCATCATCCAAATATGGCTTAAAAATGTGATTTAACCTTGATTTGGTGCTTAAGTCTTTGTTAATGATGAATGGAAAAGCTCCTCCATCATATCTTATGCAAAAATTAAACTAGGCTCATGATATTTAAATCGATTTTATGCCTATCTTGAAGCTATCCTATTGTAAATTAAGAATTATAACACTACACACAAATGGCTTGCGGAGAGGATTATGCATAATAAGTTTACATAAATGAAGCTTTAAAATGGTGATCTTGGCCTTCTTATTTATAGATTTTTGGAATTGATCAGAATAAACCATGACCATCCATCTTGATATCAAGATTTGTGGCCATGGATTAATTTAATTTTTGAAACTTAATTCATAAATACCCTCATAATTATTTAGAAGGAAGAGGCATTAAAGAGGCATGGGAGGCCTTAAACATAATATTTGTTGCATTTATGGCTTATGAATGCCACCCCACAAATGATTTCATTTGATGATGAAAATATGATAAATCAATTTCTAATTAAAATATATTTAATAACTTCCATGGATTTTCCACTTAAGCCCTTGATTTGGATTAATTTGCCTAACTGAGATTAATCAAATTTTATGCAATTCTTTGGAAATTAGTTACACAATATTAATCAAACTGGTCAAAATATCATAGTATTGGGTTATAATTTGACTAAAGTATAATTATAATATGATGTTAGGTACATACAAACCAATACTCCATTTATGACATTATCGATGTGAAATAACACATGCATGTGTCATGTGATGAGCTCAAAATATGGCTCATTATTGACATGTTATTTCCTTCAATTCATCTCTCGAAGGATATTATCTTATGCAAATCTTAGATTTTTAGATAGCTATTACAAGAAAAATAGATATTTGTCTTTTTTATATTGAACCAAAGACTAAACCTTTACTTTGTCATTAATGTCTAATACATAACATGTTTTAGTGATCTTTATTGTGAAGAATGCTCAAGAAGAAGACACAGGTGATGTATAATGAATGTTCCATTTTGATCTCCATCTAGCTTGCTTCTACAGACTCTGTAGGCTTGTTTCTAAGGACCTATAGGCTTGTTTCTACGAACTCTATAGGCTTGTTTCTATAAACTCTGCAGATTTATTTCTACAGACTCCACATGCTTGTTTCTAAAGACTCCACATGATTGTTTCTATGGACTCTGTAGGCTCATTTTTATGGAATCCATAGGCTCATTCCTGCTAACTCTGTAGGTTCAATTCCAAAAAAATTGTAAGGATGAAGCTATAAATGGGAAGCTAGCAGTCAGATAAGATAAGAGAGAACTATTCCAACTAGAATCAAATAAGGAAAACAACTGCCTGCTATTTTGAAGGACTTAATTTTGATAAAATTGTATGTAATTAGATTTTAGGACTATTATAGGATAGTATATTATTCCATCAAAATAATTGGATCTCTTGGAAATCCAATCTCCTATCTTTGGATGAATGGATCAACCAAGAAATCCTATTTCTTTCCATCCTATTTTGAGTTGATTGTATTAGTATAAAGTGTAAGAATTTCATCATTGAAAGTAATCGAGAATCAAGAATTAGAAATCAGATATTATATAAAAGATTTGTACAAGCATACAAATTTTAGCTAGATTGTAATCATTTCATTTTTATGAATTAATACTTCAATTTCTAGCACTGATTAATCTTTATTCCTAAGTCTGAGAGGAGCAAGGGCCCACTCTCCTTAAAACCAAGAACTGTGTATGATATTTATATTATGTTTTATTAATTCATTATTATAATTAATTAGAATCTTTTTACTATTTACATTTATTCATAAAAACATCAAAACAAATTCATAGTTTAAAAAGCATTTTCTTATTTCATTTCTTTTCTAATCAAAGTGCATTTTCTTTTACAGCAGATGTGTGAAGCAAATTTCCTTTCATAAGTAAGAGTGTGAATTTACTTTCCATGAAAACATAAATAGGAGTGTGATTTTTATTTTCAAGCAAAAGATTGGATTGATTTAATTTATTTCTTTTTCAGCAAAAGCATGAATCACATAGTTTAGGACACATTCCTTTCTTTAGTCAAAGTTAGAATAGGATCAACAATCACCCCCATAAGCCACCTTCTAGATCTACCATCATATACCTTACTGTAGATAGCTTTGAACACCAGCCTGGTTGATAAGACATCAATTAAATATTGATTAAATGAGGAGTTAGATGACACTCATCATTTTTGGTGCCATTGCCGGGGAACACAAGGTGTTAGTAAGGTAATAATTATTAGTCTAGAGTGAAAAATAGAAAAATTGTAAAAATCATAACAATCCCAAAATAGTCAATAAATTGATGTACCATCCTAGAGATTATAAAGGATGATTCATCCCAAAGTTTACATCACGAACACAAGTTGACACTCCAACATCTTTGAGAAGTGAACCAAAAGTTACAAGTGAAACCTATATGCAAAAGTCTTCTAAAAGTTGGATAGAAACCAGGCCATTGCCAAAAAAAAGCCCCATAGGACAAATTCCTCAAGATCCATCTCTTGTAGGAAGACATTATTTAGAGATTGCCAAAGACTTAGAAGAATCATTTCAAAGATCTATAGCTGAAGAAAATTTTGAGAACTTTGAACAACCCATAACTGATACCACAAATATTTAGTGGGAAGATCATCTCAGCTTTGAAATATCAGAAGAAGAAGAAATGGCTCTCCAACAAAATCAACAACTTGCACAACTAGGAAGGACTTTTTTCTTTCCTATTGTTACATATCCTAATGATCAAACCCCCATGAAAAATATTTCACTAGCTAATCTGCCAAATTTTTGGGGATGATCTACAAAAGATCCTGATCAATTCATGTTTGAGTTTAAGGTGTTATGTCAAACCTATGATTACACAACTAATAGCCAGAAATTAAAACTATTTCCCTCTACACTTAAAGATACATTTATGAGATAGTTCATGGGTTCACCTAGCAATTCTATTAAAACATGGGATGACATGGAAACAAAATTCTTGAACAAATACCAAGATTACTATCGAGTACAAGAAAGAAAAGAAGATTTCTTCAAAATCAAACAGAATGAGGATGAATATTTAGAGGAATATTTGGATAGATTCATGTTCACTCATAAAAGAAGAAATTATCCACTCATTGAAGATGTTCAAAAATTGGTTTTCTTGAAAGGATTGGACGAAGACACTAGAGATCCCTTAAATCTAATGGGAGGTGGAGATATAAATAAGTTGACTTTCGATCATATTTTTGAGCTTTGTACCAATTACTCTCGAATGAAACTTAGAAGTAGGAAAGGAAATTTTGGGAAATCTAATGAATTGGGTAAGTTAATGGAAGAATTTGATAATCTAAAGACATATATCTTGGTTACACTAAATAGTACTTTGGATGGCCTTCAAGCTAAGGCAAATGCAACAAAACCCTTATCAATCTACTGTCCTAAGTGTAGATAGAAACATGCCCTTAGAGACTACCCCCTAGATAGAACTAATGTTTCATCATATGGGATCTATGATGTAATAGAGCATGATAACAAATATTGCACCCTTATGCCTATTTTAAAGAATCAAATGAAAACATAAGTCTAGTCCATTGAAAAAGTAAATTTTATTTAGAGATAAAACTTTGCCCCACAAAACCAAGCTCAAGGATAGTTTAATGCAATCAATCTAGTTGATCCATGGATGTCACCATGGAATGTTTTAGTTCCTTCACCATTTTAGAATCAACTATAAATTCCATCAATTCAAAATCCATGGGCAAGATAATATTGGATGCCAACACCTCCATGGATGGTGCCACAACCATAGCAACAATGGGTACCATAACAGCAATGGATGCCATAGCCATATCAATAATGGAATCATCAATGGAACACATAGCCACAATTCACCCAACCAAGAAAACCACTTCAATAGCAAACTATTATGCCACCCCCAATTATTTAACAACAAGGACAAATCAATCAGCCCTCAATGCCTACAAAACCAATAGCAAATCCAAAAAATAGACAACCAACACCTATTTATGTTAATGAAAAGGAAGAAACAATTAATGTTAGAGTTGTTAAGTGTTTAGACATACATTTGAGATCATGGAAAACTATACAAAAATCTCTAGTTCTCATTTCTGAGATACCTAATGAAAATGAAAGAATGGAATCATCTCAAGTAAACACTGGAGAAGCTAAAATCAAAATGAGCCCTAAAATAAATAAACGAAACACTACTACACCAGTAGTTCCTTTTCTAGAAAGATTAAGAGAAACTGATATTAAACTAGAATCAAACTTGGTCCATGAGTTGCAAAAGATCAATATTGAGGTACCCCTTCTACAAGTTATTAGGGATATACCTAAATTAAATAAGATCATCAAAAACCTTTGTATCAAGACACATGGGAGGAAATAAAAATATCCAAGAACCATTCATGTTGATGGAAAAGTTGTTGATTTATTAGCAAGAAAACTATTAGTTCTAAAATATGCAGATCCGGGAAGCCCAGTGATCACAGTCACAATTAGAGGTAAAGAAATTCTTAACATCTTGGTAGATTTGGGAGTAGAAATCAATGCATGATAACTGATACTCTTAATGCATTATCTCTTATGAAAATTCAACCCACAAATAACATTATTCAAATGGTGGACCAGGCTGTAACTAAACTAGAAGGGACTATAGAAAATGTTGAAGTGCTAATAGAGTCTTAGGAGTATTCAATAGATTTCATGGTCTTGTAACCCAAAACAAAGAATCTAGGATATCCCATAATCCTAGGTAGACCATGGTTGGATAATGTAGTAGCATTAATTGATTGTAGGTTAGGAGACATGACCATTTCTAATGGGTTAAAATCCAAATGCATCTCCTTGTATCTTCCTGCAAAACCATCAACAAATTGCATATAAGAACTTTTGATGAATCAGACAACACATTAAAAAACATTTACTCCTTAACCATGATCATAGTTAAAAAAAATTGAAAGAATTAAATGGAGATATATACCCAAAATCTATGGACTATGTCAGTCCAAAAACTATGAACTCTGCTAGGTTGAAAGCTACAGACTTTGCCAATCTGAAAGCTATGAAATCAACTAGTCTAGAAACTATAGACTACCTTAGTTTAGGATTCTTGGGTCAAATAGAAAATTTTGAAACCTCCACTTCTACTTCTTCTAGTACTTCATCATATGATCATAGATTGATTTAGGAAAGTGTGTGGAAATTGGAAAAATAACAACAAACTCATTTCTTAGATGCATTTCATTATTCTTTAGCAAGATTGATTCCTCCTAGAAAAGAGTTTGTTGATAATGTAACTATGTTTCATAAGCTACTTCCTCATCCATAACCTCTGAACTCATTGATTAGTGATTTTAAGCAAATAGAATCCAACTACATAGGTAAAAAACCAATCATGGTATTACCTGGAAAGATTTTGAACATCAATAATTGGTTAACAAATGAAAAGGAAGATCAACTCTTTGAAGTATTGGAAAGACATACCAAGGTTTTTGCTTGGGATTATACCAATATAAAGGGAATTCACCTGAGCATATGCACTCATCAAATTTACACAAAATCTGTCAAACTAGTCTAAAAAACCACAAAGAAGAATAAACCTAGCATTAAAGGAAATAGTCAAAATAAAAATATAAAAGTTGCTAGAAGTTGGGTTTATTTACCCCATTTCAGACAGCCAGTGGGTTTCACTCTGGTACTTGTGCCCAAGAAAAATGGAAAGTTAATAGTATGTGTAGATTATAGAGAGTTGAATAAAGAAACATTAAGAGATTACTTTCCTTTACCTTTCATTGATCAAGTTCTTGACAACTTGATAGGAAAGAGATACTTTCATTCCTAGATGGGTTTAGTGGGTATAACCAGATAATGATAGTAGCTAAAGATCAAGATAAAACCACATTTACATACCCTTGGGGAACTTTTTATTACCAAGTACTTCTATTTGGACTCTGTAATACTCTAGTAACCTTCCAAAGAGCAATTTTGGTAATATTCTCTGACCTTACAAATGATTGTGTTGAGGTATATATGGATGATTTCACCATTTATGGTGGAAATTATTAAGAGGCTCTTACTAACTTGGAAAGTGTACTAATCAGATGTGAAAAACATCAATTATCTTTGAGCCATGAGAAATGTTTGTTGATGATGGATGAAAGAATATTCTTGAGACACCATATTTCTATAAAGGACATTCAAGTTGATCCAAAGAAAGTTAAAATGATTTCTAACTTACCCATTTCACAAACACAAACTAAGGTTAAGAGTTTTTTGGGACATGTTGGTTACTACAGATGCTCCATAGATAAGTTTAGCTAAATATCTACCCCTATGTTTTCCTTGCTTACAAAAGATAATATATTCAAATGGAGTGATAGTTGTCAGTAGGCCTTTGAGACCATCAAAGCTAAACTTGTTACTACTCCATTATTGAGAGGACCAGATTGGACTAAGCCATTCTATATATACACAGATGCTTCCAATATAGCACTAGGAGAAGTCTTTGGACAAAAGGATGAAGAGGGTATTATGTATGCTATATATTATATTAGTAAAAACATGACACTTGCTAAAATAAATTACACCACAACTGAGAGGGAATTCCTAACTATAGTCTATGTAATTAACAAATTTAGACACTATATAATAGGCTATAAGGTATTTGTCTATATAGACCATTCAGCTATTAGATATCTTACTAACAAACCAATTGTGGGAGGTAGGATTATTAGATGGTTTTTTCTCTTATAATAATTTGATGTTATTATTATAGACAAATTAGGGAAGTCTAATGTGGTTGCTAATTTATTGTCAAGAATGAACACTACAGGTGAAGAAAAACTAGTGGAAGATGACTTTTCAAATGAACAATTATTTTCTATTTCAACAAAATATTCATGATTTGCTGATATAGCCAATTACCTCTCCATAGGGAAGTTTCCTCTACAATTTTTACAAAAAGAAAAGAAACATTTAATCAAAGAAAGTTCTTCTTTTAAATGGATTAATGGAATGTTATTTAAACTTGGACCTGACCGTGTGTTTTGTAGGTGTGTGACAAATGGTGAAGCTTATAATATCATTAGAGCTTGTCATGATGAATCAAGAGGAGGTCATTACTCAGCTCAAGAACCATACATAAAATCCTAGGAGTAGGATACTATTGGCCTCATCTTCATCAACAAGTAAAAAGATATGTCAGACACTGTGATGCTTGTCAGTGAATTGGACAGCTTACTCTTTTATTAGAGATGCCTCTACACCCTCATCCTTAATTGGTTTTAGAACCATTTGAGAAATGGGGAATTGATTTTATAGGTCCTATAGATCCTCCTTCTAGAGGAAAATAATATCTCCTAGTATGTACAGACTATGTCACCAAGTGGGCAGAAGTGGAAGCATTAACCAATGCTAGAGAAGAGATGGTAGCTGATTTATTATATTTCAAAATCATGCAAAGATTTGGTGCTCCAAGGGAAATAGTCTTAGATCAAGGACCACAGTTCATGTCAAACATGATAAAGCACTTCATGCAAGTATATCAAACTTAGCACAAAAAAACATCTCCATACCATCCATAGGCTAATGGGCAAGTTGAAGTCACTAATAGAGAATTGAAAACCATTTTAACCAAAGTTGTTAATTCCAGTAGAAAGGATTGGGTAGATAAGGTACCAAAATCTATTTGGGCCTATAATATTACTTGAAAAATAACAACTAGATTTTCACCTTATGAATTGGTGTATGGTAAGAAGCCTTTATTCTCTATTGAAGTTAAATTACAAACTCTGAAAATAGTTGTAGAAGTAGGAATTGAATTAGAAGAAATATGGAAAGAAAGACTCCTAAAACTTAATTAACTTGATGAAATTAGGATGGAAGCACTACAAAGAATTGAATTGGTACAACATCAAAGAAAAGTTTGGCATGATTCACAAATCCAACAATGAAAGTTTTAGAAAGGAGATTGGGCACTACTGTTTGATTCTAAATTTTAGTGATTTAAAAGAAAACTACAAACAAGGTAGTTGAGACCTTATCAGATTGAGGAAGTCTATGAAAATGGTTCTATTAAGATAATAGTGATTGATGACAGTAGAAGAGCTCTGTTAGTCAATGGACATAGATTGAAGCTCTATCAGAAACATCTCAATAAAGAAGAATTTATTCAAAAATTAAAGGATCAAGTAGTTGTTCTTGAGAGATCTACTTCTTCTAGAGAACATGCTCCTTGATAATTCAAAAAAAAAATTAATGGTGAAAATCCTTCCAAGGACACTATTGACAATGCATACCCAGAAAACCAGCTTGCCAGCTAGATATGCATTGCAAAAAAAGGCTTTAGGTATAAAACCAATAATGGCTAGCCAAAGGTAAAAAACAAAATTTATAAGAAAATAAATAGAGAATCACATAATGTCACTATGATTGGTCATCTCCATGCAAACTTATTTGTGTAGGACACATGGCGAGCAAAAGATACATCTAAGGTTAAAGTAAGTAAGACATATATTTTATTTATCTATGTTTAGTTAATTAATTATCTTTGATTTGATTAAGAAACTAGTCTATGAAGATGACCCAAATTTGAATCTTCCAAAATAGAATGACACATGCCATAATGAAAAATCATGCAATCGAACCACCAAAGGTGTATGGATAAGTGTGCAGCTTTGATATCATCAATTAAGTCATCAATTATGATAATGATGGGATGTAATAAAAAGGGTTTTAAATGACATAATGAATCACTATCACCATCAAAATGACACATCATTATCTCACCCAATGTCTAATAATGGACAAAATGGTTAGCACACTCCATAGAAACATGTAGAGCTTCACTGTATCAAGTCATCATACCAAACTATAGACTCATGCAGTTGTAGCATTTCATATGAACCATTTCATTTCTACAGACTTCAATAGAAGCTGGTCTACCAATCCTTAGTGATTTCTACCTATCGACTTCAACAAAAGACTGGTCTACACCTCAATTAGAGTTAAAGAAATTGAGTTGACTATAACTCTACATAGAAATGGGACAAAAGACAAGATCAGAGCCGAAGAATGTAATAAAGTTTCATAAGGACAAAGCTTCTATAGTAGTGTTTAGAGCTAATGGCTGGCTACCTTTCATTGAAAAGTTTTAGGGTTTTGATGAAACAATGGTAAGTGAATTCATTACCAATCTCACTCATAAATTTTTAATTGTGAAAGCCATTGTTATTCCTATTGCAACTTAGATTATAAGCCAAATTATACAAGTTACAAAAAAGGGAGTGAGAGCTATAAGTAGAATTTTATTTAGTGATTTAATTAGTCAGTTTAATGGTAATGAGTAGACTAGAACTTCATGTATAGTATATTCCAAGGGAAAATCAAAAGGGATTAGTAGAAATTCACTTTTTGAACCTTGGAAATTTGTAGCCAAGTGGGTACTCAAATATAACATTTATGAAGGGAAACATAGTATTTTAGGGGGAGACACCATGAAAATGTTAATACATCTTAAGCATGGGAGATAAAACACTCAATACAAAATTAACCTCCCATCTTTCTTATATGGTGCTCTGCAAGTTATGTCTACAACCCCTAATTTTGCTCTTAGGCATCATGGCCTCATTCAACTCATTATTCAACATCACTTTCTTTAGCAAGGACAAGAAGTTTGGGAGGAATTTTAGAATAGTCTAATAGAACAAATTCCAAATCTGCCTTCACAAGAAAACCCAAATCTACCACATGAACACTCATCTCCACCAGCTATATCAGCTGAGAAAACAACACCAAGGAAAAAAATTTAGACTGTAATCTCCACAAAAATCCCTTCTTATTCTTCAAGAAGAATCACAAGGTCTCAAAACCCTAAAGTTTCAAGGTCCCCACAAGAACCTCATGAGTTTGTAGTACAACTAGTTCCCTTGTCAGGAAGAGGAAAATTGAGATAGAAGGTTGTTACAAAACTTGAGAAGACCAAGGGTTTGGTGGTTGAGAAGGAAAGCCAACCAAGTGTAGCTCAAAGAGTAATTAAAAGAAGGAGAAGGCTCATTTTAATAGAAGAAGATGAATAAGAAGCTATAGATATTTTAGATAGTCTTAAAATAGTGTCTCACTCCCCCATACATTAGAATATTCTTGCACCTATAGATATTTAAGAAATTCCTTCTGAAAGGAAATCTCTAATCATAATGGAGGAGCCAAATCTAGAGGAAGAGCCACACACGATAGAGGAATTAAGTATGGTGGAATAACCACCTATTCTATTTGAAATTGTAATGGACAAAGAGAAAATTGTATGTACCAATGAGAAAGGTAAATCATCTAATCTAAATGATTCTATTATGTAGTTAACTTTTTAGCTTTCTTAAGCTCAAGCTCTTGAAAAACAAAACACAACTAACATTTCTAACTTTATTAGTCAATTATAGAACAAGAATCATCTCAACGCATCTTTGGTGCTGAAATTAGATACAACATCTACTGATCATGTAGCAGAAGTTCACAGATTAAAATAAATAATAAAGGAACATGAAAATGAACAAATAGATCTTTGGATATATGTGGCAAATCTAAAGAAGGAAAATAGGAGATTGTATATTTTGGTAAACTCTTTCGAAGCACCTACTATTGCACCTTCTCCTCCTAAGGCATTTGTTGACCATGGTTGTCAAATAAGTGATCCAAGTATTCCTTCCTTGAAAATACTACATAAAATTGAAGAAGAATATTTTATACTTAAACATAAAAACAAAGATGCAACTTATTCAAACAAACTCTTGGAAAATGAAAAGAAAGAATTAGAAGCTAAAGTCTAAGAGTTAGAAGAAAATTTTTAGAATGCATGCAAATTAGGGGAAATTATTTTGGCATATAGGAATATTTATCCTACATACAGTTTGTTTTTATTTGAATAATTTTATAGATGGTAGCTTCTATATATCTCCTATCATCTTCCTTACAAAATTTTGCAGCTAACAATAGTTTTGGAAATTTTCTATAGTGTTGAACCTGATCAACAAGATTTACTTTGTGAATTTTATTTGTATGACTTGATTTTAGGAGATCATGAGCACAACAAGTTTTTGATAAATCTTCATGTAGGAGAAGTTTAACTAAGAGCATTACATTATACATTTAAAAATTAAATAGCATGGAAAAGTAGATTTGAGGACTATACAAATCATGCTAAGACTACAAGATTGTGTGTTAGACTAGCCTTTCCTATTCTCAGATTGATCAAATAGAATTTTAACTATGATTTGTTAGACGATGAGGTTAAAACACATTATTTATAAGCTTTATATGATTTTTTTGTTTCTTTTGATTTATTTTCAAGACAAAGTTTTGATTTAGTGGTGGCTACAAGTGTAAATAGATGGGACCAACTTTCAATGCCTCTTAAAAGGTGAGAGGTCATGTCCCCAAATAAATTAAGATGGTGTATGAGGAGAACATCCTAAATTCTAGAAATTTTAATAGAGGTAATCAACTTTAGGGGAGAGAAGAAATGGAGTGACATGAGATATAGACCCCCTTTGCTAATAATACCTATTCTAGGATGGCAAAATTGGGCTCCATAATCAGAGGAGCAATTTAGTATATGGAAACAAATGATTCAAACACATTAGGGATTTACCAGCAATTTAGATAGACATATAACAAATGAATTTGATGAATATGACTTAAGCCAGAGTGTGGAAAGTAGAAGCTAGAGCTATGAATGTTAATAAATGTTTATAATGGGACTTGCAAAAGGTAAAGCTTAGGGAGATGATGAGCTCAGAATATGGCTCATTATTGACATGTTATTTTCTTCAATTCATCTCTCAAAGGATATTATCTTATGAAAATCTTAGATTGTTAGATAGATATTACATGGAAAATAGATATTTGTCTTGGTTATATTAAACTAAAGACTAAACCTTTACTTTGTCATTAATGTCTAATATATAGCATATTTTAATGATCTTTGTTGTGAAGAATACTCAAGAAGAAGACACAAGTGATGTATAATGAATGTTCCATTTTGATCTCCATCCAGCTTTCTTTTACGGACTTTACAGGCTTATTTCTATGGACTCTATAGGCTTGTTTCTATGGACTCTATAGGCTTATTTCTATGGACTCTATAGGATTTTTTCTATGGACTCTGTGGGCTCATTTTTATGGACTCCATAGGCTCATTTATACAGACTCTGTAGGCTCATTCCTCCTGACTCTATAGGGTCAATTCTAAAATTTTTGTGAGGAAGCTATAAATGGGAAGCTGGCAGTCAGAAAGGATAAGAAAGAACCATTACAACTAGAATCAAATAAGGAAAATAACCACCTGCTATTTTGAAGGGCTTATTTTTGATAAAATTTTATGTAATTAGATTTTTGGAATATTATAGGATATTATATTATTTCATCATAATAATTGGATCTCTTGGAAATCCAATCTCCTATCTTTGGATGAATGGATCGACCAAGAAATCCTATTTCTTTGCATCCTATTTTGAGTTGATTGTATTAGTATAAAGTTTAAGACTTTTGTCATTGAAAGTAATCAAGAATCAAAAATCAAAAATCAGATATTATATAAAAGATTTTTACAAGCATACAGGTTTTAGCCAAATTGTAATTATTTCATTTTTATGAATTAATACTTCAGTTTCCAGCACTGATTAATCTTTTTTCCTGAGTTTGAGAGGAGCAAGGGCCCAATCTCCTTGGAACCAGGAACTATGTACAGTATTTATGTTATGTTTTATTAATTAATTATTATAATTAATTAGAATCTTGTTATTGTTTGCATTTATTCATAAAAACATCAAAACAAATTCATAATTTAAAAATCATTTTATTATTTCTTTTCTTTTCTAAGCAAAGTGTGTTTTCTTTTACAACAGATGTGTGAAGCAAATTTCATTTCATAAGTAGGAGTGTGAATTTAATTTCCATGCAAATTTAAATAGGAGTGTGATTTTTTTTTTCAAGCAAAAGATTGGATTGATTTGATTTCTTTCTTTTTCAGAAAAAGCATGAATCACGTATTTTAAGACACATTGCTTTCTTTAGTCAAAGTTAGAATAGGATCAACAAGCACCCCCATAAATAGCCTTCTAGATCTACTATCCTATACCTTACTACAAATAGCTTTGGACACCAGCCCTAGTTGATAAGACATTAATTTAATATTGATCAAAAGAGGAGTTAGATGACACTCGTCATTATGTGCTTCTGAATTAGAAGAATTTAGTGGTTCAGAGCATCAAATTACATTTTCATCATTTTGAATCAAATGATTTGAAAAAATTTAATAATCACATAAAATTAATTTCCACATTTAGGGATACAATATCCTAAATTTACATTTGTATATGACAAGTTATAACCATTTAGCAGGTTTAAGTGATTTTGGCTCAAATTGTGAATTTTCAAATTTTTTGAGTAAGATTGAAAATTCAACACAATGGTGTTATGAATTGGATGTCTACATTAGTTACATGTTCTATGCCTATTATTTTTATAAAAAAATCATGTAATTCCATTGATACATAATGTTAAGACATAAATTACATTAACTATTCATCCATCACTTATTTATGGGCCATTCTATGGAGATAGTTATTTCATGGCTTATTTTTCATTACCACTAGTTATAAATATATGTAAAATAGTTTATATGGTTCTTTTTGTTCCTCCTACACCTAAAACCTCCAATTATCTTAGCTCATATATCACCTCTATGATTCTCCCTATGATTATAATAGACCCTACGATCTAAGTTGGTATCACTAAATGAAGTCGATTGCCTCATCAACCCAAATAAGAGGAATGCATTTAGATAATTACTCTTCACTATTAACCTAATATAATAGGATTGGTGAATAAATCTAGATCATATGACATTTTCAATAAACTAAAGAATACATCAACTAATATTTCCATGGTAGAATTGATTCAAAAGGATATTGTTTTTAAAAGATATTCTTTAGTAAGCATTTAATCAAACATTTATGCTTCATGACATAGAGACTTCATACTTTACATCTATTATATATACTTTTAAAGAATTGGGGATGTTATTTA
Source organism: Torreya grandis (assembly GCA_037957365.1). Taxonomy (NCBI): domain Eukaryota; kingdom Viridiplantae; phylum Streptophyta; class Pinopsida; order Cupressales; family Taxaceae; genus Torreya; species Torreya grandis. Next base: position 2,759,045 of record JARHVA010000223.1, on the reverse strand, counting down.
TTTTGAAAATGATGATTTTCCTTCACAACCAATCATTGATCAAAATATACTATTAATTATACAAGCTGAAGTCAACACTACAACAATAAAAAGGGTTTTAATTGATAATGTTTCATGTCTTAGTATTTTCAATATTACATTTATACAAACAATGGGAATAAACATGGCATCCATTCAAAATACATAGAAGAATATCAAAGGATTTGATGATGTCCCTTTCCAAACTTTGGGTTATATCACATTTATATAATACAATGGGGTAAAAACATTTATCTACATAGTTCCAAGTGATGCCTAATCATTTACATTACAATTTATTATTAGGTAGGCCATAGATCCATGCCATGAAGGTTGTATCTTATACCTTACACAAATGTGTCAATTTTATATATGATGGATATTTATATACTTGCCCAATTGATAATCAACCCTTTAGATATTGTAAGATTAAAAAATTTACTACTTAGATTTCCTTATCATTAGGGGCACCATAACCTATTATAGTTCCACCACCACAGATTATTCCTATAGATAAAATGCACACATATGAATTTGGTGAGTCTAGTATACATACTCATCAACCACCTTCTATATATATCTCCACACCATATATGTCACCATCCAAGGTGGATAATGAAGAACATGTGCAAACACTAACTTTATTGATAAATTCATAAGACCAATAATAATTTTATATAAATAATTATGATACTAACTCTGAAGCTACCTCAAAAGATGATACCATAAACATTGATGATTATTTGTGTGGTTTAAATTTCATACCATTTGGCCTAGGGGAATATAGAGATGATTCTATGGAAATCATACTAGTACATACATAAATAGGGAAAGTAATTATTGCTAATATGGATAAAGGAAATAAACTTTGATACCATCTAGACACTAATCTACATATGGATTATCCACATTTCATAGAACTAGTAAATAATATTACATCTATAGACTTTGATCTAGTTATCATAATACAATAAAATAGTGCACAAGATAGACAATATGTAATGTTATAGATGTTACTTGGTAGGAAATTAATGGCATTACCAAAAATATGCCATAGATCTATGTTGGGACCTAAATTTTTTATCTATTTATCCTAATTACTTTTTGAAGATAGTGGAATGGAAAGAATAATAGGTGAAAAAGAGATATGGCATGAAAGATTGTGGTGTGGAAGAGGAAATTTAAGAAGAGAAAGGATACATGACACACAAAGAAACTGAGAATGTAGGACTCAGACAATAGAGAAAGACTTGAGAAAAGGTTTAAAAAGTGGAGATAGTTAGGGAATGGTTCACTCAAATGTTGGAGAAGAATAGTCAAGAACAAATATAGCACCAGTCTACGAGAAGATAGGTGCATGATAACAAAGACCCAACATAGATAGAGCATATATGGGAATTCAGTCAAGGGTAATTAGGAACTCGATGTAATGGCTTCCCTCTACTCATTTCTATTAATGGTTAGTGATTTATCACTATGTAGTTATTTTTTTAACTGAATGGTTGAGGTAGAGCCATGCATAAATACCCCCGAGTTTTACTTAGTGGGTTGGTTGGTAATTGTAATATTGATCCATCATAATTATATGTGTGACTTATGTATGGAATGAGAGAAATCACTTGTGTTGATTAACTACCTTATGTAATCTAGTTATGAATACTGTAGAATCTATACTCTTTTATTATTATTTTGTGCCCATATTTTTCTATGATTAGTTAAGTAGGTAATGGATGAACAGTCAAGAGTTAGTCATGAAACCAAGTATAATACCACATGAAACCAAGAAACTAAATGAATACACAACCACATGATGAAACCAATGGGAAATAATATTAAGATATAGGCTTTGGGTGGGTGCATGAGAACTTTTATCATGTGATATACTCTCATGCTAGCTCACTAGACCTTTTATTCTCTTAGGCACATGACTAGGAAAAGTCATGTTAGACTAAAGGAAAAGAGCCTAACATTTTAGTTTTGTTGTTGGGATCTAATTATCTTATTCACATTATATTGGGAAAATACTTGAATGGATATCTATAAAAAATGTTGAACATTGGGTTACTACCATAAAAGAGAATTTTTCACTTCAATAGCTTGAAATAGGTGTTATTATGCATGCATGGGTGTAACAACACCTTTATGACTCACTCTATTAATATTTTCTTGTAAAGGTGCCCATTCACTTTCATGTTTGGATTTCAATGTATGCATAAGAACATTCAACTAATTCTAGATGGAAGGTCCCCTAGTTAGTATAGCATCAGTTATTAGTGGAAAGATTGGAATCACCCTAGATATACATAGTGGACATTTGGTGGTGAGGAACACTTAATAGTTATATTTTAAAATATGTAGTTTCTAATTACTCTTATCTAGAGGAAGAACAGTTTAAATTACTTTAGAAGCCTATGGAAGGTATCTTAGGAAGTTTTTTTTATAAATGAAGAATCTTATAATTGACTCCAGACTTTAAAACTTCCACATGTATGGATAAACTATTGTAAAAAAGGGAGATAATTCATCAATTCAAGTGTTCATTCAGTTGTCTAAGTCAGTTATGGACTCATTAAAACTAGGCACAAACATAGTATATTCCCATAGTGATCAAAATTTATCATTTGACTATGTTAGCATCAATTTACATAAGGTGAAAGCCTTATGCTCTCAACCAAAGTGTAATAGAGAAAGAATCAAGGCCCGTATTTGGCTAGTCATGCCATGGCACAAGATTTCACTTCTAAGACTTGGTCATTTCAACATAGGATTTTGGTATATTCATTGACACAAGCCTTGTCTGGGCTAATCCTTATGGTCTATAGGCATAAGACTATTTTGGGTGACTAGTTCTAGTCATATGGGTGCAAGCCTATACTAGGTTGGTTCTATAGTCTCAAGGGTGCAAACCTTTGTTTCAATAGGTTTAACATCATTCAAGCACTTTGAGGGGTTAATGGAATGATATATATTAAGTTTTCATATTTTGGCTAGCACTTATTAGCAAGGGTATCAAATCTTGGGCATGCCTCTCCTTATACTTAGGCTATTTCATAGAGTATGCTGACATCATCACTTAACACAAAGATGCCTTTAACGACATAAACCAAAATATTGAAATAGAAAAGTGAAAGGAATTCAAATTATAAGCACAATGTTTAATACAATGATTCTTATTCATTAATCAAAGCTCATAAAAAATAGAGTATATAGTTCATTGTGATAAGAATAGAGTAAAACCTATCTTCTGCTACTTAACTACCCAAAGGCTCATAGGTGAGCTTGGGCATATATAATTGGAGACTTATTGGAATAAATACTACTTATCATGCTAATGACATCCATAACATTATATCTATAACCAATTTTATAAATATTTTCTACATCCAATTCTCATCCTCACTTTACTAGTTTGAGCTTGATTTTATAGCACATAGGAACATCTCTTTACCAAGGTGGAGAGTGCATGTGGGGTGTTGAGTTGGATCCTTTATTGATCATTCCACCAGATCCATCACCTTGTAACCTTATTTTTATGATCACCATGTGTTTCCACCCATAGAGGATGCCTTGAATATTTGAACACCAAATAACCACCTACCAACTGGTGCAATATGTGCATTGATTACTTTAACTGGTGGCAAGATATTAAAAATAGAAATCATCACCCAAGTGATTGCCTAACATTGAGGTGTATATAATTATGGAATGGATTTAATACTTAATAAATTAGTTACCCAACATTAACCCATATAAAATTTATAGTCCATCTTTAGACTAGGTTGCCAAAGCTTTTGACATGCAGAACTTGGGCATGCTCTCCTTAATTTCAGTGATAAAGTCCTCAAATCCCTTGATAGAGAGCTTGATTTCCTTAGTGGTACTATCTATTTTTGTGGATGTGATGCTAATAACAAGAACATATATTTTCTCCAACTCTTTTTTAAAGGCCTCAATATTTGCCTTAGCTTTTGTCACTCCTCCATCTAGGATTGCTCCTTGTTCGCAAGCCTTAGTTTGCAAGGCATAGAAGAGTGATTATAGGTTTTATTCATAGTCTTTTATTTATGTGTTCAATGAATTGACCTTGACCATTATATTTTTTACTCTACCCTACTCATAGAGTAAACCTACATTTATTAGGTCCTCCTTCTCCCCCTTTTCCTACTTGAGGCAAGCATTTATGACTAATGCTTGGTTGGAAAAGTTCATGAATATGTCATAAACTACATCTGTGCCTTATTGAAGTTTTGTGAATAGGTCTTCCACCTATTTTATCTTGGAAACTAGTTCCCTTTGTATCATGGTGCATGGGTCTTCTTTTTCTTCTTCTGACACCAGCTCTAGTTTCATCTTTGGGAACATCTACTCTACTAACACACATACTTTATCAAACTCCAAAAGGTTCGATGTCTTAAAATCGACCAAAAGGGATGGATTGGTTATATCTATGTGTTCACATAGCTACTATAGTTTTAAATTCATGGCCTATGATTTATCTTTGGCATCCTTACCAAGTTTCTTCCCTTTCTTTGCTCTACCATCATTGATGATGTTCTTTCGTGTAACCTTTGTGGCCATTAAGATAAGTGCATTCCCTAACTGAACTAGGTTCATGGCATGGGGGTTTTGATAAGTGATACATGCCTCTCCTTAGGTTAATCCATGCCCAATATGGCCTTCTAAGGTGCCTCAAAGTGAGGCTTATCCATGTAGCTATCAAATTCAAATGCAAGCTATTTATGCATCCTAGTTATGGCAGCTTTGGGGGTATGAAGTCATATATATATATATATATATATATATATATATATATATATATATATATATATATATATATATATATATATATATATATATATATATATATATCTTTATCTATTTATCCCTTTTGAATTTTTTCTTTGATTATTAACTCTATGCCTTCTTCTTCAGTGATGTCCAGTTCTATTTTCTCTTTATTCTCCTCACTAGTGCCACTACTTTCTTTAGTGCTTTCCTCCAAGGACTCTTCCTCTTTTGTGATGGATTCTTCCTTAGAATTTTTCCATTTATCTACTTCTTCTTCTTGGGTTCCTTAGTACTAACCTCCAAGTGTACTCCCTTGGTTCTAGCTTCACGTTGTTCTTATTTCTATTATGGTTCCTCTCCAATCTATTTTTTTTTTCAAGGTACCAACATCACCTTCCTTTTCTTTAGGCACCTCTTCACTACTTGGGTGTACCTATTATGCATCTCTATCTACTTTTCTGGTGGGGGTGTTACATGCCTTATTGGTTTTCTTGATGGTTGTTCTTGTACTTATGTGAACATTCTTTTCTTCCTCTCTATCTTAGCTTTATCTTCCTAAGCCTTCTCCTTTTTTTCATTAGCCTTCTCAATATCTGCCTGAGTCATACCAGCTTCCTTCCAGGCCTTCTTCCTTTTCTCAAATGCTAGAACCATCTTTATTTCTTCCTTGTTATTTCCCATTTTATTCCACAACCTTATCTTTTCAACCTCAATTTATGGAGGTTTTATGGAGGGATCTTTGGATGGGTCACTAGACACTTCTTTGCTTCATTAAGCATGGTGATATTGCCACCTTAGAGGGATTTTTGAACATCTTTGGTGTTGGGCTTCTCTCCCACTTCTTCTTTCACAATGCAAGATTTTTTTCCTTCTTCTTCTACCTCTTCCTCCATCTCTTCCTCCCTTCCTTGTGCATGAGCTTCTTCGTCCATTTCTACCAGGGTTATCATAGGGAGAACATCATGTCCCTTGAACTTCTTTTTCTACTTCTTAATAAAGGAAGCAGTATTTGGAGTGAAGGTCATGTATTTCTTCTTTAGAGATAAAGAAGTTTCTTCTTCACAAAAGGTGACCCTCAACCTAATGTGCTCTTGAATTTATTCAAGTGTCTCCCCCAATTTTTTATGGGGAGACTTTTTCTACATTTTTGTCATGGTAATCCATTCATCATTGATCTAGAGGGGAATATTATCGTATTTTCTAGGGTCTTCACCCTTCTTCTATGCCTTTATCTCATAATATAGCATGAATATGTGCCCATTTATCACTTCCTTTTAGAGGGGATGTAGGTCTATGTGGTCGAAGTCATCCTCCTCATATTTTGTGGCTTTCTTTGCCAAGTACACATATTAGAACCTTAACCTACTCCTTTCCACAACCATGACCTTTACCAGGATGTTTAGCTATTGCACATTAGGAATCATCCATAGCACCCCCCTAAAATATTTTATGGAAAATGCATAAGGGAGCTTGAGCTAGTTAGATAAGTTACTATCTGTGACCACCAAGTTTACTACATAGAAATGTTACATGATGGTGAAGGTCACCATGGCAAACATGCACTGGGAGAGCTCCTATAAGATGCACCATTCTATCTTGAATGCCTCAATGTATGGAGGACACCACCCTAACATCCATGTCTTATATTTTTGGGAGGAGGGTGGGTAGGTGAAGTCCTACTACTTCAATGGTGGGGAGTCCTTGTACATTATGAAGACCCAAATATTGTCTTCATCACCATCTAACATGTTGATATCCTCCGTTACTATCAATATCAACATCAACCCCCACATAAAGGTATCTTACACTTTGTGAAAATCTAACATGTTTTTCACCATCTCTTCATCAATGAAGTTAGAAATTTTTAACTTGATCTGTTACACCATGTGGTGGGCGATGCATAAGTAGGTTTTATTGATATCTATCCATCTTCCATTAGGGCAAAGTTCGGAGATCATAACACATGTTTCAGCCCTTATGCTAGGGTATTTTATGTATATAATAGGGAAAATAAAGCTTGCCTTGTAATAACTAAGGAGTTTTTCATCCCTCTCCACTTATGCATCATATTCCATCATCAAGTGGATGTCTACACCTAAGCCTAAGATCCTGGAGATTCTATTACTGAGGTAAACTAATATCCATATGGACCTCCATATAAAGTAGAAGAGGTATTCATGGATGTGTGAGAGGAGGAATTACATGAGTTCATTTATCTTGATAAAACATGGTAACTCATATAGATGGGTTGTAATGGTGGTTGTAAGCTTATCTTAGATGAAGACATCAAATAACATTATGCCTACCTCCATATTTTCTCCCATGTCAACAACCTAGTCTTGGTTGAGATCATGTGTATTGATTAACATCTGATGGTTGTATTCTTTTAATATATAAGTGTGCATTAAAGATATCCAAGTTTTCCCCATTAAGACCTTAGGGGGAAACTGCATTTCTCTATATGACTTCTTGGTGAGCACCTCAGGGTTAACCTCAATGATGTTAACTCCTTCAACTAGTTTCACTTTATTCTTCATAGTGGCTATCTCTTCTACCATATATGCCCTCTTGGAATCCTTATATGCCTATGATATACTATAACTCATTCATTTATTTCCTATTTTAAACCAACTAGTGTTAAAGTACATTTTATTTATCTTTTTGAAGCATGTAATGTTTCTTAGTGCTTCCTCACAATTATTGGGTTTAAGATTCTAACTTCAGCTCTAGAGATTCATTCACCATTAACAATGGCCTTGGCATCACTCTAAATCTCTTATATCCTATTATTTTCAGATTATTTCCCCACATGCCTCTATTCTAGTCTCAATGAGAATGTAGTCTCTTTCCCTATGTAATTATTCTCATTTGGTAGCTATGGGTTCTCAGATTTCTATGTGGTAGTGTTTTCTCACTTTATCTCTAGTTTGGCTCTGGTTCTACTCTATGTTTGGGTTCAAATTCTCTTAAGGTTTGTAACCTACACCAATACATTGTCAACCTCTTTATACCTTAGTTTCAAATACCCTCTTTATTATAGGTGAGTAATGGCATGTCAGTGCATGGATTTCTTAGAATCTGTTTGAACCCATGAAATCCACAAAAATCTACCACCACATTCACATTTATTATGGATCTTTGTACCTCCACCATGACCACATTAATTTCTCTTAATATAATTTTTGGTGATGTGACCAGTGATTTAAATGGTCACTTCCTACTTCCCATTATGTAGATGTCAACTTGTCTTGATGATTGTCCTCTTGCACTTTGTTCACCTTAGTATGACCTTCACCCTTCTTTTTTTAACCTAGGTGTAATGCTTCACATGTATGTGATTTATCCTCCTGAATTCCATTTATTTTTCCAACTATGCTTCCTCTCAAGTGTGTTTCCATTCCTTGGTTGTTTTTTTGTACTTTCATCTCTTGCCTTGGCCTACGTACCCCATACAAATTCCTACATTGGTCCTCTAACACATCTTTTTATTTTCTTGATATCTTACATATGATCATCTTTTGAACCTCCCTTTGTCACTTAGTACACCCAACTTTTTGAATCTAGAAACTTTGTGTACCCAAAAACTTAAGTGTCTAGCTTTAGGTGCTTAGAAATCAACCATGCTCAACTCACCCCAATTGGATTTATGTTTGGAAGCACAAAAATAATTATCCTATGGGACTAAAGTTCCTCACTTATTCACCTACTTAGAACAACATAAAACATAAAGAAACATTTGGATTACACCAAATGCTATTATGGTCAGTGCAACATAATTGACTTGTGACCAAGAAGTTAGTACTTGATAATGCAAGTTCCATTATATTACCTATAAGGCTTCAATTCATTATTGTTGAAATTCCTAAGGAGTATTTCACCCATCAACATATGTAACTTGCATGCACTGGTCTCCAATATGTTGTATATGACATAAGGGCCCATCCACCTAATCTATAGATTGCCTAGGTTCTTGAGGTACTTGGAGTCATAGAGAAAGACTAATACTCCTTTGTTTAGTACCTTACACTTGATATGTTTATCATGCCATGGATTTTGGCATGCCTTCTCTACTTGTTAGATCCATTTTGCTTAGGCATGCATCTCATCCAAATTCTCCAAGTCTTCCAACTATGTGCTCAAATATTCTTGGTCATATAAATGACCAATACACATAATGCATAATGAGGTCACTATGAATTCCATTGGTAAAATGGAATTTACACCAAACACCATTTAAAATGGTGTAGCCTTGTTTAAACATTTGTAGGTAGTGTGGTAGGCCCATAATAATCTTGATACCTAATAATCCCAATCTTTGTGATAAATATTGTATATATTTGTGAGGCACATTTCTAATGTCTTATTGAACACCTAAGCTATGTCATTTTCTTGGGTATGATAAGGGGTTATCTTATGATGTTCCACTATGTATTTAAGCAGTAGGATTCATATAGTTTTATTTAGGAAGTGCATACTTTTGTCACTAGTCAAACTAAGTGGGTAGCCATATCAACTAATAATGTTCTCACAAATAAACCTTGTATTTGTGGTGGTTGTGTAGTATTTGGTTGATACTGCCTCAACCCACTTGGAAAAATAGTTTGTGGCCACCAAAATGTAGTACATGTTTGTGCATCTCATAGCAAGAGTGATCGGCCCAATAAAATCAATAGCCCATTTTTAAAATGACAATTGGGAAAGAATAGTAATGAGTGGTATCTCATCTTGATGGTTAGGTTTTCCTATGCACTAGAAGATGTCACATGCCTTAGTGTAATATTTTGCATCTTGGAATAGACTTAACCACTAGTAGCTTGATTGTAGAAACTTGTGTGCCATTACATCCCCAATGTAATAGATTATTACTATCCCCTCATATGCCTCTTGTAAAATGGAGTCCCTTTTACATTCCAAAACACATCAGCATAGGAATTTTGTCATGGCTCAATTTATATAGTTCCCTGCTACTGATCTCAAAGGGGGTGGCATGAACTATGAGCTACTTATTTTCTTAGGTTGTTATAATCTAGGGTACAGACCCAGATGTTAGAAAAGAGATTATCTATACCAAATCATTAGGGATTCATTAGACCCTATATAGTTGTACATCTAGTATATCTTCCTTAATAGTTACTATCATATCTCTAGATTTATGAGACAAATAGGCTTTAAAAATTGAGATCTAGAATTATTGAAATAAAACTATCCATATACAAATTCACTTATGGAGAATCGAATTATCCATAAGGTACTAAATAACCTCATGATCAATGAAGAAGATTAATAGGTTTGCCACCAAGTATTTCCTAAATTTATATAAGGTGTGTATCATGGCAAGCACCTCATGTTTAGTTATCATATAGTTTTGCTCTACTAGGGTCAGTTTTTGACTTGTGAAGGATATGGGATGATCCATCTTACCTTTGATAGGTTGTGCTAGAATAAAATAAATTTTAGAGATAGATGCATCAACATGGATGTGGAATTAAATCATTTAGTTTAGAAATTATAGTATTGGTGCGCTAGCTAATTTGAGCTTCAGAGTTTTAAAGGCATCTTCTTGTACTGCACCCCAATAGAATAGACCATCCTTGTGTAAAATATCCTTTAGTAGTACCATAATATTTGAATATCTCCTTATGAATTTTATATAGTATTCATAATGGCCGTGAAAGGCATAATCATCTTTCTACATTTAAGGGGTCTATAACTATAGGATAATAACAATCTTCATGGGATCAATAAGTAGACTATATTTGTAGATGATGTGCTTGAATAAGGTACCAAATGGTGTTATGAAGATGCACTTCTTAAGGTTCAAGGATATATATATATATATATATATATATATATATATATTTGTCTGCACCACTCAAACATGAAGTGCAAGTTGTCATAATGGTCCTTGACTAGTCAATACATAGTCTCGTCATTTAAATACACTTGGAGGAACTTGTGAATGAAGTCCTTAAATGTGGTTATTACCACTCTAGAGAACATGGATGGCACATTTTTGAGTCCAAAAGGCATCACATTGTATGTGAAACAACCCTATTTTTTTATAAAAGTTATTTTAGGCTTGTCCTCCTCTTAAATATATACTTGATGGTATCCTAAGAACCCATAAGTGAAAGTATATATCTCTTAGCCTATGATGCCATCTAAAAATTCATCTATGAATGGATTTGGGAAGGGGTCAATGATGTAGGTAGAGTTCAATAATTTATAATCAATAAGAATATGGATGTACCCATCCTTATTGATTATAATAACCATGGGGCTTACCCATTCATATTCATATATATGGTAGATTATGCCTATGGCTAGCATACCATAAATCTCCATTTTAACCTTGGCATAAAGATTAGGGTTCATTTTGTAAGGGTGCTTCTTGACAGGTCTTTCACCATTGACAAGCTTGATGCTCATATTTATAAGGAATGGGTGAGTGTCATTCATATATTGATAATTTTGAGGGAATAATTCTTAGAACTCCTTTAAGAGATCCATAATACATGCTAGCTCTACATCATACCAATATATGCCTAGAGTAGCAATCTTTGGTTCTCCTTCTAAGCTGATGTCTACCTTAGTAGTTTTGATTAGTGTGTAATAGGGTTCATTCCTTTCTTAATGTGAGTCCTCAAATTTCTTGGTGCCCTCAATTATTTATATGTGAAGATGAGTATGTTATTCTTCATTGGGGGTTTTGTCCTCCACTTGGTGCACTGGCTTCTTTTTACCTGTCAAGTTTATCCAATTTTTCACCTTTCAAGTATCATCGTGTTCATCACTCAAGTCACTATTGAGTGATTTATCCTAAAATAAAGTAAATATTACCAAGACCCTTTCCATAAATATATATTTTAGGTGCTTCTCTAGGAATATAATGTCCTCAAACACTACCTACCAAATTATTTTTAGTGGCTTGATCAATTTCAAATTCTATAAGGAAAAGGAGAAGGTGTGCATGAACCTCTCCTTAAGGAAATAAAAATTGGTTATCTCATGGTGTATATAATTGACATACCATGATCATACCCATGTCTTCAAGGTTCTATAAAATTCACACACTAATAGGTTCCTTAGGTCATTTGCACCACAATCAATCCATGTTTCTTTGCACAAGCATGCATGCACTATAGGTCTAAGTCACCAAAATATGTTGAGATGTCTAGGTCTTCATTAATATTATTTAATATAGTGCAGATGAATAATTTAACATATTTCTAAGTTATAAATCTAGGCCTTTACATTTCCCACCAATAAGCAATAGTGCTTTGTAATGTATACACTAGTGTGCCCATTCTATCTACTTCTTTGGCGATGCATGATTTGATGTCACAGACATATTATTCTACCAAATTTATCCCCTCATATTTTGGGAGCATCAAAATTTTAAATTTACTTAGGTTAAATACTCTCTTTCCCTTCTTCTTGGTGCATAGGACCCACCTCTCAGAAGCACGATCAATCTGGACCCAGCCTGTCTTTACTAGTTATGGTGACTTTACATGTACCAAGTGATACATTTGACTAGTGGTCCTATAAGCTTATTCTACCCATCGATTACAAATAAAAATTGATTTTTTTGAGGTTGATTTTCCATCTTCCTAATAAATTAATCCTTGGTCATTAAGGTGGAGAGTTTTTGCACCTTACACTGTAATGTTGTATATGTGTTTGATCTCATCCTTGAGATCCACACTCAACATAAGAGGGTCCTTGGTTACTTGAGAGGGGGATAACTACCCTCTCCTTGCCATTTTCAAAATTAATTTAGTTCCTCTTGAAGTGCATGTATGTGTTTTTTATATAACACCAAAGCCTTCTGAGAAGCATCAGGTAGTTATCTTATTCTACCATATTAATTACTTCAAAGTTAGCATATAATTTGGTTCCCATGATTTTTATAACTATGATCTTTATAATTCTAATTTGATTCATCCTAGTCTTATTGGCCATGAAATGTACTTGAGGTGAAGTTATCAAAGCTAGCTTACCCATCTTCTCCCATGCATTCTTAGTCAAGATATTGACCTCAGTGCCTATGTCCACAAGGACTCATATATAAACCATCCATCAATGGTGGCATTCATAAGGAGTTCTTGATCATAATCTATATTTTATATATGCCTAATTTCTCATACCCTTTCCATGCATGACATAATGACTTCAACTAGCTTCTACCTCAAATGCTCCAAAAATAAGTTTTTAAATATCCCTTCTATCTATAGAAAGTGTAGGATCTCCATTATCTCTTGTATCTTAGCCTCTTGGCTATCTTGCTTCTTTCAAGAGGAAGAAGCCTATGCCTATAGGTCTCACACTATTTGGAACTCCCCTTGGAGGTATTTAATGATGCTCATGACCTATTGTAAAACATATTTATGATGTGCAGGATCTAGGTAAGGCACATCTTTGGGTTCAAGCTATATTATGTGCTCATTACCACTCTTATCCCCATATTCTAAGTATAACTATGGTATAGTTGTAAGTAGTGATTTATTGGTGAATCCACTACAAGTAGTCACCTTCACCTTGACTAACTTTATGTTGGTTGGTTATACCTTTGGATTCTACTTCTCTACTTTTATCTCATGCCTAATCATTCCAATTCCCTTATCTATGCTAGTCCTACCTTGGATTAACTTCTTATAAAAATTGGGGCATTCCTAGAACTTATGATATCCTCAACAATACCCACTCATTGGACATGTGTGGTAGTCATGCTAATATTTTTGTATCAAGCCACACTTGTAACATGAGTGAGGTAAGAACCTCCTACCACCACATCCTCCACCTCACCCTCTAACACCTCATTACATCCTAAAACCCAAATTTTATTTGCCATAGCCTTTGTTTCCTTAGTTATCTTGCCCTCTGAGTACTATAGTAGCTTGCCTTATACCTCTTTTCAAGTTTTTGCACATTTGATCAATCACTCAATAATTATCTATTGTATGGGTGTAGGTGTCTCACAAATAATAATAAATAATTATGTTAACCTAGTTGTCACATTGTAATAGTGGGTAGTTATGAATATCATGTGATTCTCTATAGACTTTCACATCTTAGAATTAATGTGCCCACATTACTTCAAGGTTATTTATTCATGTTATGGAATTCCACTTCATATTCAGTGCACCATAATCTGTTTTGAGCATCTGATAATGAGCTATCAATAAGCTTTTGGAGTTGGGAGGCCATGAATGAAATTTTCACCTCCATTAATGGGGTGATCCTAATATTGACGCTTTTAATTTCATCCACTCTGAGCATCTCTTTATGTACTTCATGAGGGTCTATGAAGGTCTTCATGGAAAATAATTTTTAGAATGGTACTAGTAATCTTCCAATGAACCATTGTGCATGTTGGGAGGGATGAATGTCATAAGGAAGATTTGAAAGGAGGGTTTTGAATCTTACATTTTATAATCATGTTATTTTATAAAGTCCATATGTTATCTCTTTCAGCACAATGATGTTCTACTATTTAAATTCTAAGATGCAAATTACTTAAGGAATGCCTCCTTCAATATGTGATAATCTATCATAGCCTAGTTGGGGTCAAAATTATTATACTAGGTATGGGTGTGATCCATTAAAGTGGTTATGAAATAGGTTTACTTATGATCTGATTGATTTATATCTCATGTACAACATTGTAATTCACACTTTAGCACATAATCTATGACATTCTATATGCCATTATATTTTGGAAAGTTCATGGCCATTTCGTACTAAATTTGGTATGGGGGTGTAGCTAGCATCTAAGGTGATTATCGACCTAGCATCTATCTAGGTGGTGGTATTCCAATGCCTCAAAACATTAGGTTAGGAATTGGGCCCATTGTTACTACTATCAAAAAATATGGTGATGGAATTGTACTACTGACTTGTGGTACTAGACTACTTCCTACAAGCTATTGCCCAATATACAAAGCTAACATTGGCTAAGGTGGGATGCTTGAAATCATGTTATACTATGGTGAGCTAGCATCTAATGGTCTATAGGTATCCTTGATCGATTATTTTTAGGGAATAACTTATTCAATCACAAAATTATACTCCAAGTCTGCAAAATGGTCAAAGTTTGTGTTAACAATAGGGTCAGTTATCACTCTTCTTTCTTCTCATGAGGGATCTAATGCATGAGATTATATTATAGGTTCAAAAGGGGTAGACACATTTGGTACATATTTAGTTACCAAATTATACAGGGATCTAGTGCATTCTACACTCATCAACTATTGAGATCGATCCATTGATTCATTATTTCTCTCCTCATACTATTGTATTTTAAGATATCCTTCCCTATGCCCTTCCCACTTTTTATGGGTTCTCTCATCACTTCTAGGTTCTAGATCTTCCATCACTATGTGCATTTTCTTGTTATACATCTATCTCCTAAGATCTTAGGTGTCAATATTCTCATCCCCTTCTATTGTGCTTCACCTACACATCCCCTTCTCCCCTTTTATACTACTCATACATGAAAGGACTTTAGCCTTCCATTCTCAAAGTTTTAAAGTCATAATACACCATTAGTTTCTTGATTTATACACTGAAATATTTAATAAATGTGCCTCTTAGTTCACAAAAAAATTGATACTCTACTTCTTCAGGGTAGGAGTATGTGGAAATAGTAAACTCAAGCATGTAACTGTTCAATACTCCTTATCACTATTTGTCTACTACTCTCATCCAAATGGCATATATAATATCAAGTATTTCTAAGTGATATTTAATCCACCCAAGACACTATTCATAGCTTCATCTTTTATGGGTTGCATAGGAAACCAACCATTGGTAAACATGCTTGGGTAATTCACAAAAAAATACCTCATATAGACAATCATACAAGTTGTTTTAAACCCATTTTCTTGGATTTTGTCCTCTATAGGTTAGATGCTTTATCAAAAAGCTATATTTCACCTATTACAACTAGCACTCAATATTCTCAAGGCAGAGTTAGAGAATTATTCGTTTACACCATTGTAGTAACAAAATTCAACATGCATCCCAGCAATAGAACCAAAATTTTATAGAAAAGGGAGTTAATTCATCAATTTATCAAATAAATAACTAATTAAATTATCCAATTTAGTTTTATAATCATTAAAACTAGGTGAAAACATAATATATTCCTTTAGGACTCAACATTTATCACTCGACTATGTTGGCATTAATTCACATAAGGTGTAAGCCTTATGTGCTCACCTGAAGAGCATAAGAGAAATAACTAGGGCCCACATTGGGATATTTGTGCCATGGTGTAAGATTTAACTTATAGGACTTTGTCATTTCAACATATAATATTGGTAGATTCATTGATGCAAGCCTTATTTGGGATAAACCTTGATGATCTATAGGTGCAAGCCTATTTTAGGTGACTAGTTCTGGTCATTAAGGCATAAGCCTATACTAGGTTGGTTCTATAGTATCAAGGGTAAAAGCCTTTATTTCACTAGGCTTAGGATCATTCAAGCCTTTGAGGGGTCAAGGGAATGCTTTAGATCAAGTATTCATGTTTTGGCTCGCACTTCTTAACAATGGTATCAAAGCTTACATGCATGAATCTCCTTACACTTAGGTTATTTCATAGAGTATGTTGATTTCATCACTCAGCATACATATTCCATGAATAACATAAACCAAAATCTTTTAAATAACATTCTTAACATTTCTATATTGAGATTATCATATTATAACTAGTACATTCATTGCACATCTCAATAGCAAAGCGAAAGGCATTCAAATTAAAAGTAACATGTTTACTGTAACCATTCTTTTTCATTAATCAAAGCTCATAGAAAATAAATTATATGGTTCATTATGAAAAGAACAAATTAAAACCTATCTTCTGTTACTTAACCACCTAGAGGCTCACAAGCAAGCTTGGGCATATACAATTGGAGCCTTATTGACATCCATACTACTTCTCATGTTAATGACATCCATAAAATTATATCTAGAACCAATTATATAGAGCTTCATTACATCTAATTCTCATCCTCACTTCACTAATTCAAGATTTATTTTATATCACATAGGAACATCTCTTTGACATGTTGGAGAGTGCATGCCAGGTGTTAAACTAGAGCCTTTTGTTATCATTCTACTAGCTCCATCACCTTGCACCCTTCATGCTATGATCACCACATATTTCCACCCATAGAAAATGCCCTAAATATTTGAGTGCTAGATAACCACCTACTAACTGGCATAATATGTGCCTTGATTACTCTAGTTGGTACAAAGATACCAAAAATAACAATCATCACCCAAGTGATTGCCTCTTGCTGAGGTGCCTGCCATGCTGTCATAGATTCTATACTTAATGAATTAGGGGCCCAACATAAACTCTATCTCATGTGAACATCAAAAATAATGGGGAAATGAAGGGGCATATATTGATATGATATTTTTTATTAAGCATGGTATTTATTCATCAAAAGTTTCATAATCATAATTATGATGAGCTTAGGTGAAGGGATATGGTTGGAGTCATTCTAAGGAGGGAATGAAAGGACTTTGAAAGTACCACAAGGATCTACAAAGAGGTGGAAAGCCATAATGAGGATTCTAAAACCATAAGCCTTCACACTATGACAACATAGGTATGTGAATAAGAAATAAATCAACCATTAGTGATTTTAAAACCGAATCTAGATATGCCCAATTCCCCACCCATAGTGCATGCTCATGAATTTGAGTTAGACAAAGTTATTCTAATAAATTTGGATATAGATAGCGTGGAGTTAGGTATGAACCTATTAAAGAAACTTTTAAATTAAAAAATAAATATAATAATTTGTCATTAATTTGTTTTCCATTACAAGTTAACCCTATGGCTCACTTTGGAATGCTTGGTGGACCAAATATAGCTAGTGGGAAGTGTTGGCTAGTTTTAGCCCACATACAAAGTTTTGACTAGATAGTCATGTAGAAAAGTTTTGGATGGAATGAGTGGACCAAAGGGATCATGTAGAGTTTAAAAATTTTGAATCACTTTAAGCTAAATTAAAGTGTATATTGCCAAATTCTAAGGGGACAAGTCTGTAAATCAAAGAAAAAGGTTTTGAGCAGGTTTCATGGTAAAACCAAGTAGATCAAAAGTTAGGGACAAGTTTCATGAGCATTGGAAAATCATTTGAGAAATAAATGTTTAAGAATATTTTTAAAAGGGTCTATAGGCTTTCAAAAAGCTAAATATAAAATCTCTATTTTGGCTAAGTCCTTACTTGGCAGATTTCTTTTGGGCTTTTATTTTTCTAGGTTGAAATCTTTTAGGGCCATTTTTTGGCTAAGTGTTAGGAATTATTTTAGACATTTTATCCAAAATGAAAGTCTTGAAGAACTAAATTCTCTTAGACATTTTGTCCAAAATAAAACTTCCAAAGGGTATCTTTTAGGGAAATTGGTTCAAAGCAAAAGTCTCAAAGAGTACTTTTTCAAGAAAAGTATCCCAAACACTTTTTCTAAAGGGTAATTTTTCAAGAAAAGTGTCCTATACATTTTTATGAATGGATAATTTTTCATCAAAGTGTCCTAAGGCAAAAACCCAAAGGGTCATTTCTTTAATGAAAATCTCATAGACAAAAGTTTGAAGGAAATGATCCAAGAAATTTGTGTTCTATTAGGGTAATAGTAGTTGCACAAACATAAATTTAAAGCTATGGAAGTAGCCATTTAAATTTTAAAAAGTCTAGGATGGTCCTTAAGTGTCAAATTCAAGTATATAAAATGACCATTGGCTTTCAAATGTATCAAAGACATCTATGAAAATGTTAAATTAAATCTTAGTAGTCATCCATTAGGGTCTATAGAATGATAGTTGTGCAGATGTCATTGATGTTCCCATGGATGTCATTTGATGGTTATGCAAATGTCAAATTCAATCCATGTCAAATAACCATTAAAGTTAAAATATCCCAATGATAGTCATGAAAACATCAAATACATTCATGTAGACATCAAATACAGGTATACAAATGTCAAAGTAAAGCCTTGTGGAATAGCCTTTTGGTTTATCTAATGCTAGAGCCACTTTCTATAAATATATGGATATGGTATTTTAGGGTCTCCTTAATAATTTTAATCTTTTTTATTTTTATGATATAACAATATTCTCTATCAGTGCATATGCACATATGATTCACCTCAAAAAAGTGTTTGAAAGGTGCAAGGAATTTGGAGTGTCTTTGAATCCAAAAAAGCGTGTTTTCTTTGTTCATGAAGGTAGGATTCTTGGACATGTCATTTAAAAATATGATACAAGCATAGATCTTGATATGATAGACTCAATTATTGAATTTTCCTTGCCTAAGCACAATCAATCCTTGCAAATATTTTTAGGCAAGATCAATTTCATAAGGATATACATTTTAAATTTTGCTACTTTAGCTAGGCCACTCATGACCATGATAAATAAGGGTTAGAGTTTTAGTTGGTATAAAGGAGTAAGAATATTTGAAGAGATTAAGAAATCTATAACCAGTGCTTCTACACTCCTAAACCTTAACTTCACAAAGGATTTATTCTTATATACATATTCTAATATTGACACAATTTTATGTATTCTCATGTAGTAGAATAAAGATATTTTAGGGAAACCAATATCCTTATTCCATCAAGGCTTATAATAATATGAAACAAGGTATTCTTTTCTTGAGAAGCATGTACTTTCATTTATAAGGTCTCTTAGAAAATTTAGGTACTTGTCCAATAATAAGATATATTTGATGGTTGTACATCCAACTGTCATAGATTTCCTTTTGAACAAAGATATAAATGAGAAGAGAGCTATTTAGATAACCAATATCATGGAATATGATATTGAGATCAAGGTCACAAAGTTGGTTAGAGGTAAAGGACTTTGTGAACATCTAGCCCAAGACTTGTAGGAGACTAATGGGATAGTTATGATGTAAAATGATGAAGAACTTGTAACTAATTAGGCCTCACCTTCTAGTTGGTTCCAAGATATGGTAAGGTTTCTATAGGATGGTATTTATCCTTTTCATTTGACCCCTTCAAAGTGGAGATATTTTATATTGCAATCGATTCATTTTCTTCTTGTTGATAATGTATTGTTCAAAAAGGATATAAATAACATATTAATAAGATGCATAGAACTAGGCCAAACATAGAGGTTACTTGAGTAGTTCCATGATGGAGATGGTGGAGCATATTATTCAACAAGGATCACAACCCACAAGATCATGAGAGGTGGGTATTATTAACCAAGTTTATTTTATGATTGTCATGCATGGATTAGTAAATGCAGATAATGTGCCATATTTGTTAGAAAAGTAAAGCTTGCAGCCTTACCTCTCCAACCAATTTCAATAAATCAACCCTTTGTCCAATGGGGATTTGACTTTATTAGTCATATTAATCCACCTTCAAGCTTAGGACACAAATGGATCATAGCTACCAAAGATTATTTTACCAGATGGATAGAGGTAGTGACATTAAAAGAAGCTAATGAAACCAATGTTTTGGACTTTTATGAAGGTTTAATTACTATATTTGGGGTCCCTTAAACCATAATTTATGATAATGTTATGGCTTTTTTAGGGTCTAAGATTAGCTAGTGGGTAGTTCAACATAGTGTTTTTCTCAGTACCTCATCAAACTATTATCCACAAGGTAATGGCCTTGCTAATTCCAATAACAAGAATTAATTAAAGATCATCCAGAGGACTATTGAAGACAATTAGATATCATGGCATCTCAAATTAAATTTATCTTTATGGGCTGACAAGATCACCTACAAGAGGTCAATTACCAATTCTCCATACAAGCTAGTATATGGTATGGAAGTAAAAATGCCTATTTCTCTTGAATTTCCTACTTTGGAATTGATACATCAACTTGAGATTTTGGAGAATGAGCCAATAGAAATCAGATATAGTGAGATCATGGAGTTAGAGGAGATAAGGCATTAGTCATGTTGGCTATGGAATCCCATCAAGCAATAGTGAAGAAATATTTTGATAAAGGAGCTTCTTTAAGAAGTTTCTAAGAAGGAGATTTGGTCCTCAAGTGGGATGAGGACAGGGCTAAGCCAAAAAAGCACACAAAATTTGATTCTCTATTGAGTGGTCCATACACAGTTTCCAGCTACAAATCCTATAATGCTTTCAATCTTACAAGGATGAATGGTGAAGAGCTTCCTATCCTAGTTAATGGGATACATCTTAAGCACTACTATTAAGGAAGCTAAGTTATCTATAGATAGTTAGTTGTTTTTTATTTTTTATCTAAGTTTTTTTATAAAACATTAGTTTCCTTTTCTTTTTGTCCCAAATAAGTGCTTTTGTTGCATTATTTTAAATATGTTAGTTGCCTTTACATTATTAGGTTGGTTTTTTTTTTCAAGTCTATTTCTTTCCCTATATGTTGGAATCCTTTATATTTTTAGTCAAGAGGTTTAGTCTATTCCTAGAATAATTGTATTATCTATTATGATTCAGAATTCATGTAAATGATCCAAGTTGTCAAGCATGATACCAAAGTGAGTCACCAAAGATGTTGGCCATTTTTGGCCCACATACAAAGTTTTGATTGTACAGTCATATAGCAGAGTTCTGGATGGAATGTGTGGACTGAAGGGACCACGTAGAGTACAAATATTTTAAAGCACTTTAAGTTCACTTAAAGTGTATCTTGCCAAATTATAAGGGGGTAGGTCTATAAAATAAATAAATAAACAGGTTTTGAGTAGGTTTCATGGTGAAACCAAGTAGATCAAAAGTCAAGGACAAGTTGCAAAGTCATTTGAGCAGTCAAAGTTCAAGCACAAGTTTAGAAGGACTTACAAGCTTTCAAAAATCTAAGTACAAAACCCTTGTTTTGGATAAGTCCTTACTTTATGGATTTATTTTGAGATTTTATTTTTCTAAGTTCAAATATTTTGGGATGTTTTTTGGCTAAGTGTTAGGAAGTATTTCAGACATTTTATCTGAAATAAAATTTCTGAAGACCTGAATTCTCTCGAATGTTTTTTCTGAAACAAAATTTTTGAAGGGTATCTTTCAAGGAAATTGGTCCAAAGAAAAAATATCAAAGGGTAATTTTTCAAGCAAAGTATCCCAAACACTTTTTCTAAAGGGTACCATTTCAAGCAAAGTGTCTTATACATTTTCCCAAAAGGGTCATTTTCAGCAAAGTGTCTTAAGGTAAAAACTTGAAGGGTCATTTCTTCAACAAAAATATTGCAAAAAAAAAGTCTGAAGGAAATGACCCAAGGAATTTGTGTTCTAATAGGGTAATGGTGGCTGAGAAAACATCAATTTTAGGCTATAGAAGTAGTTATTTGAATTCAAAAATTCTAGGATGATCCCATAAGTGTCAAATTCAAATACAAAAAATGACCATTGGTTTTCAAATGTTTCAAAGATGTCTGTATAAACATCAAATTAAATATCAGAAGTCATTTATCGAGGTCCATAGAATTATGGTTGCATAGACATCATTGACATTCCTATGGACATCATTTGATGGTTGTGTGAACATCAAATTCAAGCCATGTCAAGTAACCATTAAAGTTTAAATATCCTAGTGACGATCATGGAGATGTCAAATATGTTCATGCAAATGTCAAAAATAGGTATGCAAACCTCAAAGTAAAGCCTTTTAGAATAGCCATTATATTTTAAACATTCAGATTAATGATCCATGTTCAATTGTATAGAATATCTAATGGTGAGTGGAAAATAATAGGTTAATGGGCCCAAGTGGATCAACAACATGCATTAAATCATGAGAAAGATCTAATAGTGAGTGTGAGTCAAAGAAGTCAGCAACTCCAAGGAACAAATGTGTGCATGACAAGTGGAACAAACATGTTCAATTGGTAGAAGATCAATGATTGGTGGTCATTCAAATAAGTAGGATCTAATAGAGAGAGATGGGTTAATATACCAATGATCTAGGTCAATTTTTGATAGCCAATAAATAAAGGGAAAGCCCAGGACATGTTTGACAGAAGTTAATGAGCCAGTCTCCAGCTGAGACAAGTAAATACAAAGGAGCTAAGTTTGAATATGGCCCAAGATTGAGCTAGAACATATTTTTAAAGATTGAGGGGGGACATTAAAGCTTCATAAATATATAATAGGTCTTTTAGGGATTGACATAGACAAAAGGGTGGTAATTAAGTGTCAAAGTAAGATCAAATATTTGGCAAGTTCTATCTCATCCACATGAAAGCTACAAGAAAACTAATGAATGTGATTGGTTTTCAATCTATAAGATGACATGGATATATTAGTTATGAGTCATGAAGAGTTGATCCTCATTAGTAGATTAGGTTTAAATGGCATGGAATCCCAATATGAAGACTTGGTGGATGGATAAAGATAAATAGAGCATTTAATTATTTTATAAGACCTTCTTTCTAAAGAAGACCATGACTCAACATCCTAAAGAAAGATAATCCATCTAAATTGGTTGGGACTCTTTCAATACACATCTCTCTCTCTCTTTCTCTTTTCTATAATTATAGGCTTCTAAGCCTTAAAATGGATCCCTCTTTTTGGTATGACCAAACTACCAAAATTGGTACTGTAAAACCTTTTGATGTAATAAAGACTGAATTCCATCATTTTTCAAGCCAGATTGAAGTGTGTTCCATGAATTCATGTACTGTGGTTAAGTGAATCTATGTTCCTTTCTTATGTATAAGTTTTTATCACCTTTAGGAAGTTCTTAATAGTTCTAATAGACCATTATAAGTTCAATTTATAGTTTATTATCTATCTTGAAAGAGGATGGTTGCCCTCTCTTATTAATTTGATAAATGATTAATGTCTTATTCCAAAATATTTAAGTGAGATTGATGTTTACTCAGTCTTGAAAGTGTCTCATAGTGTGTATTATGTGAGTTTGAGTGATCAAATCATTGGTGCACCACCTCTTTTACATGCTTTTATAAGTTATTGTCAAAGTATCTTTGCCTTTTCCAAGCAAGTGCTAGTTTAGGTTTAATATAAGTGATAGATATAGAAGTAAGCCTTTTTTGAAGGTATGATCCATTATTAGGATACCCACAACCTAAGATCAGTCCCATGTTGGACTAGATATGAGTAGGAATATTTAAACAATCCCCTCCTTAGATAAGGTGAAAATCTAGAACACCAACCGGAAGAGTACATGCCCATCAATGGTTAATCAACCTACTTTTGTGCCAAATGTATCAAGTGCTTCTATTTCCACACAAGGCATAAGAGGTGGTACCATTAGTAGTTTAGATATAGGATCCAAAGGTGGTGCATGAGGCATTGGGGGACCTACCCCATAATGTCTAGAAGGAGCTATAAGTGCATCACAATAAGATCCATTGCTAATGCCCATTCTCCCTATAATCTACTATGAGATGACACTGCATCTACATGAATATCATGGTGTTGAAAATGAAACAACACTTGTTCATAAGTGTGAACTCATTTAGTAGTTGTGAGGCATTAATTATACTAAACAAAAGGTAACCTAGTTTTCCACTACCCTTTTAGACCATATACATACATGGTACCAT
Source organism: Torreya grandis (assembly GCA_037957365.1). Lineage (NCBI taxonomy): Eukaryota > Viridiplantae > Streptophyta > Pinopsida > Cupressales > Taxaceae > Torreya > Torreya grandis. The sequence continues at coordinate 2,734,693 of JARHVA010000223.1, read as the reverse complement.
AAGTTTGATCTAAAATAAGAAGTGGTAAACTATAAGTAATTGAAGGTCAATTTTATTCAATAATTTGACATTCTAGAGTTTGAAAAATAGATTATTTATTTCTTTAAGGATATTAAACAAGAAATTACTGAGAGTGTGCATGAGTATGATGTGAATTTGAAATTTCCTCTTTCCAAGTTATCATTTGAGATAAATGCAACACAAAATACCCAATGGTTTTTAGGAGGCTTGTTACTTCTTTTCTAATGAACCTTGTCCCAAAAGACCTTCACTAACCCTCTCAAGGCATTTGAAGTTGCCTTTAGTGTTGAAGTCATTAGAAGCATAGATATAGGGATTAGTCCCTTTATGGAAGCTTAGATTGCTACTATGGCATCTCAGTTGTAGAAGATCATTGTGGATAATATTCAATACACTCATATTATTTTATGGTGTGGTAACTATGAAGTGTAATGTCATAACAAAAATAATTGTACCAAGAAGAGTATTTATGTAATGGTAAAATAATCTTGTGAGATATACCAAGAAGACCATCATGTGAGAGATTGCCCCTTGCTTCAACATGCCACTCAAGATAAAATTTCATCATACTAGAAAACATGTGATACATAAACACCTAATAAAAATAATTTCCAACTTATCAAGGAGATTTATGAGGTGCACATGTGAGGTACTCACCAGATATTGTAGCTAACAACCATGTAAAATGGTGGAGGCTAGTCCTATAGAGGTCATGATTATGGATGTGGAGTTGGTCATTTTCCACCTAGAACCTACTATAATTTCATCTCTTTAAAGCATTATCAATGTGACTACATAGTCTATCCAACCTGTGCCTTTTGTAAGAATGAGCATCATCTAGAAGAATGCCTAGACTTGTATGCCACCATCAATAAAGAATAGAATGAGAAGGGTGTTGGGATGATATGGATTAAAAAATCTCCAACTAATAAATGGAGAGCATGCCCTAACACTCTAATTGGTCCTAAGTTAAATATTACTACATGAAGTGGTGCTCCTTCCTAGTCAGTTTCAAATCCACCTAATGATAAGATTCAATGAGAAGAGCTTCATGTGACACACTACTTGGATGCTCAATAACATAAAAAAGAATTATAGGACATAATGACTTTGGTTTGGTAACTAAAATGTGAAATTGGGTTCCTTAAGGATAGAGATGTTGATATGCATGCTAAAATGAAGAAAGTAAAAGTATTCACAAACTTGACACATGATGAGTTTCATGAATTATGCAAATGACTTCTTGATGAAGATGTAATTATCCTTTTAAGGAACTGGTCGAGTCATCAAGCATCAAATCCTATAGAATATCATTGATTGAACCATGCATGATGACAAGAGACTCATGTCTAACCCAATACAAAGTGTGATAAATAAATCCTAGTAAGTGCAACTATTGATGGTTAAATCATTTGGGATATACTAGTAGACACCAGTGAGGAGGTGAATTTACTAACCAAGGATGCTTAGATAAAGATGGTGATCCCTCCTCTACAACCTTCTCCACATGTATTACTCATGGCTAATAAGAATTATGCACTACCCATAAGAGTTATTAGGGATGCCACCATCAAAATTTTAGGTGTTAATTTCAAGACAAACTTTGAAGAAATTGAGGTAGATAAAGTTGATGATTTTATTGCTATTTTGGGTCATCTATGGTGCTATGAAAATAATGCTAACTTGAGCTTCAAAAATGATACATTAGTTTTTAAAATGACAATCATCACATCATGACTCCCATCGACAATGCTTAGGACCTACTCACGTTGAACTAGTTAACATTATTGAGGATTTAAATCATATCTATAATGTCACAACTCAAGGAACTAAGTGTATTGATATTATTTTGGATGGTATATTATAGTTGGAAAATATACAATCCATTCCTAACACCACTAACAATGCCTACAAACATTAGGATCACAGAGAATATTATCTTATTAGATGAATTTTTGGCATAATTTGTAGTCGAGAGGATATTCCATGCAAGTTAATTAAGCACCATAATTTTTTTCACCTCATTGGTGTATGTTTTATGGCTATACCACCCCTACAGATCAATCAAGAACCTAGGTTTCATGGTCAAAGAGAATTCCAAGAGTATGTGCAACAATTGGAATATTTTTTATGTGTTTGAATATTAAATGACATGCTTGATTATCCATGTTCTTCAAGGCACATATACTTGATGGTGGGAAACTCATCATCATAATTTACTCATTTATGATTAAGTGTGTACTACCATAAAATGTTGTCTTCATCATGATAATCATGTTCATGTTACTCTAAGTTATGATGGTGATAATGCCCTAAAAGCTCATCTCTAAGCCTATGAAAACATTTATAATGATGATGAGACATTTTTGCTCATATATTTGTAGGTTTATGCATTTTATGGTACTCTATGCACCTAGGATCAATCATGGTATATTCATAAAAAATGATGCCTAAACACGTATTCCTAGATCAACATTAGAAGTAATATGATTTTAGTGATATCCTACTCATCTCCTCATATGGATTTATGCCTATCCTTACAAGCAATCCACCAAGCTATTATAGGTGATCTAACACTAGTTGAATACTATATACAACATATAAATTGTGCATGTGAAGATAGATTATAAAATTTTCAAGAACTTGATACTCCTATCCCATCCTCATTATCGATTGACTCTCAACTGGACAATGTACTAAGGGAATAGATATGGAAAAGTAAGAAAAAGGTTGTGTACCAAGTTGAGGAAGGTATTGTTTCTATCCCATAAGATTTATCCCTTGACCACTTATGTTTACATACTAAATATAGGGTATGTAATGTTAGAGACACCATATAGACCGATTAATAACTATATTCTAAGCCATTCCAAATAAAGTTTAGTGTCATATTGGAATGAAGGACATGCCTAAGATGGCCACAATAGGGAATTATTGGTCTAATACTGAGGTCACCAATATTTTTGAACCTCTTCAAGAATATCAAGATTTTTTCCCAAATAATTATGTAGAGATTAATGGAGTGCATCCTTTATTGGGAAAAATTCACACTAATTTAGTTGAAGGTGTTTGACCAGTCAGAAATAAACCATATCAAATGAATCCTAATCTATGTGCTTAAGTTAAAGAGGAGATTGATAGTATGTTTTGCACTAGATTTATAACTCTTATTGATGAATCTGAATGGGTGAGTCCCATGGTGATCAATATCAATAAGTATGGTTGTATCCACATTTGTGTAGACTATGGGGTACTCAATATTACTTGCATAAGTGACCCTTTTCCAAGACCTTTCATGAAGGAAATTTTAAGAGTTATTGGGTGTGATATTTACACCTTCATTGATGGTTTTTATAACTATCATCAGGTCTATATCATAGAATAAGATAAACTAAATACACCTTTATAATTGAATGGGTTTCATTCACCTAAAATGTTATGCCTTTTGATCTGTCTAATGCCCCAGTCATGTTCTCACATATTGCATTAGAAGCTTTTATAGATTTTATTCACAAGTTCTTTCATTTATACTTAGATGATTGGACCGTATATGGTTTAGTGTGTGATCATTATGTTAATCTTCACCTCATGCTTGTTCACTACAATTAACTTTAAATTTATTTAAATATGAAGAAGTGTGTCTTTGTTACTCCTTTTGGAATTTTGATGGGTCATATTATTTATCATGATGGACTACTAGTAGATTTGGTTAAGATTGTAGTCATTATTTTCCTTCTAATGCCAACCACCTAATGTGAGGGCCATGTCTTCCCAAGACACACAAGGTATTATAAAAATTCATTCAGAGATATTATAAGATTTTGACACCGCTAGAGGAACTCCTTAAATAGAATGGTCAATTCTTATGGGAAAATTCTCACCAATAGGCATTCATAATACTCAAGGATAATCTAATTTCTACGCCCATTATCTAGTTTTTAGATTGGATAAAGCCATTTCATGTACATGTTGATGCTTCAAGTATGGTAGTGGGCACTATCCTTATACAACCTAGTGAGGTCCATCTTGATCATCTCATCCACTTTGCTAGTTGGAAGCTCGTTCTAGCTAAATGGAATTGATAATCTATATAATTTGAATCCTTCTCCATGGTATACACACTCTAGAAGTATTTTTAGTATTTGTTTGCCACCTTGTTAATTTTATTTACAAATCATGAAGCACTTAAGTACCTCATGAATAAGATGGTGTTACATAGATGCATTTATTAATGGATTATTCTCTTTTAAGAATTTCAATTTTTTGAAATGGTAAAATAGGGTAAGACTAATTATGGACCAGATCAATTATCATGTATTAAATATGGTGAACAGGCACATACCATAGAGGATGACTTACCTAATGTATAACGTTTTCAATTCATGCATGTAATTAGCTGCCTATGCTACTCTTTTTTAGCTAATTAGAGGTGACCTATATAAACTTGGATGGGATGAAATATTATGAATATGTGTGATGAAACATGAGCACACTGAAGTTATTTAGGATGTTCATCAAGGTATCATTGGAGGACATTATGTTAGTGATGATACAACCCAAAAGGCTCTATTAGCAAGGTTATTGTGTCCCACTTTATTTAAGGATGATAAACTTTATGCATGACAATGTGATATCTATTAATGCATGGGTAAACTAAACCAAAGGAATTCTATGACCCTTCATTTCATACTTGATCTTGAACCCTTTGAGAAATGGGTTGTTAACTTTTTTGGGCCCATTACTCTTATAGTGAGGTGTACCAACATGTACTATATCATTATCACCACTAACTACCTCACCTAGTGGGATGAAACAATTCCCATACAATATTGTACTACAACTACCAATAGGTTTCTTTTGGAGAATATCATCACAACATATGATGTCCTTTAAGTTTAAGGAGTGATTATGGAAATCATTTATTTAATGAGAGAATACACATCTTTTTGGTTAAATTCATGATTACATACCACAAGACTACACCATATCACCCTTAGTCCAATGTTACAACTAAACCTTTGAATAAAATCTTGGGTTATGCATTGATGAAGATTTTTAATATTGGTTGCACTGACTAAGAGGATCACATTTATATAGTATTATGGGCATATCAAACCATGTATAAATGGTTAAACAAGAGCACTCCTTTTAAATTTTTCATTGGTGCGAAATTAGTTCTCCTAGTTGAGTTCCTTATACCTTATTTATGTATTTCATGTGTGGGTTAGTTAGATGATGAGGAATATTTGAAAGCATGCATTGATACTTTACTATAACTATATGAAACATGTTTTCTCATAAATTGGAGTCAAGGAGTGGAGAAACATAAACATAAATCTTGACATGATAGACCTATTAAGAATAAGAATTTTTCTCTTGGTATACATGTATTTGTCTATGACTCCAAGTTTTCATGCCATTTAGGCAAACTTCACATCCATTAGGATGGCCCATTCATCCCACATACACATACAAGTTGAATAGGTTAGATGTATAGTTCCTTCCAAGCTATTTCAATGGTAGTTGGATTTAACCCTACAATTCTGAGTGATACTTCCCTTTTGTTAATAAGGCATATGACATTAGATTAGTTTAGAATTTTGGTTTATTTTTTAATAAAAACATGACATTATTTGTGCACCTTTTTTTAGGTTTAGATCAGCACTTAGTTCTCTCTTATTTTCTATCATGTTATGAAGGACCATTGACATATTTTAGTATGGAATAAGTGTGAATGAAGTAAATATAGAGAGTAAAAAGGAAATAGTGGAAGGAAATTTATGCAAAAAAGGGCACAAAAGTAAAAAATCACATACAAAAAATAAGATATACAAGATATGACACGTAGGTTTCTGCCTTAGAAATATAAACTTTTTAATTCTTTTTATAGATTTTATGTACTACAAAAAAGCATAGGATGGGATAGATGCATTAAATATGATAAAATAATAAATGTAATGGCAATCATGCCAAATGGACATCATAGCATACCATTAGAGGAATTAATGAGTGAAATGATGAATGAAGTTGTGGAGAAGTAAATAGGGGCTAGCCCTTAAAACTATAAAATTTTAAAAATTCTTAATTTTAATATTTTACTATTTTAAATCCTCAAATTTATAGAGTAAAGTGAAAAATTTTCAAGCTACCAGAAGGAGCATTCATCAAATTTCAATAATAAATTCATAGTTGTGAAGTAAGGTGATTATTATGAATAGAAATACTAGTGAAATTATTATTAGATAAACATGGTTGCAAGACTTGTAGGTTTTAGGTGTTGTCATTTTTCATTAGAGGATGTTGAAGTAGGTTAGTTGAGAGAGTTTAGAATAGTAAACATGTATTCTTACAGAAGGATTAGATGAACATGCCTCAACCTTCATACTCCTTGAATGGTGATGTAACCAAATAAAAAGGCCCAAATAAGTGATCCTTTACCTATGATCTAAAAGATCAAGAGTTTGAAGGCATGGAAGGATAAACAATTCTGATTAGAGAAGAAGTACTTAGTGAATTTGATGTGCAAGTGAAAAACTTAGCATGACATGCACATGGAACATACAATAAGGAATCTAATTTAATAATTTTGGGGATATTGGGGTTTTATTATTAATATAGTTAAAGTAGTAAATAATATGAAATAAATATGCTACTGATTTATGACATTTATTTTTAATTAGATATTTTCCAAAAATAGTAATAAGAGGGTGAAAATAAGACTTAGGCTAAACTATGTTCATTCGACTGAGGTAGTGTCTAATATTCACTATGTAAGCTTGGGATAATATCATAAATAGGATTTTGGATTTAATTTTATGATTAGATAGGAGCGTTGAAAGTGGACAGGAGTGGCACCAACACTATAGTCTTTATCTAGTGATGTTATCCTGATGATCTAAGCTTTATGGGTTTTATTCAGCAGGTCTATGTAACATTGTCTTTGAATTTATAAATTATCAATGTCAGTAGTGCTCCTTGTAGAGATGATTTTATTCATTTTTATTACTTAAATAAAATTAAATATAACTTTGGTAAATATGTAAAAATGGGTTAGTATGTGTAATATGAACTACACATGCTTCACACCCCATGTGTGGGCACACTGCCTACATACCAATACTCATAAGAGGGATCAAGCCATATTTAGTTCTCCCTTTGAAAGTGATTGGTAAAATTGTGATATGAGAATTTAATAAATGATAAAATAGATGTGCTTGAGGTGGTTAGGGATTGGTGTAGAGATTTAGATGTGCTTAGGACTATACTAGATGGTTGTATGCAGAGAATAGGGAAGATTTCTTGAGTGGTTTCACTTGTATTCTTGATTACTTGATAATATTCTCCAACCCTTTTCAAATGATCTTTTAATGGGATTTTATAGGGATCTATTGGTCATGGATTAAATTTTATCACATTAGGTCAATAAGGATAAGGATGGGAAACTAGAAGGAATTGATTATTGGGCCCATAAATGAGCTTGGACAATAGCAACAAAAGTGGATAGGAGTGGCATTGGTGTTATTGTCCTAGTGTGTCTCTATTGTCCTGGGTAGATGGGACTTGAAAGGATTGATTTGTCATGGAAAGAGGGGTGTGGCTTAGTTGGGATCAAGTCTGGAAGGCTATGAATGACCGAAAATTAGTGAAAATATGCCTATGAAGGTTATGAGAGCAAACAAGAGGGACCTATGGGTTGGGTGTCATTAGCCACACTCAATTTACCAATTTTCACATTTATATGACTACATTTACCCCCCCACCCTTTATTTTAGTGATGCAACAAAATGAAATACTAGGATAAAGGAAAAATAAAAAGCATACCTAAACTTACCTGTAAGGGTGAAGCTCATGATGTTGTGTGATGTTGGGTGTGTATAGAGAGAGCACATTGTGAAGTATGAATCTACAATAAAAATAAAGAGTAAATTAGTTCTTATTAGATATTTTATATCTAAAATAATAACATACAAAGCTAGGTAAGAGAGAGGAAGAGAAAGGAATGAATAATCCTCATTGATTATGTGAACTAGTACAAAACTTGTTATGATGTTGAGTGATGCTAAGTAATGCTAAGTAATATTGGATGTGTGTTGTACCAAGAGTAATATCATGAATGGAGATAAGTGCTCAATTCCCTAGAAGTGGCTCAAGAATGCAAACATTGGCCCTTTAGCTCCATAATTTCCCACTAAATGAAGCTAGGTGATCATGCATGTGGTGATCAATATTTGGACTATGTGTCCAATCCCTCTAAATAGGTGGCTTAAGAATACAAAGACTAACTATTCCTTTGGCTCCATCATTGCCTCATGAAATTAATCTATAAAGTAATATTGGTATTAAATTTATGTCATATGAGATGGCTCCTAAATCCCATGAATATACTATGATTTGACAATGTTTGGCATGGATAGCTAAATGTATGTTAGAAACTTGGCCACTCTTGGACACTCTGAAAGATGGAGATTAGGATTATATGATAGCCACTCTTGAAATTGAGAATCTAAGTTATGTGGAAGCCACTCAAGAACTCGAGAACTTAGGAACTCAGAAGTTAGGCTTGTATGAAAGCCAAACCAAAATGATGCCAACCACCTATAGGTGGTGTAAGGCATACAACTACTAAGAATGCCTAGGTAATGTTGAAATCAAAAAGAAAGAAAAAAAATGTCTTGTACATATTTCCCTCAATAATTGGTGTATAAAACATATATTTTGATCTAGAATTTGTACCAACTACCCTATCTAAAACTGGAAGTGAGAACCATCATGTCATGCATGATGCCCTTATATCTAGATTTTTTGAGAAAAATATACTAAAACTATTGATTCTAGTCTAAACTATAGCTGAAAAAAATATAACTGAACTAACCTTTCTATCTATTTTTGGAAAATATGGCTTTTTTGCTATTTGGACAAGATCACTAGAAATGGATAGTAGCACCACTGGCACTATAATCCAATCTCAACATTATTATCCTAGGCCAAATCTGATGACTGTTCTAGATTTTTCACTATCTACCTGGTTTGTTCTAACTGGTTTGATGTCTGGTTGTCATTTTATGTATTCTAAATGTTTTTATTTCAACCATTAGGAGTTTTGATTTCTAAGATAAAACCCCTATTTGTTTCCCCCTCTTTTGAGGGTAGGAATACAAACCTTGCAATGACTGCCCTCAGAATAAAGAGCCTTGTAAGTGTGTTATACTAAAAATATATATGATATAACAATGATAATCAACAAGATATCTCAAGATATAACATGGTTTATATTGAGATATTGTTAGATAACTAGGGGTATGCTTAGATAGATGTAACAATGTAATAGCATGTGCAACGTACTAAATTAACAATGAAAGTCTGGTTAGTTTTTAGTTGGAGGGATGGAGCATGATGTCCATCATGGCATTCAAAAAAACATGAATAATTCATGATATGGATCATGGCATTATAAACAATGAGAAGCAAACAAGAAACAAGCATACAAGACAAAAAGCAAAAAGCATAAAAGAGTGGCCAAGGGGATAAGAAAATAAGGGACATGGGCACATGTCACTCAAAATAAAAATCAAGCATAAAAGGTATGGTCAAATGCCACATACACATACAATTTGAAATAAGTAAGGTTGGCATGAAAGCCATAATAATATAGAGGAGTATAGGTAAAGGACATTGGCAAATGTCCTAAGGCACACACATGAATAAAAGTAAAAGACATTGACAAATATCCTAATACACATACAAGAGACAAAAAAGAATTTAGAAATGAAATCACATCAAGATAATGATAAGAAAGAAAATAAATCATGTAAAAAAATGGAATTAAAAATGCATCTAACTAATCAAAGTAAGAAGTGAATATATGCAAGACATGTTAGTACAAGACTACGTATATGCTAAGAAATACACAAGTGTTATATACTAGTGAGTGTCGATAGAGTAATATGTGTAAATAAGTAACTAATGTACATAAACTTGATAACTAGAATGTGTGGTGTAGGAATGACATAACCTAGATGGTGTAGTCGTGTATTAGAAGCCCCTAGTGGGTATGTATATCGATGTGTGTCTCGAATGTAAAAGTAGGATGCCCCCTCAATGGGTAGAGTGAAGCAATCAAGGAGATTTAAGTCATTACACACACTCAAATAAGATCAAGTGAAGCATGGTAATGTAGATAAATCAATGAACAATAACATATAACAATAAATATAAGTCTAGCATTATAGTAGAAATGTAAATCTTGGAGGATGCATACAATCAAGATGTTTTTGTGCTTGTGACATATTTGAATGTTTTTGAATTTTAAAATTTGTGTATTATTTTTGTTATTTTTTAAATGTTATGAATTATGTATAATCAATCATATGAATACTATGTACAAGAATTTTGAAGAGAAGCTATGTACAAGTAACACTAAGAAGAAATTATACTAACCGATGAGTCTCATGGGAGACTCCCTATCATGGTATCTTGTATCAAAAAAGGAATTATTCATGATTTTGAAGCATGAGGGAATGGCTGTGAATATGACTCTAAATATTCAGATTCATTATCAATATCTTAGAAATCATAATAACCTATATTATTCCACTCATCATTATAATCTCAATTTTAAACCAATAGAGTGCTGGTGGTGACTTTTGTTGTATTTGGATATTTTCCTTTGATGAATTATGTCTATGAATGATTTGACCTAGGATTTTCATTAAATCCCAAACTGTGGTGACAAAAATTATCAACTAGTAGAATAGGAGTACTGATGCCTTGAGCATGCTTTTCTAATCTTTGACCCTAAAAATCAAATTATTGTAGATATTTTTGACCAAGTCCATACTACTTTGAAAGTTGAGCCTCATTTTGGAGAGGTATATTTGCATCTTTTTCATGCTTTAAATATGCTTGTAAGACTATTTATTGTTATGATTTTGGTTTTGATCCTTTTATTATTTTGAGTTATGCTTTGGTAACCATTTTTGTATTGTTTCTAAATTTGACCCTTTATGCATGTGTTCTTGTATCATCATGGATTTTTTGATTGATTTACCTTGTATAGGGTCCTCATTAAAAATTATATGTTGTATATGTTTAAATAATTCCAACATGAATCTATGTGATGTCCATGCATTCTATGATATGCATAATAATATCTGGATCTTTTCCTTGGATGTAGAGGAAGTAGTTTGATCAAATTAGATTTAATCATTTCCCTTAGTACCTCACTTGAACTATTTTTTAATCTTTAAATGCTTTTTGAATCACTAGTTGTAGAGTTATTTTGTTGTGATTTCTTGTTTTGATATGTAACATTGCTTGCAACCAATTGACTAGATGAAGGTGCATATACATGATTGACACTAGGGTGCCTTTTAGGATTTTGTATTATAATCTAATTTTATAATATTGTGATCTTGTCATGTAATAATTGATTATATATTTTTAAATTTGAAATTAACTTTCTCATATTAGTGATTTTATCCCTTATAATCTCACAAGTGAAAACCCTAGTTGCTTTTTATTGAACATGTAAGCACATATGTTGAAGAGGTTTTGAAGAAGCTATAGGTTGAATGTATACATTAGAAAAAATAGTATGGGATACCTCACATTATCACGGACCTGGTTAGAGGTAAAGTATCTATCACCCTCTTGGGCGAGAGGAGGAGAAGGAAATTTTTTCATGTGCATAAGATATGACATTGAAACTTGACAAGTGTTGTTAGCTTATGCAATGGATCCTCTAGGTAGAAACCATGTATGTGGGATAAAATTCAAGTTATTGGAGTTATAATTTGTATAAAAATATATTTATAAAGAGCATTCCACATGAGAGATAACAAGAAAGGGAGAGAGAGCATGTATTTATTCATTAATGCATAAATAACTTTAACATGTGATATGCCATTTCTAATGTGTTTAGCATGATAAATTTGAAAAAAAATCCACATGAGTGAGAGAGAGTATGCAAAAGGAATATTGAATTTTTTTACATTTTTAGAAATGAATTTTTTAATATAGTCCCTTAGTATAAAAAGTAAGCATAAAATGCAAAGAATGAAGTTTTTACTAACATATGGTAAACTTCATCATTCATGTACATGATAGTACCAATGATGGTCTCATTTTTTGCAAGAAATGTGAGAAACTTTTGTAAATAAGTGAGATCCATTTGTGCAATATGATTATAGATGTAAGGTAATATCTCACAATCAATAGGACCTAGTGTATGTAGCTATTGTTTTGAAAGATGATTACTATGAAATTTTGAATTTTGAATGGATTTTATGATTTAAATTTTTTAGTAAAAATCTATAAAATTATTGGAACCTAGTATGGGTAATTAGGGTTTGAAAGAAAATTATTTTAAAATTACTAGAAAATTTTAAAATTTAATGATCATTTTTTATTTTATTATGCAGGTAAAAAATAAAAAATATATATAGAAAAAAATAGTTGGAAATTTACCTTAGGGTTTTTATGTGTAAATGAAGTAAATCAAGTTCACCAAATGTTTTAACAATTTTGGAAATATTGGGGTTTTATTCCTAATTTAGTTAAAGGGTTTGGATTTATAAATTAGTAAATAATATGCAACAAATAAGCTATTTATTTGTAAAATTTATTTTTAATTAGATATTTTATAAAAATAGTAATAAGAGGGATAAAATAAGATAGCTTAAATTGTGTTGATCTGACTGAGGTAGGGTCTGATATTCACTATGCAAGCTTGAGACACTATCATAAATAAGATTATGCCTTTCATTTTTTGATTGGTTAAGAGTACCAAAAGTGGATAGGAGTAGAAACAAAAATTTATTCCTTGTCTAGTGTTGTTGTCCTAATGATCTAAGCTTTCTAGGTTTTATTTGACAGGTTTGTGTAGCATTGTCTCTGAATTTGCAAAGCCTCGCTGTCAATAGTGCTCCCTATAGAGATTATTTTCTTTATTTATATGCCTTTAATATACTTGAATAGAACTTTGTAAAATAATTAAAACTAGGTTAGTTTGTGTAATATGCATTGGATGTGCTTCAAACCCCGTGTGTGGGCATGTTGCCTACATACCAATACTTTGAAGAGGGATCAAGCCATATGTAGTTATCCCTTTGAAAGTGATTAGTGAAATTTTGATATGAGAATTAAATAAATTCTAAACTAGATGTGTTTGAGGTGGTTAGGGATTGGTTTGGAGACTTAGATGTGCTTAGGACTGTATTAGATGGATGTATGCAAAGAATAGGGAATATTTCCTGAGTGGTTTCACTTATATTCTTGCTTACTTGATAATATTTGCCAACCCTTTCCAAATGATCTTTTAATGGGATTTTATAGGGATATATTTTTCATGGATTGAATTTTCTCACATTAGGATGACAAGGATAATGATGGTAAACTAGAAGTAATAACCATTGAGGCCATAAATGAGCTTGGACAATAGCACCAAAAGCATAAATAAGTGGCATTGGAACTATTTTCCTAGTGTGGTGTTATCATCTTAGGTAGATGGGACCTAGGGGGTTGATTTTTCAAGGAAAGAGGGGTCTAGCTCAATTGTTATCAAGTTTGAAAGGCTATGGATGACTAGAAATTAATGAAAAGATACCTACGAGGGTCATGAGAGAAAGAAAGAGGAACCTATGGGTTGGGTGTCATTAGCCACACTCAAGTTACCAATTTTTTCATTCTATATGACTATTGAATCCAAGATGAGACATCAAGAAAATAAGAAAACCAAAAAACCTCATCCAACCCATGTGTTGATCAAATAAATGAAATACCTAGAGTTGGTGTTACATGCTAAAAATTGGGAATCTAAGGTGTCAATATGTTAAGTATTTGATTATAATCATCGATAACCTAGGAATGAGATAGGATTATAAGGTTGAGAACTAGAACACTAGGAATGAGATCATTTATGATCTCATGGTTTTCATTCTTCTTAATATTGCTAAATTGTTCAAGCTCTTCAACTTACCTTATTTTAAGAAGCCCATAGAGGTCATGAGATTTCTTATCTCATGCATCCATGAGGATTGATTTTACTTTGTAGGGTTTATAATGTGGATCACTACCCAAATAACCAATAAGGTCATAGGTTTACAATGCTTAGGCATTGACCTTAATGGGGAATTAGGGGACCAAGACAAAATTGAGAAAATGATTATAGTTCTAGATTATAAGAAGTATGGTCATGCCATGTACATATCTAGTCTCCAAGATCCCACCCTTTGGGTAGTTATGTGATTGGCCATGACCAAGCTTTAATGAGTTGATATATGGAAACAAGTTGATATGGTACACCTTTATGTATCAAATTAGATGGATTAGGGGATTAAGTATTAATATTCTCAATATTTCATCAAGTAAATCATTATAAATGTAACCCATCACCTATCAAATCAAAAGTTTACTTAGGGACTGATTATTAGGTTATTGGTATTTGATGAGATTGGTGTATCTGAATACATCAGGTGTGAGTTAAAGTGGTCCTTCCCACCTGATATTAAGTTCATGGCCAAGTGGTTCAAACTATTTACCTACCTTAGGGTCATTGCCCCCTCCCACAAGTTATGATTAAAGGACTATTTTAATGGGATGAAGGAAGCCTTTGGGAATGAATGATGCATCACTTAGAAATTACCTACACAAATGGCGAATAAATATTATTTTATGGTAAAGCAACATTATTCATTAGTGTGCATCTAGATAGACCCTACTGATGACTTGTCATGGTGGCTCAAGCTACCTTATGATTTCATGACCAGGTATTTCATGCATCTTATGAAGTAGATATATGATGCACACTTGGTGAAAATTGATGATGATAAGATTGACATTGATTATTATAATATTTGAAACGTATATGTATATCTAGGGAAAAAAGGTTATCAAGAGAAGTAGGAATCAAATAACATTGATATCAAAGCACATTAGATATTAGTCAAGGACAAAGTCCACTTATTGTACTATGTGATGAAGCCCAAGAAGAAGATGTTAAGGAGTAAGTAGGTTAAAAAAGAAACCATTCCCCCCACTATAATTTGGAAGTCATCAAAATGAGAAGATATTAAGGCATGATGCTAATTCAAATGCTCAATAAGAATAACCAAAGAGGTAAAGGACTACCCCTTCACCACCATGAGATTGAGGGTTGATTACAGGTCAAAAACAAGAAGGCCTTAATTCCACGACACATATATTTGTTCCTTTAGAACAAGATATTTATGTGCCAAAATTTGGGGAATATGAATAGATATTAGTGACTCCTAAGGCACCACCTAATATGGGACTTTCCCTTAAAGACCAAAAGGAAGTCACACCAAAACTAGATAAAGAACCCTCTTTAGTGCATCAATAAGATCTTCCCTTGATGACACACATGTGAAAATTAGGATTCTTGTTGGTGAAGAGGGGGATAACATAGGTATAACTTTGGGCACTAGTGATCTAGATGCTAGCATAAGTTGCCAACAATATGAGCTAGATATTTAAATACTTGAGTATGACCCCAATAGAGGGAAATGACCTATTAATTAATTTGTGAATTAACATCTACCAACTACTAATGTAACCCCTTATGTTCATTCTTAGTTCTAATAAAAAATCCTAGAGAAGGACCTATATATGTGGTAATATTTCCCTAAGGAGGACTCAGTCAATCAGACTCAGTGAGAGATTTCCTTTTGCATGGATGTATTTAATGAATAATTCCACTTTGATCTACCTTTATATAGTATTTTTTGGCACCAAGAGATATGGAGCTTCCTAATACATTTTGGGTCAATCCTTGGTAATGTACATCAACTTAGGAAAGTGTGAACCTTCTTAAGTTTAATATTGAAGTGACAAGGTGGAATGGTTTACAATATTTTGATGTGAATAAGCTTAAGTGGAAGCATTAATAGTTCATTTCTCTATATTACCATAAGTGCACGAAATGAATAAAGCTTGAATAGGAATTAGAAGAGTTCAAATGCTAGCTATAGGCAGTAATGATGTCTAGAGTGAAGACTGTTACACTCTAAAAAATAATTTTACAATATGAGGCAACCCTTGTTGATGGAATTCCCCTCAAAAGAGAAGATAAATTGGGGACCCTAGTAGAAATTTTGTTAAAAAATGTAAATACTAGGTAAATCCCCAACATGAGCTGACTTGGAAAACATAGTAATTTGTTGAGGCTATTGAATTTTTTAAAAGATTTTTGTCTAGAGTTGGTGCTATGGTTCCCATTTTTGATGGGTTTTTTTGTCAAATTAGCACAATCCACTACACTTTTGGAAGTAAGACTTTAGGTAGAAGAAGATTAGCACCATAGCACCAATAATTGGTTGAGAACATACTTACAATAAAGGATAGATACAAGTACACCAAAAAATTTCATGATGTGGAGGCCTTTGAGAATAATATAAGCATTCATTGACAAGATCTAAACACTAGTTTTAAATCATTTTGAGGATAGGTTTTAAATGAGGTCAAAATACTTGAATACATTCACAAGGATGCTCCTGCATCACTTGAACATTTGACAACTCAAGTGGGTGACTATCTAGAATAACCAGATGAGACCAAGTAGCTCAAATAATAAGTAGAAGAGATTACTTCTAAGATCTAGACTATGTTGAATCATTGGGAGGAAGTAAAATGGCAATTTGAGCACATGGGACCTAAATTTTTTATATCAAAGGGACTTGAGATTAATGAATAGTCCAAGATAAAATATTATCTTAGTGTAGGGTAATGTTGTGACCTAAATTTGTATTTATTTATCCTAAGTACTTTTTGAAGATAATGGCATGGAAGGAAGCATAAGAACAAGAGAGACATGGTGTAAAAAATCATGTCACATAAGAGGTAAGTTACAAAAATCAAGGATACATGACACATAGAGGAACTAAGAAAGTATGACTTGAACAATAGTAAAAGACTTGGAAAGGGCATAGAAAGTAGAGACAATTAGGGAGTGGTTTGCTTGAACATTGGATAAGAATAGTCACATGAAAATCTAGCACCAGTCTATGAGAAGATATGCACACAATAATGAATATCTATCATACAAAGAAAATATAGGTAAGTTAGGCTCAGGTCATTAGGAGTTTAATGTAATAGCTTCCTATTACTCATTATTGTTAATGATCATTGACGACTAATCACTATGTAATTATTTCTATAATTGAATGGTCATGGTAGAGACAAGTATACATACCCCCTAGTTTTTCTTAATGGGTTGGTTAGTAATTATAATCTTGATCTGCCATAATTTTTCATGTGACTTATGTATGAATTGAGAGAAAAATCTTGTGTTTATTAACTACCTTATGTAATATGGTTATGAATACAATGAAATTAATACTCTTTTATTCTCAGTTTGCACCCATATTTTTTTGTGATTAATTAAGTAGGGAATGAGTGAAAAACCAATATTTAGTGATGGAACCAAGTATATATTTAGAATTAAGTTATTTTTTTAGAACCTCAGCATAATAAATTGAATGAATACACTACCCTATTACCAAACCAATAGGAACGAGTCTTAGGCTATGTGTTTTAGGTGAGTGTAGGAAAACCTTTCTTGTGTGATATGTAGAAGTGATATCTCACTGGACCTCTTATTCTCTTAGGTGTACAACTAGGAAAATTCATGATAGGCTAAAGTAAAAGAGCCTAATAGTCTATTAGATAATTTTCAAATTAGGAGGGCAAGCCCTTTTATCACTTTCATAGAACCACAAAACATGATACAGATACATGTTCAAATTTATAGCAAAAAATTTAGAAGTATAAGGCTCAAGGCATGATATAGATTATAAAACTTACACCTCATCAAACTAAGGCCTTGAAATAAAATCATACATGTAAAAAACACAAACATTTAAGAAGTAATGATCTGACTAATTAGGTTTTCATTAAAGATCAATAAATACAACATATAGCAATTGATGAGGACATAAATCCAAATACATATACACTTACATTCATTTAGCACATAGGGAATGATCATGATGAGTTACAAACTATTATATTTTTCAAAGACTTTATAGGCCATATTAAAATACCAATTACATGTGATCCCAAGGTGGCATATACACTATTATTCATTATGAATATAAGAACTTAGATAGAAGTAAATTTAGTAACACATGGTTACACAAAATTAAATATATATTAGACATGTTACAACTATGCCTTACATTTGAATTTGAAGAGAGCATAGTTCATATTTTCCATGATGATTTTGAAGACAATCATATATTTTGAAATACGACATAGAGATCTAACTTGGTATGTCAATACAACACATTAGGCCTCTTACACAATAGAGAAACATGTTATAGTATACACAAGATTCAAAACAATGTTAAATATAAGGCTAAAATTATAGAGTATGAATGGTATGATGACCACAATGATGATGAGTTATGGGAGTTTAACCAAATCTAATATTCAACACTTAGTGATTTACCACTAGATCCACCTTTTGATTATCTAAATCCTTTGGATGTGTTATTTTATTTATATATTATCCTATTATTCATGCATGCATGCATACATACATGTAAAAATACAAAAATAGTAAAATATTTCATTAAATACCAAAATCAATACCTATGCATGATTATATATACTTTGGCATACATCATTTCATTTTTACACAGTTATTCGATACTTATTTTTATCTAGTTTTATATCATATATGCTTCAATAGTTTACATGAATTCCTATAGATTACACAAAAAACCATTTAGGGACTTAATTTAAAGTAATATGATTGTTACACATTAAAAAATTACAAGTGAACAAGAGAACCTTATTGGATAAGAGTACCCTACTATAGTGTCCATCACCCTAATATTGTCTTAATGAGCTTAGATTATCACTACTTAGTTCCAAAACATACAAAATATTTCTAAAATATGTACATTCATCAACTCTCTCACTAGGGGCATATTATAAACATGTTTTATCCTTATTTGGCTACCTTATCTTAATCACAACTCAATTTTTTACATATCATTACATATTTAATTATTTCTCACTCACTAACATCTTGATATATTATTTGTTATCTCAATTACTGAATCTAATCAAGTTACAATTGAGCTCTTGTTGATCAATCATTTATTATCATGCATACTTTTCATGTTGATTTCCTAACTTTGTGGCTTGTATGCACTCTCTCTTTTCCATTGAGTAAATTTGAATGTCTTTTGCATGTGGCTCTAAAACATTCATTATATGTTTCTATCCATGTGAATACATTTGAGTATGTCTTTGTGTGTATATATGTTTATGTGGACATTTAAACATGTCATTATATGTGTCTATAAGCCTTCATTTGCTTACTGTTATGAATGTGAGCAAATTTGAACATGTCCTTATGTGTGATTTTATTCAAGTGAGTGACATTTGAACATGTCCATTATATGTGGCTCCTTGTATTTCAATTGTGTGCTTTGTATGCTTTGTATGTACTTTTTGATTGTGTGCATCATAGCCATGACACATTAGTTACTTCTTTGCTCATATTTATTGCCATGATGGATATCATGCATTCCTTTCTAAGTATTTATATTCAACATTGCATACATATTTTGATCACTTATCTATGTACCTAAATTTTAACATCTATCTAGACACTCTTTGATCACTTATCTACATACCTAAATGCTAACATATATCTAGAAACTCTTGTTATGAATGCTTGTCCCTAAATTCATCTCACATTACTACTATGCTATGTTTATCTATATGATTATAACCAATTCTATAGGTTATCATTATTACTCAAATTTACATATTTATGTCATAACAACATATCACAAAATTTTCTTTTAATTTATTGTAAAAGATCAATAACTCATCTCAAAAGAGGGGGAATTCACATAAGTTTATCTTTAGACTAGACATTCCAAATAAATACACATATATTTTTGGTAGTTATGATATAGTTAACATAGTTTTAGTCTCATAAATTTATAGAAGTTGATTTTGGATAAGAGCACCCTATTGGAAAATAGAACACTACTCTCTTGTCCTTCCCAGTGATATTGTCCAAATGCCTAAAAAATAAGCTTTTCAAAATATTAGTTTACATAGAATGGTATGTAATAGTTTTACAATATTATTTTATATAATTACTTAGTTTTATCTTAGATTTGCTTAGTTTGAAGGAATCATGCATGACATGTTATTCTAGTTTAACACATAGCTTTGATCATCATTACAATTGTTATTACTCAGTTTCATAATCTATATACACTATATATCAGTTTGGGGGAATGTGTGTGACACATAGCTTCCTCATTATGTTTCACTAAATTTTGAATCTATTTGGTGTTTAAAGAGAAATAAAAATGAAGGGTAGGGATTAGAGATTAGAGAGAACCTATATTTATTATGCACCATATCCAGACAATGTTGAGCACTCCTCTTTGGTTAGGGAGGACTACTTGTAAATAATAAAGCACTACCACCAAAATATTTGTTATTAGATATATGATTGGGATGCCAAGGTATGTGCTTATTTTTTGAAGTCTCAAACATCCTTAGGGGTGATAGTCTACTTTTTGAAACAAAATGGTAATGAATAATAAAATGAAAGAGAGAGTAAGAGAGAGATATTCATATCATTCTTGAAGTCTGAGTGTGGTGAAGAGTGGCATAGTAAAGGTAATGTGAGTTTTTTGTGTTTTTGGAGGTTCTTTAGGCAGGCTCAGGGACGTTAGTGGAAATACATAGTCACTGATGTCATTTAGGCTATCGATGTCGATAAGGAGATATGATCGATGTCAATTATGTGATTGATGTTGGTAGGGGTAGTAGGTTCTTAGGAGGTTATAAGAGACTTTTCTAAGCTATAATGTGGATGTTGGTTAGGTTTATGAGGTTAGGAAGAGTTGTAAGGGAATGGGTAAGACTCATGTAGGTCTAGACAGAGGGTTGGTATGTTTGAAATAGAGGGAAATAGGTGAAAGAGTTTTACAAATAATCTACAAGGAGAGTCAAGAGATTCATAAAATGATAAATAGTATTATGTGAAGTAATTATAAAATGATTATTTAAAGGAATTACAAAGCACATAGATATAATTAGCTGGTGAACTATATGAGCCATGAGTGCCAAATAGATGGCTCTAATGAGGTATGTTGAAGTAATAAGTAAACAAGAAAGACAAGCATGTGCTCTCGATTCAGAATAATCTAAGATCTATGTATTATATCAATTCCTAATCTAGACTAATTTGTGTAGAGTAATGATAAGCCTAGATATAGAAAGTCAAATGATAAATATTGTAAGTGAATGATTGAGTTCTTTATTCATGCTGACTTAAATACTAGCTTGGAATTTGGCTTAAGTAATCAACATTAGTGATCCCATTGATATTGATCATGGGTTGACCAACACCAGTGGCATGAGAATAGGTAAAAGGGCTATATTTATCCTATTTTCTATTTTTTCTCCTACCAATTATGGTATCTATTAGGAAATGGTAGAAATGAGAGGTTAAGAAGGTTGTAGTTAGTTAGAAATTTATGTTTGGGGTGAAAACAAGTCATGGGTAGTTGGGATTAGGGGACTAAGTTTTGAGGTGACTCAAAGGGTAAGAATTAGTCCTAGGATGAGGTGTCTAGGTAAGGTGGTATAAGTAGTTTTTAATTAACTTAACTAAATATTTTAAATTAATTAAAGGTGTGAGGGGTGAAAACATGGGTTAGGAAGGCTAATTATTAAAAGGGGCTTAAGGGGGTTTTGACACAGGGAGTTATGCATGTGTGTGATATAATTTTGGTGTCTACATTTGTCCCTTTTTGTCTTGTAATTTGTACTAATAAGTTGCAAGACAAAAATAGGAGTTAGATGCTTTATGTATTAGATGAGGTATCCCCCTCAAAATGGGAATTGATAAAGGAGAATTTGGAATTAGGTATCAGTTTGATAAGGAGTTAGTTAGGTGGGTTAATGTTGAGTGAGAGCATGGTAACATCATTACTTGTATGTATAATACTATGAGTGATAGTCAACATAATCAATAATAGGTAAAGGTGAGGAGGACTTGGATAGAAATAACCAAATCATAGTTTGTAAGTGATAGTTGATAAGGCTAACTTGATCAAAATTGTGTCTCTAATGGTCCATGTGTTTTAGGTATCCAAGGTAAGAAGTGCTTCTGGTAAACACAAAAGTTTACAAGTGATAGGACTCACTTAGTCATGATCCAAAACACCTAATATACATATGTGTATACCATAACCAATTATAGTGAGGTAGCATAAGTGGTTAAGACAAGAAATGTAAGGTTAGTTTAAAAGGGTCAATGGTCAAGGAGATATTTATGATTACCAGTCAAAGTCATCATAGATGGAGATTGTAGTGATCTTCAAAGTTGGTTGTCATGGTTAGGAAGATATATGTGATTCCCAAGGTTGGTTATTGTGGTCAAGGAGATATACGTGATCTCCAAGTTGCCCTAGACTTAGGTTGTAGTCCAAAGGGTGGTGGTTGGTATTAAAAACTCTAATTTAATGGTGCTAACATTAGTTATGTCACTGATGTTGATAGGAAGTATTGTTGACATCAGTGCCTTAGGTTAAGACTATTGATGTTGATGGGTTACTAAACTTGATAAAAAAGGTTTAGTGGCCCACCAAAAATAATTTACAACATTTGATTAGAGAAAAAGAGATCTAGGTGTTGGTGTGGGTAGAGATGGTAGAGCTAGGAGGGGACCTAGCTGGAGGCATGCCGCTACAAGTGCTAGCCATTTCAGCTTAGAGGAGATGAATAGATGAGGTAAAATCCTCTGTGAGTTGAATTTTAATTTAAGGTTGTTAATTTGTAATTTAGGCTAATTTGGTATGGTTGGGGGGAGAGAGGGAAATTAGAGGGGTAAGAAATGGGGTGATGGTAGGTTTAAGTGAATTTAGGAGGGGTTTGGGGGTAGTTTGTAGAGAAAAACTAAAATTTGGGAGATGGGTTATTTGGCCCTAGGGTTGAACCAATTATGGATGCTGGTGGGGTTCATTGATGTTGATTGATAAGGTGTTGAGATTGACTGACATCTAATACTAATGTTAATAGCTTTAACTAATGTTAGTCACAAGAAAAAACCCTAAATAGGAAGAAAAGTTCCATTTTGGATCCTTAGTTGAGTTAGTCATCAAACCTAATAGCTGAGCTAGCCTCAGAAGACCCCATGTTGATTGAGTGCTACCTACATAGCCTAGTTGAGGGCCTTAGGCCAATGTAGTTCTCCTAGTACATAGGGAAAAAGGGTGAGGTATGGTTAAAATTTTGTTAAGGTAAGTGGTTAGAAAAAGGTAGGTTGAAATAGGTTATGGGACCTAGGGCTTAAAAGATAGATCATGGGGTCAAGGGTGTGAGATATAGGCCATGGGGTCTAGAGTCTAAGATATAGGCCATGGGACCTATAGTTGAGAGATAGGCAGTTGGGCCTAGGGTTTAGGTGGGTTAATAGGTCAGATAATTAGGTGGGTATACAACTAAGCTAAACTTGGAATAACCCATGTCAATTGAGTGCTTCCTACATAGTCTGAATGAGGGCCTTAGGCTAATGTAGTTTTCCAAGAGAGAAGGAAAAAAATGGTGGAGATTTATATTGGAAAGTATATGACTTGAGATTTGTGTCTATGGATGTAGGCTAGGTAAGAGTTGACATTATGAGATTGACTACCTATGCTACTGATGAGGATGAGGAAGGATGTCACCATAGATGATTGGGAACATATAGAAGTTGTAGGATTAGGAGTATTGTAATGATATTACTAGGTTGCACATGATGTTAGCTTGATGACAGCTTTGATAGAGAGGTGGGATCACACCACCAACACCTTCCATTTACCTACTAGAGATTCGATAGTGACACAAGAAGACATGTACAAGATTTTATGATTGCCTCTCTAGGGTGAGGAGATCTTCTCTTGTTTGAGAGAGGAGTATGATACACATGGTTACATTTTTTGGAGAGCATGTTAACAAGGTGACCTATCACTCAGTGAGCTTTGCATATGAGTTGTTGTACACTACTGATGAGCAGTAGCATTAGTTGAGTATCTTGATGATGATAGGGATTACATTATATGCACTACCAAACATAGATGGGGGATATTTCCTATTGCATTTATAGGTGTGTTGACATAGATGGTTGAGTAGTAGACTATGTATGCATGGGGACCAACTTTTCTAGCATAGTTATACAAAGAGTTATGGGGTTTAAGGCTACAGTGATGGTATAGTTTATGCATTGAGAATTTACTACATTTTTGGGTATATGAGCACATCATGGTGACATAAACATTGGGGCTACCCACCATAATTACAATTAGTTTTAGGGTTGAGTTTAGATGGTGGAAAAGGCTATGGCCCAGACATGAGTAAATGGCAGTGTGGGACATTAGTTATTATAGGTGTATGATAGATGGATTTATTCTTGTAAATATTGTTTAGAGGCCTTACTTTACATACCCAACATTCAAAGGATAGGCAAAGTAGCTTATTGGTTTATAGAGCATGTTATGGGTCAGAGGGAGATGAGTTGGAGAGCTAGAGATGATACCTATGGCATAGGTCAGGAGATAGTTTGGCTTATTATAAGATGTTCCTCTTGATTTTTCTTGATATAGGAGGGATGATATAGAGGCACCCCTACCTAATCCCTAAGAGATAGATGGGCTATATTTTGAGGAGCAACCAAAAGACTTGAGTGTGGTAAACCCTAGATGCATAATAGTTTATCTTATGTGGTGGCTAGGTTTACATCCCATGGTTTAGGTTAGGAGGCCACCACCAAATGTATAAGGAGTGATGAGAGAGAGATAGATGTAACCATACAATCCCAAGATATAGTGGTATAGACCCAATATGTAGTAGGCATAGGTTTTGGTCTTAGAGGGGTAGGTTATGACATTACAGGGATAGGTCTAGGCATTATAGGGATTGTTCAAGGCATTATAGGGCCAAGTTACTACACTGCCAATAAAGAGGGATAGTAATAGAGTAGTAAGATAGGCTATTCCTCCACCACCATAGTGACTAGTACAGGGTCCTATAGTAGGTGTGATGGGTCTACCATAGATTGGATTTCTAGCAAAGCACAACACTTCTCTAGATGAGATTGTATACTATGAGAGAGCCATCAGGGAGATACCATAGATTTAGATGTATTTTGAGTTTAGAGAGTAGGAGAGATCAGTGACACATGCCATGACTTCTATCTCATGTAGATGCAGATAGGTTGAGAGTGGTGATGATACTACTTCTTCATGACCATGACTATAGCCTTGAGTATTCTAAGTGACAAATGATATTTTTTATGTTATTACACACACCGGTCTATGAGCCAAAGATGAGAGATGTTTTTTTGAGAGATGATACTAATAAGATCCATTGATGTACATTCATATTTAGCATATATATATATATATATATATATATATATATATATATGAGAATTTTTTATTTTGAGATGTGTTTATGTATGTGATGGTGATGATGTTGAAGTTAGTGTAATGATGTTTATGTTTATGTTTATGTTATGTTAATTTAATGTTAATGTTGAGCATGTTAGTTGAGTTAGACTAGCATTTCTCATATATGTGATGGTATATGCATAGTTGATTGGTTATCTTGATCTTATCATTTTTCCATATTTGTGATGGTGTATGCTTAAAATGAATGGGTTGGGTATGCTTTTTTATTTCAGAATTTTTCCATGTTTGTGTTGTTGTATGCTTAAAATAAATGGTGTAGGATTGATAGTTTTCCTATTTATTGTTATTTAGAGAAACTATGGTTACATGGATGGTTTATTTCACATGGGATTATATGAAATGGATTAATGGGAAATGATTTATTAGTCTTAGTATGGTTTTTGGTAGTTATTTGAGTATCCTTTCTTGAGATGGATATATGAGTGATAATAGTTATTAAACACATAACTCTAATAATCAATAAATATTAGTAGAAAGGTGAGAAGGTGATTGAATCTTTTTGATGAGATGTGATCTCAAAAGAGAAATCAACATGTGATTAGGATGGGAAAGAAAGAGGCATGATGCTCATGTATTGGCAAAGACCATAATCACAACATAAATAAGCTCAAGATTATGAGCCTCTTTCATGATTTGCATCATTTGACCATTTTTTTATTAGAGAAGTGTCATACTCACCTTATTTCAAGTGATTTCAAAGTCCCTTGAAAGAGTATGAGGTGAAAAAGGGTAAAAGGAATGAGAGTTTTTGGGTAATATATCCTTCTTAGTGGGGACAATATGCCCCTTTTCTAGGTGACCTGAGAGCTACTATAGGTAAGTCCATAACTTAAAGCTTTTTTTTGTGTCAATGCGAGAAGCCTACAATGGGATTTTGTTTATGTTGAGGTCATATGAAGCTAAGCAATATGAAAAGATTCTTAGTAATTATTTCCCTTGATAATAAATTTTGGCTTAGTCATCCTTCAAGGGAGTGGTCTACATTTTTTTTTAATAGTTGTCCTTCAAGGGAGTAGTCTATTTATAGTATCAAGGAGAAGTTACATAGCTATCCTTCAAGGGAGTAGTCTACATTGAGAATCATGACCTGAAATATTATAACTTGTCTATGTATCCCTTTTTTATAAAACTTTTGTCATGGACATGACTATATAGGCTTAGAGGATTCTCACTTTGAGGGCAAAACCATAGCACTTCATAGATTAACTAAGCATGTAGGAATAAGGGTTAATAGGAAGGGAGATGAATGTAATAGGGTTTCTTAAGGGATGAGCTCAAGTTAAACACAAGGTGAAGTATCACTTGATAAAAAAAGAATGGTCATAGGTGTAAAGCATTTAAAGGCTTGGGTTCTATCCTTCCTTTGAGAGAAAACAAGCGATAAGTTCCTAAGCCATGCTTATGAGTTATGATGTAGGGTCTAAGCCAATTAGGAGAAACTTACCCCATTTACTTTTCTCCATGTTTGTCACATATTGATTTTCCTTCAAGATGAGATCTCTAATATTGAAATTTTGCTCCTTGATATTTTTGTTGTAAGCATATTTGATATGCTATTGATAGATTTGGAGGTGGTTGAGGGCTATGAGATGGCATTCATCGAGCAACTCAAGTTAAGACAAACATTCTTGGTGAAAGTCATCGTTAGTAAGTATGTCTTGCAGAGAAATGTGAAGAGAACGAATCTAGACCTCAAGAGGCAAAATAGCTTCTATCTCATAGACAAGGGAAAAAAGGTGTAGCACTTGTAGGGGTTTGAATGCTAGTGTGGTAAGCCCATAAAGTAAAGGGAATGTGCATGTGCCAATCCTTGCTAGTATTATTGACTACCTTCATGAGGATTTTGGTCAATGTTTTATTAGAAGCTTCTACCTATCCATTTGATTGTGGATAGTATGGTGATGAGAATTTTAATTTGATTCCAAAAGTGTCACAAAGATTTTAGATAGTCTTATTTAAAAATATTTACCATTGTCTGTTATAATTTTATAGGAGACACCAAAATCATAGATGATTTGATGGTTGATAAAGTCAAAAAAAATTTCAACCTTAGTGGAGATGAGAGGAATGGCTTCAACCCACTTGGTGAAGTATTTAGTAGAAGTAATGATGAAACAATGACAAAGAGATGAATGAGGGTTAAGCTCACTAATTAGATCCAAACCCCATTAGGAGAAGGGCTAGAAGTCTCTGGTGACTTGTAAGGCATGGATTGGAACATGGAGGAGCTTATCATGTTTTTGACATTTGACGCAATGCCAAATGTAATCACTACATTCTTGATGGAGTGTTGGACAATAATAGCAGAGTTGAAGGATACATTTGGAAACTATGTTACCATTGAAATGTCCAGCATAAATCCTATCATGGACTTCCTTAATTATGAAGGGTGTCTTAGTACTAGTGAGGAATCTAAGGACGAGACCATCAAAACCTTGCTTGTAGAGAATTCCCCATAGCATAGTGTAATGAGCAACATGTTTCATGAAGGCACATCTCCCATTATTAGAGAGGTAAAAAGGGGTAACAAAAAATGAAAGGTAATCTATGAGTTGCTTGTACCATAAGTCATGTAGGTTGTGTGTTACATTGCCTATAAAAAATATGTTAGTTGATACATAGAAGGGAAATGTTACGTGATGTACAGTGACATAGATTCTTGAGGAAGAGGGTGAAGATGGTATGTGTGAAGCAAGAAAATACATTATGTTAGCAAACTTATTTGTAGATCGAGGAACAATTTGCAAGAGGTATGAGTCGAATGATTCTAATAACGTATCTACACGATGGTTATATCATTGCATTATTATTTTTTGTATAGGTAAGAACCATTTATCTAATTAACCACTAAATAAGAGTCATCAAAAATGGTTATTAATTTGACACCCAAGAAAATAGCCATTTGAAGCCCTAAGATCAAGGCTTCATATTCAACCATATTATTAGTACATTCAAAATCTAGTTTAAATGACAAAGTTATAGGCTCACCATCTGAATGAGGATGACCCCTACACACCCATCATGTTGACATTTAGATCCATTAAAGAAAATCATCATTTGATAGGAGATGTCATTAGTGGAGAGCATTGTGATAAATTCATCAGGGAATTTGAGGTTTGAAGGTTGGTTGTCAAGTAAAGGAGCGGTAGCTAATTGGTCAGTGATCATTTACCCCTTGATAAAATTTTGTTGAATAAATTTCATGTCAAATTTAGCAAGGAACATGAGCCACCAAGATACATGTTAGTTTTGATATGGCTTGGAATGCATGTATTTGAGGGAATTAGTATGGGTGATGATGTAGGTTTTGTGATTTAAGAGGTAACGATGGAACTTGGAAGATACAAATACTAATGAGAGACAAAGACTTTAGATATGGGTATATCAAGTTTCATAATCAATAAATATGTGGCTTATGTAGTAAAACACTTTTTCTCAATGGTGATCATCTTGATGTGTAATCATAGCACCCAAATAATGATCTATTGTAGAGATGTAAAGGTGGAAAGGATAGTTTTCCTTAGGTGGAATAATAAATGGTGGAGAAAGGAGATATTGTTTGAGTACATCAAAGTATTCATATAAATATATACTCTATTGGAAGGAGACATATTTTTTGAGGAGATGGTGAAAGGGTTGGTAATGATTTGACAACTAGGAAATAAAGTGGTAGATTGATTGAAGCCTA
Organism: Torreya grandis; assembly: GCA_037957365.1. Lineage (NCBI taxonomy): Eukaryota > Viridiplantae > Streptophyta > Pinopsida > Cupressales > Taxaceae > Torreya > Torreya grandis. The sequence goes on along the minus strand of JARHVA010000223.1, from coordinate 2,705,476 downwards.
CCTTGCAGGATACTGAGTTGTTTGATATTTGTAGGTGGAGGCATGTCCAACATTGCTTGAAATTTAGCAAGGCCAACTTCAATACCATGGAGAGAAATGATAAAGCCTAAGATATTACTATAAAAGATGCCAAAGACACATTTCTTTAAGTTTAGTCAAACAATATATTAGAAAAGATGAGTGAATATGATTTTGAGAATCATCAAGTGATCTTGGTGAAGTTTAGACTTTTTGAGTAAGTCATCCACATAGTCTTCCATAATTTTTTGTAAGATATCATGGAAGATGTAAGTCATGGCACATTGGTAGGTGGCACCAATGTTCTTCATATTGAAGGGTATGACCCGATAATAGAAAGTCCCCCATGGGGTAATGAAATTTGTCTTGTGTTGATCTATAAGAGCAATCGGGATTTGATTGTAACCTAAGAACCCATATATAAGTGATAGTATCTCATGACCAACTATTAGATCAATAAGATGGTTGATACTTAGTAAAGGAAAGTCATCCTTTAGACAAGCAAGGTTTAATTCATGATAGTTAGTGCAGATGTGGATTCCCCCTATTGCTTTTGTGATAGGAACAATATTGAAAACCCATTTGGGTAGTTAATGGGTTGGATCAATTTAATAGAAATGAGGCATTAGAGCTCTTCTTTGACAAAGAGAGAAATATAAGGATGAATTTTGTGAAGCTTCTATTTAATAAGTTCTATATCTTAGTTGGTGATAATGTTATGGGTGAAGATAGAAGGGTTGATACTAGGCATGTCATTATAAGACCAAGCAAAGGCTTTGCTATGGTCAATAACAAATGTAGAATAATTTGTTTTCTTAGAGGAATCTAAATATTGACCAATTTTAAGGACATAGGGGTTATCATGAGAGGGAAAATTAATGTTAATGGTTGATTCATTTAAGATACCCTATGTTTTAGATGGGATTAATCATTAGATATAAGAATCATCTACACCCATGTATGTGAGAATAACATCATCATCTTGACATTAGATAGTGTTGATAGTGGGAGAGTCTTCATCAATCATTTTAGGATGAATGAGAGGATGGGACCTTGTTTCTTTACCCTAGTGATAGGTGAGGGGACCCAAATGGATGGCATTTATTGAATAAAATTAGGAGGTATAGATACCTTTGATTCGGTAGGTGATGGTGGAGGAGAGGATGGAGAAGGAGAGACTAGATCTTCAATAATTGGTATATGAGAAGTTTTGGTGAGTTTAGTTGGTTCATCATAACCCACTTCATGCCATTTTTTGGCATTTTCAATGGTTTTTTTGGTGGGATATTCAATGGGCATATGAACACCCTACTCATAACATCCTAAACCAAATCCTTTCCAAGCATACCTATAAAGATAGGTGTGATCAAATCGAGGCTTTCTTAGGAAAGAGAAGTCACAAGTAAATGGTTGTGGTGAAGAAGATAGATTACTGATAGTGGGAGCGTAATCAATTCCCCCATATGTGAAATTAGTTTAAAGGTTAGGAGATCATATGGGATGACCATCTCAATATGAAGATCATAATTGGGTTTTAGATGAATATTTTCATACTTTTGTGGAGTATGGAACATGTTGAGTGTCAATAAATGATATTCTCTGAGTGATATACACTTGAAAATTTTCTCTATGGGGTCTTTATCAGTAATTTGTATTGTCAGTATCTGTATAATTAGGGTAGTGGAGCTTATGGAAGCTTCAAAAGTATCATGTATATAAGATGATGTATTTAATGGAATGAGAACATCATTGGGGATATAAGTCATGTTTCATGTTTTGAAAGGAGGTGGGTCAGTGAGAATAACAAGCACTTGCCCATTATGATCAAACTTGATGTAGCAGTGCAAAGTTGAGGGCACACATGCCATATCACATATCCAAGGTCATCATAGCAATATGTTGTATTAGAACTCTCCTTCTACAACATAGAAAATCTTAGTAATTGTGTAGGGGCCCACACTTATATATAAGATAATAGTGCCCATTATAGTAATAGTGGTATCATTAAAGGAGCAGAGTACCACATCAATTTGAGACATGAAATTATCAAAAATGGATAACTATTTATAGGCATGGGTGGAGATAATATTAATATTGTCTCCTCCATCAATCATGACTCTTTTAGCATGATTTTGATTGATATATGTGGTGATAAAAAGGATAGAATCTTGATCTTCAAGGTGTTGTGGTATTTTTGAATCACTAAAATAAATCAAGGAGATGGTGTTAAGAGAGCTAACCAAAGCTGCAAGAGGTTGGGGATCATCAGGTTGTACCTCAACCACTTGAAAGCACTAATCAAATATTGATAATGTTAGGGTGCGTTTTATATTAACACATACAAGGACATTTTTAGAGGGGTTTGGTGAAGTTGTTTCACCATCGAGTTTTGAATAACTTATGAAGATGTTGGTTTTGGGATACCAAAGATGGAAATATTGGGTTTTAGAAGAGGAGTTTCTTTTGAGAAGGGATGATCCCAAGGGGTAGTGACCTTTTCCTTTCCTTTATCCTTTAGATTTTATGATCATGTGGCCACATTAACCATGTTGATCTGAAACATAGGTGAAGAAGGTGGAAAAGGGGGTATGAAAACATCTTTAGTTTTGAATTTAGGTGAAATAATAGGAGGCATTATGGATGATAGATGTGGAATAGCAAGAAGGTTAATGGGAGTATCAAAAAAGAGAGTGCCAATATCAAAGTGTTGTCAAATGATTGTTGTGAGAGCTTTATAACTCTCAGTATCATGTTTAGGCAAATGATGATATAAACACACTTGTGTATCATTGAACCAAGATGGATTTGGTATAAGAGGGATATAAGGCTTAATGAGATGAATATTTATTGTAGAGGATTGCAACAACTAGCCTAGGAAAAATATCTGAGAGCCTATGAGTGGGCTAACACTTGTTGTAATATGAATAGACACCTTCTTTGGTTTGGGAGCCATGGGAGTGATTTTGCATGGTACATTTTTAGGTGGTGGTGGAACCACATGTTTTGATAACACTTTCTTGGTGGTAGGTATCTTTGGTGTCAAATGTGAAAGGTGTACTAGGTGGCAGAGTCAGTAGTGAAGGTAACTTAGCCTTTTGTTTTGCTTGGACTGATGATACTCCAATTAAAGTAGAAGGATGTGGTTCCAAAATTGATGGAAAAGTTGAGGGTGAAAGAGGAAAGGATCAGTGAGGTCTAAGAAGCTTAACATTCATCCTTAGTTCAGTCCATGAAACTCCAACTTGTGGTTGGAGAGTTAGATCCAATTTTACCTATGGATGAATTAAATTAGAGACTGGACATACACCTAAAGACCTAATCTACTTTAATGTGGTAGACACCTATGAGGGTGAGGGCTTTGATGTAGAAGGATGAGATTATAGTGACTTTAGTGAAGAAGCTCTAACTATATCAAAGACCTTGGGGTAAAGGGTATTGAAAGGATTGGCAGTAGAGGATGACACTCATTATGTAGGATAAGGAGTTTTAAGTCAGTTCTAAAATGCTACATGATCTAACTTTATGGAGTCAAGAAATTCTAGATTTCTCACTAACCATGAAAAAGGTTTAGATTAAGTTAATGCAGGCCTTATGATTGCTTCTTTAGATAATTTTGTTATTGAGAAAGGGGTAAATTGTTGACCTCTGCTACCTCAGGCCAAGGATGAAAAAGAGATACAACAAGGTCTTCTTCGATAGAGATAAGAGAAGAGGCATGGTCTTCCACAACTAGAAGAGAGGTAGGTGAAGAAGGCTCCTTAAAGGGGTAGAGCATAGGTATCATTTCTCCCTCAACATGTGGCAAGGAATAGGTAAAGTGTGATCTTTCATAGGTAAAAGAAGTGGTAAAATTGGTTGAATCAGAGTAAAGACAATTGCATGTCATATCCTAATGATGTTGAAAACTCCTCTTTGGCTAGGGAGGACTATCTAAAAATAAGAAAGCACTACCACCGAAATATTTTTTATTAGATATATGAGTGGGCTACCAAGCTATGTGCTTGTTTTTGAAAGTGTCAAACTTCCTTAGGGATGACGGTCCACTTTTTGAAAAAAATGGTAATGAATAATAAAATGAAAGAGAGAGTAATAAAGAGAGATATTTGTATCATTCTTGTAGTCTGAGTGTAGTAGAGAGTGACACATTATAGTTATTTTGATTTATTTATGTTTTTAGAGGTTATTTAGATAGGCTAAGGGAGGTTAGTGGAAATACATAGTCACCAACCTCAGTTAGGCTACCGATGTTGGTAGGGGTATTAGGTTCTCATGAGGTTACAAGAGACTTTTCTAAGTTGGGAGGTGGATGTTGGTTAGGTTTATGAGGTTGGTAAAGTTTTAAGGGAATGGGTAAGACTTAGTTGGGTCTAGATAGAGGTTTGGTGTGTTTAAAGCAGAGATAAACATGTGAAGGAGTTTTATAACTCCACAAGGAGAGTCAAAAGGTTCATAAAATGATAAATAGTATAATGTAAAGTAATTATAAAGTGATTGTTTAAAGGAATTACAAAACATAGAGATATAGTTAGTTGGTGAAATAGATGAACTATGAGTGCCAGATAGATGACTCTGATGAGGTGTGTTAAAGCAATAGGTGAATAGGAAAGACAAGCAGTGTTACCAGTTCAAAAGAATCTAAGCTCTATGAAGTATATCAATTCCTAATTTGGATTGATTTGTGTAGATTAATGGTAAGCTTGGATGTAGAAATTTGAATGCAAAATCTTGTATGTGAATGACTTAATTTTTTTGATTTCTACTGACCTAAATACTAGCTTGAAATTTGGCTTAAGTAACTAATGTTAGCGATCCCACCAACATCAGCCATGGGTTGATCGATGTCAATGGCATGAGAAGAGGTAAAAGGTTTATATTTAGCCTATTTTTTGTTCCTTCTCTTGCCAAGTGTGGTATTCATTAGGAAATGGTAGAAATGCAAGGTTAATAAGGACATAGTTAGTTAAGAACTTATGCTTGGGGTGAGAACAAGTCATGGGTAGTTATGAAGGCTAATTATTAAAAGGGGCTCAAGGGGGTTTTGACACAAGGAGTTACACATGTGTGTGATGTAAAATTGATGTCTATATTTTCCCCTTTCTATCTTTTAATTTGCACTGACAAGTTGTAAGACAAAAACAAGAGTTGGATGCTCTAGGTATTGGATGAGGTATCCCCCCTCAAAATGGGAACTAATGGAAGAGAGTCTAGAATTGGGTATTAGTTTGATAAGGAGTTAATTGGGTGTGTGGATGTTGAGTGAGAGTGTGGTAATATCATTTCTTGTATGTATACTACTACAAGTGATAGTAAACACAATCAATAATAGTTAAAGGTGAGGAGGACTCAGATATAAATAACTAAATCATAGCTTGTAAGTGATAGCTGATAAGCTTAAAATGATCAAATTTGTAGCTCTAATGTTTCATGTGTTTCAAGTATTAAAGGTAGGAAGTTCTTCTAGAAGTTCTCTTAATGGGAATATCAATACAGGGTCCTATAGTAGGTATGATGGGTCTACCACATACTGTATCTCTAGTAAGGTACAATACTACTCTAGAGACTTGGCAAAGGAAAGTAATCCTTTGGACAAGTGAGGTTTAGGTTATTGTATTTAGTGTAGATGCAAATTTCCTCTATCGCTTTAGTGATAGGAACAATATTAGAAACCCATTGTGGGTAGTTGATGGGTTAGATGAAGTTAACAGAAAAGATGTGTTGGAGCTCTTCTTTGACAAGGAGAGCAATATGAGGATGCATTTTGTAAAGCTTTTGCTTAACAAATTTAGCATCTCGATTGGTGATAATGTTGTGGATGATGATAGAAGGGTCAATACCAGGCATGTCATTACAAGATCAAGCACAAAGGCTTTGCTATGGCCATTAAAAAATGTATCATAATTTGCTTGCTCAGAAGAATTCAAATATTGGCCAATTTTAAGGACACAAGGTTTATTGTTAGGGAAAATTAATATCAATGGTTGATTCATTTAACATAGCATATGTTTTGAATGGGAGTGATCATTGGATATAGGAATCATCTGCACCCATGTATTTGATAATAACATCATTATCTTGATATTGGATAGTGTTGATAGTGGGAGAGTCTTCATCAATCATTTTAGGATGAATGAGAGGAAGGGACCTTGTTTCCTTACCTTGATGATAGGTGAGGCGACCCAAATGGATGGCATTTATTGAAAAAAATTAAGAGGTATAGATACCTCTAATTTGGTAGGTGATGGTAGAGAGAGGATGAAAAAAGAGAGATTGGCTCTTCAATAATCAATACATGAAAAGTTTTGGTGAGTTTAGTTGGTTCGTCATAACCCACTCCATGTCATTTTTTGGAATTTTCAATGGTTTTCTTGGTGGGATATTCTATGGGCATATGAACACCTTGCTCATAATTACCCAAACTAAATCCTTTACAAGCACACCTATACAAATATGTATGAGTGAAGATAGGCTTGCTCAAGAAAGATAAGTCACAAGTCAATGGTTGTGGCAAAGAGGATGAATTGTTGATAATGGGATATCGATCAATTCCCCCATATGTGAAATTAGTTTGAAGGTTAGGGGCACCATGCGAGTTGACCATCCCAATATGGGGATCATAATTGAGGTGCAGATGAAGCTTTCCATACTCTTTTGGAGTATGGAACATGTCAAGTGTTAAAAAATGATATTATTCAAGCGACAGATATTTGAATGTTTCCTCCATGGGGTCTTTGTTGGAAATTTGTGTCATCAGTATCTATATAATCAAGCTAGTGGAGCTTATGGAAGCTTCAAAATTATCATGCAAATAAGATGATGTGTTTAATGGAATGATAACATCATTGGGGATATAAGTCATGTTGCATGTTTTGAAAGGAGGTGGGTCAGTGGGAATAACATGCACTCACCCATTGTGCTCAAACTTGATGCAATGGTGCAAATTCAAGGGTACACATGCCATAACATGTATCTAAAATCATCCAAGCAGTATGTTGTATTGGAACTCTCCTTCTACAACATAGAAGATCTTAGGAATTATGTGGGGTACCACATGGATAAGTAATACAATAGTGCCCACTATAGTAGATGTGGTATCATTAAAGGAGCATAGCACCATGTCAGTTTGAGACATATAATTTTTGGGAAGGGCTAGTTATTTTTAGGCATGGGTGGAGATAATATTAATACTAGATCCTCCATCGATCATGACTCTTTTGACATGAATTTGATTGCTATATGTGGTGATAAAAAGGGTATAATCTTGATCTTTAGGGTGTTAAAGTGGTATTTCTAAATCACTAAAGGAAATTAAGGAGATGGTGTTAAGAGATCTGACCAAAGCTATAAGAGGTTGGGGATCATTAGATTGTACCTCAACCACTTACAAAGAACTAATAAAATCTTGATGTTGGGGTGAGTTTTAGTTTAACTCATATAAGGACATTTTAGAGGGGTTTGGTGATGTTTTTTCACCATTGAGTTTTGAATAACTTTCGAAGATGTTGGCTTCAGGACACCCAAGATGGAAATTTTAGGATTTAGAGGAGTGTCTTTTGAGAAGGGATGAGCCCAAGGGGAAATGACCTTTTTATTTCCTTTATCCTTTTGATTTTGTGATTGTGTGTCCACATTAACCACGTTGATCTGAAACATAGGTGAAAGAAGTGGCAAAGGGGGTATGACAACATCTTTGGGTTTTAATTTAGGTGGAATGGTAGGAGGCATTGTGGATGCCAAGGGTGGAATAATAGGAAGGTTAATATGAGTATCAACAAAGAGAGTGTCGATATCAAAGTGTTGTTGAATGATTGTTGTGAGAGATTTATAACTCTAAATATCATATCTAGGTGAATGATGATATAGACACACTTGTGTATCATCAAACTAAGATGGCTTTGGTCTAAGATGTTACCATTATTGGTACCACTAGGCATGCCAAAAATATTTTTCTAAATTTTGAATCTATTTAGTGTTTAAGGAGAAATAGAAATGAATGGTAGGGATTAGAGATTAGAGAGAACCTAGATTTGTTGTGTACCATATCCAGATGATGTTGAGCACTCCTCTCTAGCTAGGGAGGACTACCTATAAATAAGAAAGCACTAACAACGAAATATTTATTAGTAGATATATGAGTGGGTTTCCAAACTATCTAGTTATTCTTAGAAGTGTCAAACTTCCTTAGGGATGACAATCCACTTTTTGAAACAAAATGGTAATAAATAATAGAATGAGAGAGAGAGTAAGAGATAGATATTCATACCATTCTTGCAATCTAAGTGCAATAGAGAGTGACACAATGTAGGTAATGTGAGTTGTTTGTATTTTTGGAGGTCATTTGGGTAGGCTCAAGGAGGTTAGTTGAAATACACAGTCACCAACATTAATTAGGTTGTTGATGTTGGTAAGGAGATATGACTGATGTTGGTTATGTGACTAATGTTAGTAGGGGTAGTAGGTTCTCAGGAGGTTATATGAGACTTTTTTGAGTTGGGAGGTGGATGTTGGTTAGGTTTATGAGGTTGGAAAGAGTCATAAGGGAGTGGGTAAGACTTAGGTGGGTCTAGATAGAGGGTTGGTATGTTTGAAGTAGAGGTAAATAGGCGAAGGAGTTGTATAACTCCTCCATAGGGAGAGTTAGGAGGTTCATAAAATGATAAATAGTATAATGTAAAGTAATTATAAAATGACTATTTAAAGGAAATACAAAACATAGAGATATACTTTACTGGTGAAATAGATGAACTATGAGTGCCAGATAGATGGATCTAGTGAGGCATGTTGAAGCAATATGTGAACTAGGAAAGATAAGCATGTGCTACTAGTTCAGAAGAATCCAAGCTCTATGTAGTATATCAATTCTTAATCTAGACTAATTTGTGTAGAGTAATGGTAAGCTTGGATGTAGAAAGTTGAATGTTAAATCCTCTATGTGAATGACTCAGTTTTTCTAATTTTTGTTGACTTGAATTCTAGGTTAGAATTTGGCTTAAGTATCTCACATCTTTAATCCCACTAACATCGATCATGGGTTGACTGATGTCAGTGGCATGAGAATAGGTAAAATGGTTATAGTTAGCCTATTTTTTATTCCTTCTCATACCAAGTGTGGTATCCATTAGGAATTGGTAGAAATATGAGGTTAATAAGGATGTATCTAGTTAGTAATTTATGTTTGGGGTGAGAAAAAGTCACGGGTAGTTAGGATTAGGGGACTATGTCTTGAGGTGACTCAGAGGGTAAGAATTAGTCCTAGGATGAGGTGGCTAGGTAAGGTGGCATAAGTAGTTTTTAATTAACTTAACTAAATATTTTAAATTAATTAAATGTGTGAGGGGTGAAAACATGGGATAGGGAGGCTAATTATTAAAAGGGGCTCAAGGGGGGTTTCAACATAGGGCATTATGCATGTGTGTGATGTAATTTTGGAGTCTACATTTTCCCCTTTTTGTCTTGTAATTTATATTGATAGATTGCAAGACAAAAATAAGAGTTGGATGCTCTAAGTATTGGATGAGATATCACCCCTCAAAATGGGAATCAATGGAGGAGAATATAGAATCAGGTATCAATTTGATAAGGAGTTAATTGGGTGGGTGGATGTTGAGTGAGAGCATGGTAATATTTCTACTTATGCATTTACTACTATGAGTGATAGTTGACATAATCAATAACAAGTAAGTGTGAGGAGGACTCAGATAGAAATAACCAAATCAAAACTTGTAAGTGATATCTTATAAGGTTAAAATGATCAAATTTATAGCTCCAATAGTCCATGTGTTTCAAGTATTTGAGGTATGAAGTGCTCTTGGTAAACACAAAAGGCTACAAGTGATAGGACTGGCTTAGTCACAATCTAAAACACTTGATATACATGTGTGTGTACCATAACCAACTATAGCAAGGTAGCATAAGTGATCAAGATAAGCAATGCAAGGTTTGTTTAAAAGGGTCAATGGTCAAGGAGACATTCATGATCTCTAGTCAAAGTCATCATGGATGGAGATTTTAGTGATCTATCATTTGTTGTCATGGTTGGGGAGATATATGTGATTCTTAAGGTTGGTTATCATGGTTAGGGAGATATGCATGATCTCCAAGTTGCCCCAGACTTAAGGTGTAGTCTAAAGGGTGGTGGTTGGGGTTGAAAACTCTAATTTAAGGGTGTTGATGTTGGTTATGTCACCAACATCAATAAGAAGTATTACTGACATCAATATCATAGGTCAAGAGTGTTGATGTTAGTAGGTGACCAAACCTAACAAAAAGGGGTTTGGTAGCCCACTAAAACTTATTTGCAACATTTGATTGGAGAAAAAGAGCTTTAGGTGTTGGTGTGGGCAAAGATGGTGGAGCTAGGAAGAGACCCAACTAGAGGCATACCACCACAAGTGCCAGCCATTCTAGCTCAAAGGAGATAAAGAGATGTGGTAAGATCCTCTATGAGTTGAATTTGAGTTTAAGGTTATTAATTTATGATTTGGGCTGATTTGGTATGGTTGGGGGGCAAAAGGGCAATTAGAGGGGTAGGAAATGGGGTGAGTGTAGGTTTAAGTAAATTTGGGAGGGGTTTGGGGGTAGTTTGTAGAGAAAAATAAAAATTTGGGAGATGGGTTGTTTGACCCTAGGGTCAAACTATTCATCAATATTGGTGGGGCTCACCGACATTGATCAACAAGGCACTAAGGTCGATTGACATCCGATACTAATGTCGGTAGCTTTAACTAAAGTCAGTCATAGGAAAAAACCCCAAATAGGAGAAAAAGGCTTGTTTTGTATCCTTAGTTAATTTAGTCATCAATCCTAATGGTTGAGCTAGCCTTAAAAGACCCCATGTTGACTGAGTGTTACCTACATAGCCTGATTGAGGGCCTTATGCGAATGTAATTCTCTTAGTGCATAGAGAAAAAGGGTGAGGTATGGTTAAACATTTTTTAAGGGAAGTGGTTATAAAAAGGTAGGTTAAAATAGGTCATGCGACCTAGGGCTTAAAAGATAGGTCATGGGGTTGAGGGTGTGAGATATAGGCCATGGGGCCTAGAGTTTAAGATATAGGCTATGGGGCCTAGAGTTGAGAGATATTTAGTTAGGCCTAGGGTTTAGGTGGGTTAACAGGTCATATAGTTAGGTGGGTATATAGCTGAGCTAACCTCAAAAGATGAAGATATGAAGCCTTGATCTTAGGGCTTCAAATGGCTATTTTCTTGGGTGTCAAATTAGTAACCATTTTTGGTGATTCCTTGCTAGTGGTTAAAAAAAATTGAAACCATATAAACATCATGTACATATGCTAATGGAATCATTTGACTCATACCTCTTACAAGTTGTTCCTTGATCTAAAAACAAGTTTACTGTCACAATGGCTTCTCTTGCTTCACACATACCCTCTTCACCCTCTTCCTAAAGAAATTGTCACTATACATTGATTAACATTTCCCTCCTATGTATCAATTAAAATCATTTTTATAGGCAATGTAACACACAACCCACATGACTTATGGTACAAGTAAATCATGAATTACCTTTCATTTTCTATTACCCCTTCTGGCATCTCCAATAATGGGAGACGTGCCTTCATGAAATGTGTTACTCATTACACTATGCTAGGGGGACTTCTCTACAAGTAAGGTTTTGATGGTCTCCTCCTTAGATGCCTCACTATTACTAAGATACCCTTTACCATTAAGGAATTCCATGATGGGATTTGTCATGGACATTTCAATGATAACGTAGTCACTAAACGTATCCTTTGACTCGGCTATTATTGGCCAACACTCCATCAAGATTGTAGTGATTATGTTCACAATTACATCAAATGTCAACAACACACTAACCTCCTTCATGTTCCAAGCCATGCCTTACAAGTTGCCAAAGACTTTTGGCCCTTCTCCCAATGGGTTTTGGATCTAATCAGTGAGATTAACCCTCATTCATCTCTCCATCACCATTCCATCATTAATGCTATTGAATACTTCACCAAGTGGGTCGAGGCCATTCCTCTCATCTCCATTAAAGTTGACAAAATTATTGAATTTATCAACCATCACATCATCTATCATTTTGGTGTCCCCCATAAAATTATAATAGAAAATATGAAATCTTTCAAAAATAAGACTATCCAAAATATTTGTGACACTTTTGAAATCAAATTAAGCTTCTCATCACCATACTATCCACAAGCAAATGGACAAGCAGAAGCTTTTAACAAAACATTGACAAAAATCCTCATGGATGTAGTCAATGATACTGGTAAGGATTGACACACACACACATTCCTTTTACTTTATGGGCCTACCACACTAGCATTTAAAACCCTACATGTGCTATGTCTTTTTCCTTGGTCTATGGTATGGAAGTTATTTTGCCTCTTGAGGTTTAGATTCCTTCTCTTTGCATTTCTCTACAAGACATACTTACTAATGATGACTTTTACCAAGAATGTTTGGCTCAACTTGAATTGCTTGATGAACATAGTTTCATAGCCCATAACCACCTCTAAATCTATCAAGAGCGTATCAAATGTGCTTACAACAAAAAATCTCAAGGAGTGAGATTTCAATATCAGAGATCTCATCTTAAAGGAAAATCAACATGTGACAAACATGGAGAAAAGAAAATGGGGTAAATTTTATCTTAATTGGATTTTACCCTACATCATAACTCATAAGTATGGCTCAAGAACTTATCACTTATATTCTCTCAAAGGAAGCCCAAAACTTGAGCCTTTAAATGCTTTATACCTATGACCATTCTTTTATTAATCAAGTGATGCTTCACCTCGTATTTAACTTGAGTTCATCCTTTGAGCAACCCTATTACATTCATTTCCCCTCCTCTTAACACTTATTCCTATACACTTAATATATGAAGTGTTATATTTTTTCACTCAAAGTGGAAAACCTTTAAGCCTCCACAGTCCTGTCCATGACTAAAGTTAAAAAAAATGGGATAAATAGACAAGTTATAATCTCTCAGGTCATGATTCTCAACATAGACTACTCCCTTAAAGGACAACTACGTAACTTCTCCTTGATACTATAAATAGACTACTCCCTTAAAGGATAGCTATTAAAAATAAAAAATAAAAGCTTAGACCACTCCCTTGAAGGATGGTTAAGCCAAGCTTTGTTATCAAGGGAATTAATGACTAAGAAGCTTCTCATATTGCTCAGCTTTATATGAAATCAACACAAACAAAATCCCATTGTAGGCTTCCTACATTGATCATCTTACACACACAAAAAAAGCTTTAAGTCATGGAATTGCCTATAGTAGCTCTTGGGTCACCCACAAAATGGGCATACCATCTCCACCAAGAAGGTTATGCTACCTAAAAAATCTCATTCTTTTTACCCTTTTCCCCTCATACTCTTTCAAGCGACTTTGAAATCACTTAACACAAGGTGAGTATGATGCTTCTCTAATAAAAAATGGTTGAATGATGCAAATCATGAAAGAGGCTCACACTCCTGAGCCTATTTATGTTTTGATTATGGTCTTTTCCAATACACAAGCATTATGCTTCTTTCTTTCCCATCCTAATCACATGTCAATTTCTCTTTTGAGATCGCATATCATAGATTCAATCACCTTCTCATCTTTTTTCCACTATTTCTTGATTCTTAGAGTTATGGGTTTAATAACTATTATCACTCACATATCCATCTCAAGCAAGGATACTCAAATAACTACCCAAAACCATACTAAAACTAACAAATCATTGCCCATTAATCCATTTCATATTATCCCATGTGAAATAAACCATCCATGCAACCATAGTTTCTCTAAATAACAATAAATAGGAAAGCTATCAAGCCTATGCCATTTATTTTAAGCATACACCATCACAGACATGGAAAAATGCTCAAATAAAAAAACATAAACAACCCATTCAAATTAAGCATACACCATCACAAATATGGAAAAATGCTAAGATGAAGCTAACCAATCAACTATGCATATACCATCACATATATAGGAAATGCTAGTCTAACTCAACTAACATGCTCAACATTAACATAACATAAACATCCACATCATTACACTAACTTCAACATCATCACCATCACATACATAAACACATCTCGAAATAATAAACTCTCATGTGTGTGTGTGTGTGTGTGTGTGTGTGTGTGTGTGTGTGTGTGTGTGTGTGTGTGTGTGTGTGTGTGTGTGTGTGTGTGTGTGTGTGTGTGTGTGTGTGTGTGTGTGTGTGTGTGTGTGTGTGTTGAATATGAATGTACATCAATGGATCATATCAGTATCATCTCTCTCTCAAAAAAATACATATCTCATATTTGACTCATAGGTCTGTGTGTGTACAACATATATAATAACATCAAAAATATCATCTAACACTCAAAATACTCAAGGATATAGTCATGGTTGTGAAGTAGTATCATCACTACTCTCAACCTATTTGCATATGCATGATCTAGAAGCCATGGCATGTGTCACTAATCTCTCCTACTCTCTAAACTTAGAATACCTCTAAATCTTTGGGAACTCCCTGATGGGCCTCTCATAGTATTCAATCTTATCTAGATTAGTGTTTTACCTTGCTAGAGATACAATTTATGAAAGACCCATCACACCTACTATAGGACCCTATACTTGTCCCTATGGTGGAGGAGTAACCTATCTTGATTCTCTCAAACTATCCCTCTCTACTATTAGTGTAGTAACTTAGACCTGTAATGCCCTAACCTAGCCTTGTAATTCCTCAACCTATCCTTGTAATGTCATAACCTACCCCTATAAGGCTAATGTATGTGCTTGTGCTACATCTTAGGCTTGCATTATTACATTTTGAGCTTGTACCACTATATCTCAAGCTTGCACAAATGTATGTTTCTCTCTCATCACTCCTTGTATATTTGGTGGTGGCCTCCTAACCTGAACCATGGGATATAAACCTATCCACCATGCAAGATAAGCTACTATGCATCTAGGATCTACCATACCTAGGCCTATTGGTAGCTCCTCAAAATCTAGTTCATCTATCTCTTGGGGCAAAGGTATGGGTGCCTCTATATCATCCTTCTTATATTGAGGAAAGGTAGAAGGCATATCCTATAATAAGATAAATTATCTCCTAAACCATGCCATAGGTATCATCTTTAGCTCTCTAGCTCATCTCGTTTTAACCCATAATGTTCTCTATAAATTGACAAAATACTCTACCTATCCTCTAAATGCTAGGTATGTCAATTAATGTCTCCAAATAATATCTATGAGAATCAATCCATCTATTATATGACTATAATAACTAATGTCCCACACTATGTCATTTACTTGTGTCTGGGACATAGAGTCCCTCCACCATCTGAACCTAACCCTGAAACTAGCTATAATCATGGTGGGTAGCCCCAATGGACATGTCACCATGATGTGCTCATATTACCAACAATGGAATAAATTTCCAATGCACAAACTATACCATCACCATAGCCTCAAACCCCACAACTCTTTATATAACTATGCCAAAAAGGCTGGTCCCCATGTATACATGGTCTATTGCTCAACCATCTGTGCCAACACACCTATCAACATAATAAGAAATCTCCCCCATCTACATCTAGTAGTGCATATACTATAATGATTATCATCATCAAGATACTTAACTAATGTTAATCCTCATCAATAATGTATAATAGCTCATAATCAAAGCTCACTAAGTAATAAGTCACCTCACTAACATGCTCTATATATAATGTAACCTTGTGAATATCACGATCCTCTCTTGAAAAAGAGAAGAGATACTCACCCTAGAGTGGAAACCATAAAATCTTGTACATGTCCTCTTATGTCACTGTCAACTCTTTGATAGGCAAATAGAAGGCGTTGGTGGTGTGATCCCACCTCTCTATCAAATCTATCATCAAGCTAACATCATGTGCAACCAAAAATTATCGTTGCACTCCTCCTAACCCTATGACTGCCATGTAATCCCACTCATCCATGGTGAAATCCCTCCTTATCCTCATTAATAGTGTAGGTAGTCAATCTCATAATGTTAACTCCTACCTAGCCTACATCCACACACACAAACCTCAAGTCACATACTTTCTAATATAAACCTTCACCCTTTTTTCCATTATCTTTGGGAGAAATACATTGGCCTAAGGCCCTCATTCAAGCTATGTAGTTAGCACTCAGTTGACATGAGGTCTTCTAAGGTTAGCTCAATCATATACCCACTTACCTATCTGACCTATTAACCCACATAAACCCTAGGCCCAACTGCCTATCTCTTAACTCTAGGCCCCATGGCATGTTTCTTAAACTCTAGGCCCCATGGCCTATATCTCACACCCTCGACCCCATGAACTATGTTTTAAGCCCTAGGTCCCATGACCTATTTCAACCTACCTTTTTCTAACCACTTCCCTTAACAAACTTTTAACCATACCTCACCCTTTTTCTCTATGCACTAGGAGAACTACATTAGCTTGAGGCCCTTAAATGGGTTATATAGGTAGCACTCAATCAACACAGGGTCTTCTAAGGCTAGCTCAGCCATTAGGCTTGATGACTAACTCAATTAAGGATCTAAAATGGCTCTTTTCTTCTTATTTGGAGTTTTTTCCTATGAACATCAGTTAAGGCTACCAATGTTAGTGCTAGATGTCAGCTAACCTCAGTACCTTATCGACTAATGTTGATGAACTTTACCGACATTAGCAATTGGTTTGGCCCTATGACCAAATAAATCATCTCCTAAATTTTGGTTTTTTTCTCTATAAACTACCCACAAACCCCTCCCAAATTTACTTAAACCTACTCTAACCCCATTTCTTACCCCTTTAATTGCCTTCTCTCCCCCCAACCATACCAAATTAGCCCAAATCAAAACTTAACAACCTTAAATTCAAATTCAACTTGTAGAGGATCTTATCTCATCTCTTCATCTCCTTCAGGTTGGAATAGCTAGCACTTGTGGTGGCACACCTCTAGCTGGGTCCCTTCCTAACTCTACCATCTCTACCCATACCAACACCTAGAGCTCTTTTTCTCTAATCAAATGTTGGAAATGAATTTTGGAAGGCCACTAAACCCCTTTTTATCAAGTTTGATCACCCGCTAACATTGATATTCTTGACCTAAGATGTCGATGTCATCAATAATTCCTACTGACATTAGTGACATAGATAACATCAGCACCCTTAAATTAGAGTTTTTAAACCCAACCACCACCCTTTGGACTACACCCTAAGTTTGGGGAAACTTGGAGATCATGTATATCTCCCTAAACATGACAACTAACCTTTGGAATCACATATATCTCCCCAATCATGACAATTAGCTTTGGATATCACTACAACCTCCATCCATGATGACTTTGATTGGTGATCATGAATATCTCCTCGACCATTGACCCTTTTGAAACAACCTTGCATTGCTTGTCTTGAACACTTATGCTACCTTATTATAGTTGGTTATGGTACACATGCATGTATATCAAGTTTTTTTGATTGTGACTAAGCCAGTCCTATCACCTGTAGCCTTTTGTGTTTACTAGGATCACTTCATACCTCTAATACATAAAACACATGGACCATTGGAGCTACAAATTTGATCATGTTAACCTTGTCAACTATCACTTACAAGCTATTATTTGATTATTTCTATCTAAGTCCTCCTTGCCTTTACCTATTATTGATTATGTAGACTACCACTCGTAGTAGTATATGTGTAAACAATGATGTTACCATTCTCTCACTCAACATCCACCCACCCAATTGAATACTTATCAAACTAATACCTAATTCTAGATTCTTCTCTATCAGTTCTTATTTTGAGGGGGGGTACCTCATCCAATACCTAAAGCATCCAACTCCTATTTTTGTTTTACAAATTATCATCATAAATTACAAAACAAAAAGGGGTAATTATAGACACCAAAATTACATCACACACATGTGTAACTCCCTATGTCAAAACCCCCTTGAGCCCTTTTAATAATTGGCCTTATTAACCCATGTTTTCACCCCTCATGCATTTAATTAATTTAAAATATTTAGTTAAGTTAATTAAAAACTACTTATGCCACCTTACCTAGCCACCTTATCCTAGGACTAATTCTTACCCTCTGAGTCACATCAAGACTTAGTCCCCTAATCATAACTAACCATGACTTATTCTCACCCCAAACATAAATTCATAACTAACTACATCCTTGTTAACCTTGAATTTCTACCATTTCCTAATGGACACCACACTTGGTAGGAGAAGGAACAAAAAGTAGGCTAAATATAGCCCTTTTACCTATTCTCATGCCATCGACATCGGTCAAACCATGGATGACATTAGTGGTATCACCAACATTGATTACTTAAGCTAAATTCCAAGCTAGTATTTAGGTTAGTATAAATCAAAAAAACTTAGTCATTCACATACAAGCTTTAACATTTAACTTTATACATCCAAACTTATCGTTACTATGCACAAATCAATCCAAATTAGGAATTGATATACTACACAGAACTTGGATTCTTCTAAATTGGTAGCACATGTTTGTCTTCTTATTTACTACTTTAACATGCCTCATTAGAGCCATCTATTTGACAATCATGGTTCATCTATTTCACTAGCTAAGTATATCTCTATGGTTTGTAATTCCTTTAAATAGTCATTTTACAATTAATTTACATTATACTATTTATCATTTTATGAACATCTTGACTCTCCCTATGAAGGAGTTATAAAAATGCTTCACCTATTTCTCTCTACTTTAAATATACCAACCCTCTATCTAGACCCACCTGAGTCTTACCCACTCCCTTACGATTCTTCTTAACCTCATAAACTTGAGAAACATCCACCTCCTAGCTTAGAAAAGTCTCTTGTAACCTCTTGAGAACCTACTACCCCTACTGAAATCAATCACATAAACAACATCGATCATATATCCTTATTGACATTGGTAGCATAACTGACATCGATGACTATGTATTTCCACTAACCTATCTAAGCATGTCCAAACAACCTCCAAAAACATAAATAACTCACATTACCTGCACTATGTCACTCTCTATTGGACTCAGACTGTAAGAATAGTATGAATATATTTCTTAATCTCTCTTTAATTTTGTTATTCATTACCATTTTGTTTCAAAAAGTGGACTATCATCCCTAAGGAAGTTTGACACTTCCAAGAACAAGCACGTAGCTTGGCAACCCACTCATATATCTACTAACAAATATTTTGGTGGTAGTGCTTTCTTATTTGTAGGTATTCATCCCTAGACAAAGAGTAATGCTTAACATCATCTAGATATAGCATGTAACAAATCTAGGTTCTCTCTAATCTCTAATCCCTACCCTTCATTTTTTTCTCCTTAAACACCAAATAGATTTACCTTATTTTCACTAAATTTTAAAATGGGGATAGACTTGATTGAACTAATTTTGGTTGTGGAATAAGTTGATCTAATGACCACCATATTGGTGGAACCCTTATATTTTTGGTTAGAAGGAGAATTTTTAGATGAAGATGAGTCATTCGATTTGGAATTGTCATTCTTACTACACAAATTGACTCTATCTTCATCTATAGCCTAGATTTTGAGTTTTTGTGTCATTATAAAGGCTTCATCAAATGTGTGGAAATTTTTTACTCAAAGTGTGGATGAAATGTGCTTAGCACATTCCCTTGAGAAGAGATCAATAAGCTTAGGTTGGGTTAAAGAGAAGGAGATTTGATTGATTAAGCCTCGCCAATGAGCAACAAAATATGTGATAGACTCGTCATCAAATTGTTTAATAAAATAAAGGTATGTAATAGAAACCTTTTTAAAAATGTTGATAGAGAAATGGTCTTAGAATAATTTTATGATTTGGGTAAATGAGAAAAGCAAGTGTCAAGTTATAGAGCTATATCAATCTAGAGTAGCACCTAAAAGAGACATAGGGAAGGTGAAAAGTAATAATGCATCATTGTGCCCTATCAAATAATAAACGTGTCTAAATGCTCGTAAATGCTATTATGGGTCCTCTTTACTCTAGAAATAAGTAAATTTAGGGTGTTCTCAATGGATTGGATAAGGGAAAATAGGCATATAAGGATGTATGGACTCATTACATATATGATCATAAGATAACACATTATTTAAACTTGACGTGGATGTCTCTAGATTAGACATCTTGTCCATCAACATCTTAATGAGGTCTAGAGGAGGATTGGTTTGGGAGATATCCCCTAAGTTATAGGGAACCTGATAAGAAGTAGAGGGAGCATATGAAATTTTTTTTGTGGTTGTGTTTACATGATAAAGGGATAGTGAGTCATAAGTTGGAGATAAAAAATGAAAGGGGCTTGTCCTGTTGGGTTAGAGACAATGCATTGGTTAGATGTTGTTATTATAGGTTGGGTTGTTGGTATGGTTATAATGGGTGAAGGGTGATTAATAACTCATGTAATTATAGGTGTGAGAGTAGATGGGATGGGTACTACCAAATTCTAAAATGGGGTTAGACTTAACTAAACTACTTATGGTTGTGAAGATAGGGGAGTCATGACAGGGTTTAGGTGAGACTGGGCGGTTGGTGATGCTTAACTTTGGACACTATTTATGGTTGGGTTACATGTTGAAGCAATGGTTTGAATAAACATATATAACATAATGGAGATAGCTAAAACTGAAGTTGTCTCCATCAAAGAAGTTGGCATGTCATATAGTGGGTCACCTAAAGAATTGAGGGTTTGACTCATGGCAAGGTAATGTTGAAGGGTTACCACATTA
Organism: Torreya grandis; assembly: GCA_037957365.1. Taxonomy (NCBI): domain Eukaryota; kingdom Viridiplantae; phylum Streptophyta; class Pinopsida; order Cupressales; family Taxaceae; genus Torreya; species Torreya grandis. The sequence goes on along the minus strand of JARHVA010000223.1, from coordinate 2,684,717 downwards.
TAATCAAAAAATTTATCAAAATATTGATCTCCTTCAAGCACAATAGGAATTTGGCTGGGGATAGGAGTGTAATTTGTATCTAAATTATGCTTTATGGTAGAATTAGCAATAAGAGGGTAAGGTGGAAGTGGTTGTTGACTTGCGTAATCAACAAGAATTTTGGCTTGGATTCATGTCAATACCATGCAAGAAGAAGTATAAATAGTCTTAATACTCTATATTATTGATAGAATAAGAAAAAACTAGGTTTGGGTGTAGTTAAATAGGTTGTTTTAGCTTTTTATTTTGAGTAAACTAAAAATAACCAATTTACATAGTCACCAATGTTGGTCACTTTACCGATGTTGGTTGGTAAAACTCTGTTGACATTGGTGGGTTTAACTGATGTTGATCACTATGGATTCCTGGGAGATGAAAAATCCAATGTTTTAAAAACCTAGAGAGGCAAAATAGAGGATGCAAGAGGTTTATATAAGGAGGATGAACATTTAGAAAACCTAATATACCAAGTTATATAACCTAAGTATTATAAATGGTGTTGATTTTGTAAATCAATAGAAAAATGTCCTTACCAACTCCAAAATATAGAAGGCAATAGAAAATCAAAAAAATAACATATAACCACTAATTATTAAATCCTAGAGATTAATTTTAGTCTCATGTTGGCTTATGCCTTAATCATATAGTGAGATGAGAGTTTGGTTATTGAAGGTGATAGAAAGCAATCTAGAGTTGGTTTTAGGTTAGTTTTGGTGCTCAAGAGGAAAAATATGTTAAACCAAGTATGTGTCTTATTATAGGAGCTTGCTCCATGCACTTCATAGACCTAAATCCAAGTGAGGCCACTTAGCCAAAATATATCTTCCTATCATTCTTACAATCTGAGTGCATCAAAGAGTGACACAGTGATGGTCATGTGAGTTGTTTATGTTTTTGGAGGTTGTTTGGGTAGGCTCAAGAAGGTTAGTGGAAATACACAGTCACCAAAATTAGTTAGGCTACCGATGTTGATAAGGATATATGTCTAATGTTAGTTATGTTACTGATGTCGATAGGGGTAGTAGGTTCTTAGGAGGTTACAAGAGACTTTCTTGAGCTAGGAGGTAGGTGTTGGTCAAGTTTATGAGGTTGAAAAGAGTCATAAGGGAGTGAATAAGAATCAGGTTCTAGACAGAGGGTTGGTATGTTTGAAGAAGATGGAAAAAGGTGAAGGAGTTTTACAAATACTCCATAAGGAGAGTTGGGATGTTTGTAAAATGATAAATATTATAATGTAAAGTAATTATAAAATGACTATTTAAAGTAATTACAAAGCATGGAGATATACTTAGCTGGTGAAATAGATGAACCGTGAGTGATAGATAGATGGCTCTGATGAGGCATGTTGAAGTAATAGGTGAATAAGAAAGATAATCATGTATTACCAGTTTAGAAGAATCTAAGCTTTGTGTAGTATATCAATTCCTAATCTGGACTAATTTGTGTAGAGTAATGGCAAGCCTAGATGTAGAAAGTTAAATGCTAAATCTTATATGTGAATGATTGAGTTTTATTTATTTCTATTGACCTGAATGCTAGCTTGTAATTTGGCTTAAGTAATTAATGTCAATGACCTTATCGATGTTGGTCACGGGTTGATTGATGTCGATGGCATGAGAATAGGTAAAAGGGTTATATTTAGCCTATTTTATATTCCTTCTCTTGTCAAGTGTAGTATCCATTAGGAAATGATAGAAATGTGAGGTTAAGGATGTAGTTAGTTAGGAATTTATGTTTGGGGTGAGAAAAAGTCATGGGTAGTTAGGATTAGGGGACTAAGTCTTGAGGTGACTTAGAGGGTAAGAATTAATCCTAGGATGAGGTGGCCAGGTAAGGTGGCATAAGTAGTTTTTAATTAACTTAACTAAATATTTTAAATTAATTAAATGTGTGAGGGATAAAAACATGGGTTAGGAAGGCTAATTATAAAAATGGGATCATGGGTGGTTTTGACACAGGGAGTTATGCATGTGTGTGATGTAATTTTGGTGTCTACACATTACTTAGTTTGTACACTAGTTTCATATATGGAATGAAAAATCCATGTCATTATCCACATTGTATACACTAGACCTAGATTATACTTAGTTTTTGTACCAATTTTATGTTAATTTTTCACCTAAATTGAATCTTATTATGTCTACAATGGTTGGTTCACTATTTGCACCAGTATTCACACAAGTTTTGCACCATAAAAAATCTATTGGGATTCATGTATGGATTCCAAATTACTTCACTACTTTGGTTATGCAATGATGGATTCAATCACACCTTGATTTCTTTAAAAAACTCACCTAATGATTAAGAATGGGGTTGGCATAGTCCAATCCAAGCTATTTAATGGAAATGAAATATCCAAGGGTCGTACACTCTATAACCACCAGTATTACACTAGTAAAACACAATGGTTCATGTACCCAATCAAGTTTATTCACTCCGTTTAATTATCTAGTTTCTTATATTTTTCTTTTTGATATTCACATAAAGTAATGACTGATATTACATATGTTTCATTATATGTTTGTGTGGAGAAGAGTTCAATGTTTTCAATTACATTTAGGACTATACTTTACATGTAATTTTAGTTATGCATTTTTATTTTTACTCTAGTAATTTCACTTTGATGCATTACTAGAATAAAATAGGGGAGAGTGTAGACACATAAATTAATATTTTAGCTAAAAAAGTGACCTTATGATCACTTCTTTACACACTTATCTTTGGACCTATCCTAGAGCCCTTTTGATTGCTTTTGAACACCTTGCACATGGAGGACTCACTATTATAAGATGATTGAAGACCCTAGAAATAACATATCCATCATGTTATCAACCTCAACCATCATCAAATCCATGTTTGATCCTTAACACCATTGTTTGTCCCCATTGGATAACAATGCCTTATTAGATAGGAATTCCCTACATATTGTCCAATCCCCCTCTCTTGTCCTCCCTCTAAATAATGGCTAATTTGAAAAATTGAAAGTTATAAAAAGGTTGTATATGTCCCTATTAAGCCTAATTTGAAGGAATTTCAAAGATGTGACTATAGAAACACATTTCAAACCATTTTTTACACAAGAGGCTTCCATACTGGAAAACACTAGAATTATAATTGCATATTAAGATAAAATTTCTTATTTTTCCCAATTCTATATACATAAAAGCCTAGTATCCCAAAGCTAAAGTATTAATATATATCCAAGGCCATAAGTCATGGTCAATGAAATTAATCACACTATTATTACATAAACATCCAATACTATTCACTAGTTACTCACACACCACCATAACATGGGAGAACTACATGAAGTTTGATCCCTCTTCAAAGCATTGATATGTAGGTAATGATCAACACATGGGGTGTTGAGGTCATGCCCAAATTCAACCATTGAACCTTTTTTTCTCCCACTAATTTTATATTGGTATTTACATGTCAAGGAGCTAGGGTTTTTAAGGAAAAATAGTCATGCAATGGTCATCATAGCTAATCGAAAGCTCCCACATGGAACATAAAACATACAGAGGAAGGAAAACATAACCCATAAATACCAAATGTTTACTATCTATTAAATGTGAATGACCTCATAGATGATAAAATCATCCCCCCTCTCCTATCTAAATAAGGGAATTATTTTCCAGTGTTTATTTCATCTATAGATAGAGCTTCAAAGTCATAAGACCGAACCACTGTACTAGTTTTAGCTTCTTATTCATCCTGTAACATTATTTTTTATGTAAGTTATAGTTTTCTATTTCACTTTCCTTATTTAATAAGTTTATAGATTTAACAGGTTTTAAATCAATGAATTTTTACTATTTGTAGTATTATTATTCTTAATTTTTACAATGGTTTGTCACTTAGGGTAATCTACATATTCTTTAGTTTTCCCAAATTTTATAAAACACTTCCCATGAAGCACTAGGATTTTTTGGTTCCTTATCTGAACTAAAGGAAAAAGTAAGGGTGATCAAGCCCTAATTTAAATTGAACTTATATATAAAATAGAACCCACTAGAGGATGTAGATACCTTAATTTTCACTATTGATGTTTATAACCCCATTACTTAAAACTGATTGGAATCCATGATGGATTCATTAGTAATAATGCTAGAGGGAAATGCACCTCTAAGTTAAGAATTATGAACTTTAATTGAATCAACCAGTATAGATGGTCTATATGTTTTTCATTTTGTTTTTTAGTTTCTGAATGCAAGATCAAAATAAAATGGATAAAATCCATGTTCCTACCATTTTCATAGATAACAAGTAGTATTGAAAGTATGTCATGAATTTGTATCATGCCCCTATTGATAAATGTAGAATCTCTAGCTATATGTAGATGTAAATTCTATTTAAAACTTGTGCATGAATCTATATCATACACCTAAAAGTGTATGAAATTGTACCTTGTTCCTATAATGTGAGTATATATGCATGACATATGCCCCATTATTTGTACCAATGATTGAATTTTTAAACTTTTTTGAAAGTGTATTTTGTATCAAAAACTAATTTTTATTGGAATACACTTATTTAATGTATGAATATCCCACTAAAATGCCCCCTTTTTGAGGTGAGGGAATTGTGTGTCTTGTAATTCACTCATCTCAAAATAAAATAAATCTTTATCTTACGTAGTAAGATTTAATCCTTGAATATTTTAACATATTTAAAAAGTATGTCAACATAGTAAGATATTTAATATTCAAATAATGTATGTAAAAAATGAGAAAAGGCCTATATAAATGTATCAATGAAGCTCATACTAGTAGATTGTAAAATTAGAATCCTATGTATTGGTCAGTGTATGATATGGATCATTGTACTCATCAAAATTAACAAGACCAATAAGCACACACATATAACAAGCACAATGTCATACAATACAACCAAGTGCCACATACAATAGACATGTTTAAATTTAACATAATTAAATATTTCACACACAAGGCCAAGGTTCACATTCAAATGACATGAATAATGTCACAAATAAGGGACTTGTTCAAATGTCACACAAAGAAAAGGGTGAGGAGCCAAAATAAATGTGCACATTTAAATGTCATAAAATAAAACAAATATCACATAGTGATGTTTAATCATTTTTAGAGGACATACATAATAAAAATATGAAATTTTAATCTTCAATGTACAAGTATAACATCAATGGATCATAGAACTATAAAGATAGTCTACATAATGTATATCAAGGTCCATTGTTTATTTTATTTGCAACACCCTTTCAAAGAGTAAAAAATGTATACACCCCATTTCATCACCAATTGACCATCATCCAATCCTTCATCTTATCATCGACACATTTATAACTAATTCTATTGTCAACACATTTACAACTAACTCACACTAACCATCCACCATGTTAATTAAATAATTGCACCATGTAATTTAATTAATCCCACTAGTTACAACCATGAATAATTGGATAATTAATCATTATTAATTTATTCATTCATTCCTAAAAAAATCCATGGACATATAATTAATTTAAAAATAAATAAACAAAATAATTATTATCTACACCTACATTCCATCTCAAGTCATCACATTTTAGCACTTTGTTAACTATTTGATTAAAATATAAACCTATCTATGAACACCCCAATCATTTAGTTAACTTAGTAACCAATTAAAAATAAATCAATTAACTCAATGTGAACCCCTAGTCAAACCCTTGATCAAATTAGAAACTCAATCCATGTAATTATTTAATTCCTTGATTTATCCTTATACATCCAAAAATCAAATAAATCTAATAAATTGGTTAAATTCCTCATATAATAATCAAATTTATTTTAAATCATATCATAAAATATTTAGATCAATAGGAGTTAATCTCATCCCAGAGTTTCATGATCTAATCAAGTTAATCTCAACCATCCATTTTCTCACAATTTTTTTTATAAATTCAACCTTCATCTTTCAATCTGATCATCAAAAAATCATCAATCAACGAGTCAATATTTTGAGTCTAAATCTAAATATAAATCTTTTTTATCTTTCAATATTATAATGGGTACACTCTATTGACATGCTACAAAAAATATTGCAGAAGTCTTGAACAACCACATTCATTGATCATGAGCAAATCCTCATTGAATGAAAAAGTTGTTTGGAAAGGTAAATTATTTTCTTTCTTTTAATTTCTCAATCTAAGGTGTTTCTTAGATGTAGGGTATGAGTTAATAATGTTCTTAGTTTATGTAAACTATTATAAACTTAACCATACATATTTATGGCATGCCTAATAGGACTCTCCTTTGTTTAGGTACTTTTTATTTGTATTGTGCTTGTACCTTATCTATTTTGGTGCACATATTATTTTTAAGAGATATGATTTCAAAAATATCATAGGTTTTTATTTCTTGCATAGATATAATCAAACTCCTCTTTTTGTTAGAAAAATATTAATTGTATTTTCCAAAATTTGCAACCTACTATTTTTAGTAAGTTTAACTTAAGTCACAACATTTATATAATTTTTAAAATAAATTTTTGGGTTTTGTTCATTTTCTAATTTTATTCAAAAATCTCTCTCATATTTCCAAAATATGTCATAGTATCATCTAAATTTATGATTATTTATTGTTTTCACTTTAGGGTTTCTCTATAACTCATCCACCTTGCTTGGTGCATGTCTCAATCATAAAAAATCTATTTATAAAAATGTTAGAGGTTTTTATTGCATGCATAGATATATTCATAATTTTTTTTTTGAAAAAATATTATACTGATTTCCTATAATTTTTAATTTAGTTTTTAAGTAAGTTTAACATAAGTCATGAAGTATTTATTTATTTTTAAATTGATTTCTAATTTATGTTCTTTTTCTGATTTTGTTAAAAAACATCTCTCAAATTTCAAAAATACATTACAAATTTTCTATAATTTATGATTATTTATTGTATACACTTTTTTAATTTTTACTACTACTAAGTCTATTGGAGTGAAACAAAAATCATATGATGAAGACCTGGATTTCATAACTAATAACCTATGTTGTATAGCCCCATTGAAAAAAGACTTGAAATAAAAAAAACTTTAACAAATGATCATTAAATTGTAAATAAAAAATATAATATGTTTATTTGTTTTTATTATTATTTTTAATGTGTTACTGAAAAATATGTATGCTCTTTTTTTACACCAAAAGGTGATCTTGAGAATCATAAATAGCTCAGTTACTTGTGTTCCCCTCCCCCTGATCCTAAACTATGAATTATAAATAAAAAAATCTAATATGTTTATTTTTATTTAATCTTATTTTGTGTATATCATTGAAATATATGTATGCTCTTTTCTTGCACCAAAAGGTGATCTTGAGAATCATATGCGGTTTAGTTAATTATGTTCCTCTCCCCCCAATCCTAATCTGTGAATGTTCTTTCCTTACACTGAAAAGTGACTTTAAAAATTAGAAATGGTTAGAATTTTTTAATTTTATTTTTAAATGGGTTTAGATACTTTTATTTCATTACCAAACACTAGCCAAAGTCCATGTTCTAGTGGACTGTATATGTGTTGGAGTTTTTATAGTTATCGACTAAGCAAAAATTTAGTTTTACCTAGTTTATATAAAGTGAGGTTGTTAACCACTAATACTTGGGCCTTTAACAACACCCTTTTATCATGAATTTGGACCTCACATACCACAAGGTATATCTAGGACTTATATAGTGAACCTATTTAACTTAGTTTATGATCTATTCAACCACAATCATGTAGTCGTGCTAGAAAAAATAACATTCCCTAATATTATCCACAACATGCCTTCAAAGTATATCTATGGGCCACTATTTGGTTGTAATTACACTTGAATAACATATAATAGTATTGTGTGTGTGTGTTATCCCCTTTTTGTGACCCTAGATTAGAAACCAAACCATCTAAAATAAACCTAAACAAAACTAATGGCAGCTAAAACTAGGTATCAATTAAGACTAAATGGAGACACTAACATGGAAAACCCTTTTAATAAAAACCCATTCCACTTTGATGAAATCTCTCTTAATAAATATAAAATTCATGATGATGATACTGATAGAATTATAAACCAAATCAAGTACAAAGATGAATGCAATGATTTACTTCAATATGAACAAGTTTGTGCCCAATTAAACCTGTACCTATTTGAAAATAAATATTGTATCTTTATCCAACAAATATAAATATGAACCAAAATCCTTTCATATTAAAATCTTGAAAATATTAGTAACATACTAATCAGAAGGGATCAAATCATTGCAAATCTAGATAAATATACTATTACCAATCCCAATAACCAACATAGAACAAACCTAGATTCAACCAATGAAAACCATAACCCACATGTCTCCCACGTTAACATCAACAAAAATAAATTAGTTATAGTATGAAAAATCTATTAAGACCAAAATAAATTCATGTTTAACAACTTCAACAATCAATTAAACTATTAGAAAACTTATCTTCCCATTTTAGACTTTTAATATCCAAACCTTCACATCAAAATCTATAGTCCAACCATCAATATTCAAATCCTAATCAAAACCCTATGTCACAAAAACCTAATTTTATCCTACCACCATAATAACCACTCAATGGTGTTTCATTTTCCTTAGAATAAAAATATATCAAGGATTATATATAAGGGCTAAGATGAAATCCAAAAATAGATAAGAATGTATAAGTTATAAAATTTATGCCCATATCCCTTTGATTGAGAGATGTTGTGAGTACCCTTTCCTCATTAATTTGAACCACCAATGATCAAATAATATAAGGTAATGGGTGATCCTAGGTAGTATCTCAAGCCAATAATTTTCATATAATGACATCTGCTTGATTATATTATTACCTCAAATCCTAGGAGGCCAAGCCTTGGAATGGTTCTTGCATCTCTCCAAGGGATCTATGATAACATTCATAGATCTTTATTAAATATTTATATAACACTTATCCTTAAATCTATAAATTGATCTCATCGTAATGGATCTATGTAACACTTAAAAATGGATTTGAGAAAAAAATTATTCATTTTTTTAATGATGGAGAACTTTGGTAAGTAAATTACCTTGATTGATCTTTGAGAAGTAACTAGTCAACACATTTGTCACTAATCTAAAAAAAGAAATGAGTTTTCATTTGCAGGTCCATTTTGCTACCAACTTTGATGAAATCATTCAAAAAAGAGTCCAAATTGAAAAAATCCTTGAATCCAAAGGATTGGTGATAATTTTCAACAATGATCACCAAATCAAACACAATCAAAAAATTCAAATTTATTTAATAAAAATAATAATGGCATTGATGATGGAATGACTGATGCAAAACATATCCAAGCCATACAAATCACCTCAAACATTACCATTACTAACGACTAACACAAATATGAAATAAAAAGAAGATAATATACACCTCTAGGGGAATCACTTGATTGTAAATTGGCTATTGCAAACATGATTTTATTCCAAAAAACAAAACCCTTCAATGAAATCAATACAAAAATCACATGGTATAAATAAAATAAATATTGTTAGTTTCATAAAATTAAAGGGCATTCCACTAATAAATGCATGAAACTAAATAATTATATCTAAGATTTATTTGATAATGGATACATTAAAATCAAAGGAGAAACATCTACATCAAAACATTATCAATTGGGGATGTATCAATATCCATTTAAAAATCATGATCAATCTCATTAATCTTCAAATCAACGTCAAAACACTAAAACTAATAACATCAATTATAAAAGATCCTCCCATTCTTTTGAATCAATCATTGGTCATATCGATCACATATATAATCATGTTACAACTATCAAAGTTGAAACCTTAGATTATCTAATTACAACTAGGTGAAAAAAAATCACCATCAAAGGGCCTCCTTTACCTACCACTTAAGGAAAGTACAACCTTATCAAGCAACTTCAAAAAACACCTACCCAAATATTCATTCTCAACCTTCTCAAAACATCTACTATTTATAAGGTCATCTTGTATAAATTTATTCATGAGTTAAGAGTCCCCAAAGACATTGATCCATCCCAAATCCAAACACTTGTTGGAAAATTTTATTCAATCCATCAACTAACTTTCAACCAAAATGACATACTTCCTATGGGCCCATCACACAACCTACCCTTATACATTGAAGCCTACATCAATAAGCACAAAGTGAAAAGGATACTTTTAGATAATGGTTTAAGATTAAACATCTATATTTTGACCCTAATTAAACATCTTGGCTAATACGTAACAACAATAGATCAAAACACAATAATCAAGGCATATAACAATGTAGAAGGGAATTAATAAGTACCATATATGTGTATGCCATGGTTGGGCCTATCACACTAAAAAATTTACTACATATCATTGATCTTGATATCAAATATAAAATCCTGATCAATCAACCATAGATTCATTCCATGTAATCTATCCCATCTACCTTCCACCAATGCATCAAGTTTCCACATTCAATCATGGAGGTGACTATACTTAGTGACCATAAACCTTTTTAATATTTAAAAATATTGGAAGGGAAATATTAAAAAAATAACTACTATCCTCTTAATTAGAATGCTTCTAAATTGAATATATCCATAACACCATAATAAAAAAATCCTCTTATTATATACATCCATCCGAACTCTCACCTACATCCAAAACTCTACCTTCCATATCCCATTTCAAGATCATTGACAAAGGATGTAGAGAATATGAAATAAAATATGACTTTCATGTGGGTAAAATCTCAATTTTTATTCAAATTTGTGATAGGCCTAACATGAACAAGAATAAATAATATGCATCCTATTAGTTTGGACCAACCTTTTTTTTATCAAAATATGCCTTTTTATAGATGAAAAGATTGAAAGCTCTGATAACTCCTAGTTATATGACGATGGCTTAGCCTCTTGTTTCTAAGGAAAAGAGTATCTTCTATCAAAAAAATGTGATAGATAATTAACTATAAAGGAAAAATATTAGGCATTCATGAACAAGGAATCCTAGAACCCATACAAGTGCTTGAAAATCAATAAAATTATAGCATGGGATACAAACACCTTAGTCATCAATATAAGGATATTAGTGACAATTACGTGATGTTCAAGGAAAATTATTTTGAAAAAAAGATAAGATATTATCATAACCTATATGAAGATATTTTTTCTTCTAATATTTTTAATGATAGTGCTATCCTAACCATAATTGTTGACCTTTAATACCTTGAACTCATTCACTAGGACTGACAAGATCACATGCTAATTGATTTTTCCAAAATGATGAAGCTATCACAAAATTCATATGAATTTAAGAAAAATAATACTAGGTGTTGATACCTCTATGTGAACCATATATGTCCTTAGTGTTCAATAACACTTCTCATTTTAGAATTTGAGGAATTCAAAGCATGAGTAGCAAGTTATGGCAACTTGATGTTACCTATGGTGAAATAGTGGCAAAGCAATGTCTAATTGTCCCCAAAAATTTATATTAATTGATGGTTCAAAGCCATCATGGTCCAATTCTCTATGAAATGCTAGTATCTATGCTAATACTTAGTGAATTATGATCAATAATTAAGCTACGAGCTAATATAAATAGATATTTATAATGAAATCTAAACTATAATGATTTGGTTAAAAAAAGCAAATGAGAAAATTAGGGCAAAAAGAAAACAAGTGATTTATTATTTTAACCTCAAATATTATGACAAATCTTCAATTGTAATTGATTATTCATTCAAACCTTTATAGAAAGATAAGGTAGTGCATCGATCAGTTACAAGATACAACTATAGAAAAGATAAGGACAATTGTCCTTCTTTAGAAAGCTCTAGAATACACTTGTTTCTCAAAATTGAACTAACCTAGGGCAATATTCTAAAAAACTATCATATGCCTTACAAAATAATATTCCCTATTTCAAATATTACAATGTTTTTAAAAATAAGGAATATCAATCAACTTGGTGGGCTCCTTGCCAAGGGACTCCCCTAGTGCTCTTACAAAAGTTCCATTGGCATATGATGTTATTCTTTGATAAGATCTATGTCCATATCTAGATTTATGAGGAATACCTCTTCCTAATTAGCTAGGTCATCAAGGTCCCTATTATCTCTGACCATAGGTTATTTTATGCTCCTAACTTCTAAAATCTTTTCCTTAGCTATGAAGATCATGCCCAAAATCATACCATTATCATTGTTTTATTTTCTCTTGCTCTTTCCCTTTACTTCATTCATTACTAAAGTGAATTTATGTTTATACTCTACATCATAAATAATACTTATGGCTATAATCTAGGTAGGATTAACTAGCATAGTGCCTAAAAGCTGTTCAATTCTAGTGATCAATTCCTTATCATCAGCTAAGAGTCTATCCAAATTCTTTGTCCATGCACTTATAATCTAGATATTATCTATTATGATTCCCAATATGGCACTTAGGTGAGCCAAGATAATATACTTGAATTTAGGAATCCTATTCCTAATCAAGATGCTAATGAGATCCCTTATCCTAGTCTCCACCTCATGCCACTCTATTATTAATCCCTTAGCCACCTCTCCTTCTTGGCCTAAGGCATCCTACCTTAGCTTTATTTATTTAAAACAATCAAACATATCAAATAATGATGATTCAAACATGTTTATTATGGCATTAGGTACTAATAAAATATCTTATGTCTCTACATTTTCTTTTTCCTTTTCTAAATTTTTAATTCTCTGCTTCACGCCCCTAATGCCAGCTCTAACTTGAGCATTATGAGCCTCTGATAGGTTTTCAATATCTTCCTCATGGATAGTAACCTCACTAATTTATTGCCCTCCAACTGAGGTTAATCATGTAAATGGCTCAACCTTATAGAAATTTAACTCCCCAATTCTTATTAGGGCTTTCCTTGTTGTGACCCTTTCTAATCTAGTTGTCTCTAGATTAAATTGCACTATAATAATTAGCTCTATATAATTTGGAGGCTTTGGGACCTCAAATCTAGTGCTAATAGATGATCTTAGATCATCTATTTTATTTCTTTTTATCCCTGCAATGGCCATTATCCTCCTATCTCTTGTTCTTTCATGAAAACCCTTATCCATGGCTTGATTTCTTCATGTACATCAACATTAATGGATTGGGCAAGGCAAAAAAGTGGGAGTGGGAAGGGATATTCTATAGATTTCCATACATGAAATAGTCATGGATGATTGGTCTATGAATGGGGAACTCCTCACTAAATAAGTTGATCCAACTTATGGGATGAGTGAGGGTCAACTTTGGCCTCTTCTTTGATCCAATAGGGACCAATGCCAACTGTGCCTTTTTATTTTCTAGCTATGCCACTGGGACTATGTCAAGGGATAATTCCTTCCCTTTATCCCCTTGATTAGCTTCCTCTACTTAAACTTGAGCTTCATCAACCTTTGCTTGTTCTTCTTAGAACCATAAGCTTTAACAAGGTCTTTGAGGGTACCCTCTACTATATCATCAAGCTCAAGGGTAATCATCTCCAAGTGCTCAACTAGGGATGGTGGTATTTGAGGGAGATCTAAGGATGAAGGTCTCTCACTAGGTCTCTCCTCAAAATTTTCCTTACTAGTTCCTTCTATAATTTTCCCTTGGGGCTATGGGAGTTCCATTTTAGGTTGTTCTTAAGGATACCTAGATGGTCCAAGCTACAATTGGTACTAAAGGGGATGCATTTTTCATATGTCCCCAGCTAGTTTGTTATCACTAGTCAGTTTGTGTATAAGTTTGAGGTTGTTCCCTTAAACCTGGAAAATACTTCCTCAAAGTTGTTGGCCTTTATGTACAAGTTGTCATGAGGACCTAGTTCATTTTCATAGATTAGTTTGGGTAGTTTCTTATTTTTCAAATGTGGGCCTATTAAATTCTTAGGATCCCACTATCTGAGATCATCCAATTGAAATGAAATAGAGTCCCTATGCCTAGACATGGTGTCCACCTACTTCCAATCTTAAAAAAATGTTCTTCTTATGGTTAAAGGAAAGGGATGGAGGAGAACCTTCCTTTTCTCTTTGCATACTCCATCAAAACCATAAACGATTCAAGATGTAATTTCATATTCTTCCATCTTAAGAGGAATGCAGATAGGCAATCTATAGGTTTGGGTTAGAATTACCTCAATTCTAATAACTATGCAATCTAGATAAAATTAGAGATCACCCATAAACTCCTCGTACTTCTTGATAAAAGGGGGAATAATGGGCATGAGAATCCCTATGATGGCTTCTACCAATATAAGATAGACATAGTCACATATGAATTTCATGTGGTGCCTATATTTTAAGATGTGTAGTTTTGAGTAGTGGTGGGAGATTGTGGTTTTGGCCTCAGGAGACTAGTTAATGATGCTTAGGACCTTAGTGGAAGATACTAGGGCATATATAAAATAAGGCATCATGTAAAACTACTTACATATATTCATTTTGACTGTATTGAATTATTTTCATAGGAAGATACTAATCATATCCCCAATTGGAGGAAAAATTTCTTTCTCCACCATAAAGTAAACATAGGACACCTATGTCTTGTTGGCATAAGTGGTAATAGGGGCTCTAGATATTCTATTTAACAGGGTCATTATTATCATAATCCCTTCCTTAAACTAGATAATTTGGATCTTTCCCTCAAAATCTTAGAATGCATGGTTCCTTTAGAGTAACTATGGTCTTAGGATGGTGTCTAGGTCATGCTCAATGGTCCATCCTTTGATTTTAGGTAGGTTCACATGGGGTTTTAGGATCTTGTAGTATATTTAAAATGATATTATTGAAATGTAGGCTACTCTCTTATAGATTCTCACATGGATAATCCAATCACCATTAACTATACAATCAATGAAAATTAGAGCAAGGATGTCAATGCAGTGAGTACCTCTAATTTGAAAACTTCATGGTGGAGGCTGACCATTTGAGCCATAACCAAGTCATAGTATTTTTTTTAACCACATCAATCCTCTATTCCTCCTTTGTGATGGGTTTTAACTCATCTATGGTCCAAAGAGCTTAGACCAATTCTTATTTCCATTATTCAAGGCTGTGACATTCAGCTCTATATCCTTGAAAACCTTTCCTTCATTAGTTTTAGATAGGTACAACTCTATCTCATTTCTTAATTTTTGTCTTCAAGTTTTATTAGCTTCTATTCTTGTAAACTCTCCACAAATGGATTTTAATTTGTCTTTGGTTAACTTTTTCATGCTTAAAAACACAATTAAGCTTTCTTTGAATTCACGGGTAATCAATGTGAGTTTACTTAGGGTTATTTTATGAAAGTTTAGGGATTAAAATATTTAATGGTGGTATCTCATTTTTATTTCAGCTCATACGTGCTTTAGACCTTTACCTTTATACGTTTGCATTTTGAGGCACATAAGATCTCTTCTTTTATCATTTTTAGCTTGCATGGTGCTTATGTGGCATCAATTTAGAACTTTTCATGGCATTTTTCATAAATGGCTTTTGAGCACTAGCTATTGGCATTTCAAACTTCTCCATTTTATATGCACCATTGGATCAAGATCCTGTGAGTGACTGTGAACCATTGATTATGATCTAGGACCTCATTTGTTATTGGCTCTATGGTACCAATTCCCTATGATTGTACCACTTGGCACCTCTATGGGCCTTCCAAGCTTATTATAAAATTCATTGGTAGTTTAACACCATTAGATCAAGGAGAATGATGAAGTGCAAACCATTAGATCCTTTATTAGTCACCTTTGAACATGATTTCACCATGTGTCAAGCCTACAGGCTCTCAGAGCTCCATTGAGAAGCATTTGATGTCCTCACACCATTGGATCATCCTTTCATGATGAATCATGCTCCATTGATCTTCAAAGATGCATGAGATTTAAGTTAACACATAGACATAAAATAATTTAGGATAAAATGTTTTTACCTAAGTCTATTTCATGTCAATAAATAAAAATAAACTTAGGTTAAAGCACTTCATGCTATGTTTTAAATCAAAGGACTTAGGTTTAAATACCTTAGGCTCAAGTTCATTTTGTGTTTATCAAAAATTCAATGAACTTTAGGATAAAATATCTATACCTAAGTCTCCTAGATTTATACGAAGGGGACCATGGCTAGATATTTTAGGCCAAATGTTATGTTGTGTTTAATAAACACAACATATATTTTGGGCTAAAATACTTATGTAAAGCCTATAGAGCATGCTCAAAGGGATCAAAATGATATAATTATTAAGTTCCAAATAGATATCTATTGTATTAATAAACACACTAAAACCTTAGATTAAAAGCAATTGAGCTAAAATTTATGTTATAATGACCCTTTTAAAATAAGACATAGTATAAGTCTTTAGCCTAGGTTTCATGATATTTAAACAAAATACAATGGGGACATTAATATATAGACTTAGACTAAGTTCATTTTACATATATTTAGACCATAATATCATTTCAATATTTTTAGATTGAATATTTCCAATGTTTGGGCATCCTCTAAGGGCTTCCAGTCATTTGCAAGAAATTTTATGAGCTTTTAAGCAACATATTGGAGTGTATCTTAGTCCTAAGAAAAATAATTCACTATCTTAAATTTGAAAGTCTTGTAGATGTCAAATACATCCTTGTAGACATGAAATGATGGTCTTATGATTGTCAAATTTAGGCTTGTGAAGTTATTAGTTTTGATGGGCTTAAAGTTGGTGGTGTTGTAGACATTAAAAACATCCTCATAGATATCAAATGATGGTTGCAAAAATGCCAATTTTAAACTCATAAAATTCCTATGTCTTAATGTGAGAGTGCCACTTGGCACCTCTATGGGGCCTCCCAAGATTTTAGACTAAATTTTCTCTATTGGATCAAGATATGCAATGAAGTGAGAGCCATCTAATCATGATCTGGGAGCTCACTCATTATTGGTCCTTTATAACATATGAGCCCCTTTGATTTTAATCTTCAAACATATGAATGCCATGTTGAAACCCCATGGAGCTCTTGGTATTTTTAATTTTCAAAAATATCTTCATTTTATCTGATCTTTAGCTCATGATGAAGCTAGAACTATTGATCATGATCCAAGAGCTTGAGCTCAATTGGTCCAAAGGACTATGTGTTAGATTCTATTAAGATTTCCTCATTTTGTCTAATTAAAAGACTATGAGGAAGCATGGATCATTGGATCTTGTGAGTTTTATGTTTTTTAAGTTATGGGTTTTCCTCACTCTATTGGATCATGCTCTGTGATGAAGTGAAAACTGTTAGATCTATGAGAAATTAAGGATGTTAAGTTAGGACCCACAGTGAAGTAAAGGCTTAGGCTAAATTGTTGAGGCTAAGGTCTCATTTGTATTAATAAATGCATTAGAGCCTTAGGATTAAAATTTAGGCTAAAAGGCTAACAAAGGGACCATGTTAGAAAATAAAAGGGACCTTGCAAAACCAAAGTTTAGACTCGATTAGAAAAATAAAGAACTAATGAGAAAGATAATAAAGGGGATCAAACATTTTTTAGGCTAAAGTTTTAGTTGTGTTAAAAAACATGACTAAGCTTTAAACATGAAACTTGTGCTTAAGTCAAAAATAAATTTAAAATGCTCTCACTAATTAATTCCCTCCAAATTCAAATTTTAAATGAGGGTTTGTGTCAGCATTTTATAACATGAACCATCAACGAGAGCTGCATGAAACTTAAAGACATGAAGACCAATCATTGACAAGGTTAGGTAAGCTTAAAACAAACCATAAATCAATACCCAAGTTTGACATAGTGGATGATATTCAAATTCTAAATAATATCAAAATAGGCCATGTTTGTAGGGTTAAGCTTAAAAACATCTCAAATATCCTAGTTTTTAAAAGGGGGGTATGTTGAAATAAATAAATGGTGAATTCCAAGGGAAACATAGTAATATGTTAGAATCTAGAGACTCTGGTTTAGATAAACAACTAAGTCATCCATTCCACTTGATCTATGACATTATCTAGATTAGTTTATGGTTAAAACAAACATTGCACTTGTAGAATTGGGATCAAACATTAAGACATATCCATGTTATGTGTGTGTTTTGATTCCACTTACTTTTTGCAATGGGATTTGGGAGACAACTTCCAAGTTTCATATCTTTAATCATTAACATTGACTTAGAGCATAATTATATATCCATTAAGAACCATGATTTTAGTTCAGGGAAGGCTTAGGCATTACTCTACTACCAACCAAAAATATATAGCCTTGCCAAAGATGCCTTTGGATCCACTCAAGGCCTTGCTCTACTACTAGTCAGGCATTCATAGCCTCAATGAAGATTACCAGAATCACCTATGCTTGAAAGCTTTTGATTTTGCATAGAATCCTTATTTTTGTATTTTTTTAGATCTTTTATGCTTTCAGCAAGGTTGGAAACCAAGGTAGCTAGGTTTAAGTATTTGATCAAATGTTTGATCTTTAGAGAATCACCTATGGCTGCAACCATTGTCCCAAGTAAGGATATTTGTTAAGTGCAAGCATGACTCTACTTCAACAAATTAAGCTTTCATCCTACAAGTGAGAATATTATTAAAACCAAATTTAGGTCAAGATAATATCTAAGATCTCATAAAAAATTTTAAATCATTCATCAATCATTACCAATTTCTTCAAACAATAACATTGGGATTATATTTCAGATCCATGGTTAGCACATGTATTAGGTTCACACCCATATTTCTTAACTTTGGGGTTTTAATCAAATTGAATAAACTTTGAGCTTAGGATTGTCTGAAGGACTTATTAGAATCAAGGAACAAGGCAACAAAAGTAAACACACAACAAAAAGTAGAAAAACAAGAAAACAAAGGGAAGAAAATAAACATGTACATGCTTATATGCAAATAAGGGATAGGAAGGAAAGAATTGAAACAAACTAGCTAGCCTACCTACACTAACTATAACCACCTTACATTTTACTCCATAAAGACCTCAGTAGGGGTAATGAATAAGTAGTAATTGAGGTATTGCCCATTCGTGGGCAATGTGAACTCTACTTATTGTAGATCTTTGAGATTGAAGGTGTTATTCCCTATTTTTTCTATAATCTGGTATGGACCAATCCATAAAGGTGTGAATTTTCCATGTTTGCCTTTAGGCTCAGATGCTTTGTCCCAAAGGAGAACTAAATCCCATTGTCTAAACACCTTAATATTTTACCTTATATCAAACCATATTTTCACTATGGTATGATGCCTACTAAAATTAGCAAAGGATTTTTCCCTTGCATCTTCCATCTGAATGATGTCTAGCAATCTTAAATTTTCAAGCTCTTATCCCTCTTCCATATATTCCTACATGAATGTGTACATGGGAAACTTAATATTGATAGGAAAGATGGGTTCCTAGCCATACACCAATAGAAAAGGTGATGCCTTCAAGGTTTGCTTAATGCTTATCCTATCTGCCCGTAGTGCATACTTGAGTAGCTTGTGCCAAGTCATAGGTTTTTTTATAGTAGACTTATTGATTGATTTCATAAAATTCTTATTGGTAGACTCAGAGAATCCATTCCTTTGGGGATAATGATTAGATGAAAACTTTGGATAGATGCCATTATCATAAGCCCATTTAGTCATCTCTATGGATGAAAATGTAGACCCATTATCACACACTAGAGAGACTAGAGTTTCAAATCTAGTACAAATGTTATCTTCCAAGAAATTTATCGCTTCCTCCATCTTACATTATTTCATGGCTATAGTTTTAGCCCACCTTGAATAATAATCTATGGCAATCAGGATGAATTTTTGATCTTTAGATGGATTAGGGTTGATCACTCCTATAAATTCCAACCCCCATTATGAAAATGGTTTTTCAACCATGACTAGTTGCAAAGGCATTGTTGCCTTAGGCTCATTGGTGCTAAAAATTTGGCAAGAATGGCATTCCCTCATATGCTTATGAGCATCCTTGAAGACTGTTGGCCAATAGTAATAGCTCTTAGAATCTTGTGTGCATTAGTCTTCCCAAATGGGTATCTATTACCAAAATTCTCATGAAAGGTACTCATGATTTGATTAGCTTCCTCTCTTGAGACATACCTTAGGTAGACTCCCTCAAAGTTATGCTTATATAAAACTCTATTCTTGATCAGATAATGAGCTGATTTGAGCCTTAGAGCCCTCTTTTTCTCCCTTGTCAGTCTTGTAGGATAGGTACCATTGATTAGTAAATGAATGATAGATTCATACCACTCACTAGCTTGAAATTTTTGTTGATCAACTTGCATAATACTTAACCTAGGGCTGGTATTAGCAATCATTTAGATCAAACCTTGGCACCTTACCAATTTTGTAATTTTCATTTCTATGCCATATTCTTTTAAAACCAACATCCATTTACATCTATGTTCTCCTAGATCATTTTGGCTTAGCATAAGATTTGTGGTAGGGTTAGGTAAGATAACATGCACCTTATTTCTAAATATATAATGCCTAAATTTATTTACTACATTTACTAATGCATATGCATGCTTATCAATCATTGAATAGCTCAACTCAACATTATTAAAATTGGTGCTCATAAAAGATATTGGGTGATCATACCCATCGATCTTTTGAGTTAATACTACAGCCATAGTATGGTCTAAGGTAAAATAATATAGGTAGAAGTTCTTCAAAAATTTAGGACTTATCAGGACTGGGGCCTGACTAATTGCTTCTTTTATGTTGTTAAATGCCTTTTTAGATTCTTCATTCCATGAGACCTTGGCATCCTTCATCATGTCATTTAATGGCTTGAAAATCTCTGTAAATCCAAAAATGATTTTTCTTACAAAGTTAATCTTACCAAAGAATGATTTTAGCTTTTTTCTACTATTTGGGAGCTCTATTTTGGATATAGCCTCTACCCTTTCAGGAGCTATGGATATCCCATCCTTGGTTATAACATGCCCCAATAATTTAATTTTAATAACACAAAAGATACTTTTATTAGGGTTTAAGGAGATTCCATACCTTTTGTATCTCTCAAACACCTACTATAAATGCATGAAGTGACCTTCCCTAATTTTTGAAAAAATTGTTAGATCATCCATATATATAATGATGCATTTACCTATCTGACCTTGGAAGGCATGGTCCATGGCCCTTTGAAATGTAACTCTAGTATTTATTAGCCCAAAGGGCATTCTCTTATATGCAAAATTTCCCCACATGATGGTGAAAGTTTTCTTTATCCTATCTTATTTATCAACCAACACCTGGTTATATCCCAAAAAGTCATCAAAAAAAGACATCATAGATGAAACTAAAACCAATGTATAACCTAGTCAAGAGAAGGAAGAGGATAATAATCCTTCTCAGATGCTTTGTTTAAGTTTTTAAATTCAATGTAGAGTTTTATTTCACCATTCTTCTTCCTTACTGGCACCAAATTAGCCACCCAAGTAGAATGCCTAATGGGGAAGACTATCCTAGAATCTATTAGTCTCTTAACTTCTTTGAACATCATTGGTTCTAAGATAGGGTTTACAAGCCTCTACTTCTACCTAAAAGGCTTACAATTTTCTTTAAGATGGATGGTGTGAGTGATGAACCTTGGATCAAAGATCTTTAAGTCATCATAAAACCATGTTATGACATCCCTGTATTGGGTAAGCAACTCCTTGGCTTTCTTATTCTCAATGTTTATGTAGGCTTTTCTAATGTTTACTAGCTGGGGTTGATCTTGAAGACCAAGATAAATGGCATTATATTCTTTCCCACTTACCTTGGGAATCTTAGAAACCTCAACCAGTTTGTCTAGATCAAATAGTCTTTCTAAAGCAATCATCCCCTTAGGGATCCTATTGTCATTCAATTGAATGACTTTACCATAAAATTTGTCCTCCTTAGATGTATTTTCCTCAATCTCATCAATAATATGAGCATAAAATACTCTAGAACTGGTCATGAAATCCAATATCTCCTGGTCATCATTGAAGACTTGAAAATGATTAACATTAACTAGTACTAAAGGATAAGGGATCAATTCAATGCTAAAATTGGGGGAGTCTTGGTTGGGCATGAGTTTGGTTGTGTTAGATGCCAACTCATTAGCATCTTGGTTTTCTTCTCTTGGGATGGAGAAAATGATAAAAGCATCAAAGGAATCAATCAGATCCTAGACCCTAAAATTATACCTTTTAAGGTATGATATCTTGCATTGATTTTTTCTTCTTACTTGGTTGATCACTAGTTCTGAATCCTCATAGACTACTAGTTTTTTGACCTTATTCTTTATAACAAATTGCAAACCTAGGATAAGGGTTTCATATTCAACAATATTGTTAGTGCAAGGGAATTGGATTCTATAAGAAGCATGATATTTCTTACCAATAGGGTCAGTAAGGATAATGCCTATTCTAGATCCATCCTTACACCTAACACCATCAAAATGCAATTTCCACAGCCAAGGAGTAGTATGATTACTTTTGGGATCACATACCTTAGTAGTCTCTAATGTGAAAAACCATAAGTCTTAGTCAATAATGTTAACCCTTTCATTCATAGTATTGTACTCAGTGATCATGTGTTTCATCCTTGGCTCTCTCTCAACCTTGATCTAATTAGGGACTCCCTTCCAAGGTAGCCATAAGTGTGAACAATCTATGGACATGTAACCATTTAGGTCCTTATTTCATTACCTAATTAAAAAGATTCCATAAACATTAGGAATATCAACAACCTAAATATCAATAAACTATTATATTCTAGGCTCCAAAGCTAACTACATATGAATATTTAATAACTCCCCAACAACCTTAACTCTATATTTGTCTCATTGGGTGACAAACCTATCAAAATTTATAGTTGTTAAGGCAATTTGTACGTAAATACCTACTTACATGATATTATTAGATGCTCTAAAATCCAATAAAAAATTATGCAAATTCTTACCAAACATCTTGACAGTGAATAAGAAAGGAGGAGATTCTACCTTAGCTTTATGTACAGTCACATTAGCATGGTAAGCCTTGGGTGGTTTGTTGGATTTATTTGATAGTGATTCTAGTAAGAGGTCCATTTGCTTTTTAATCTACATCAGTTCATGTAAAGTGATCTTAGCCTTTATTTTCTTCATATCCTCAACAATGTTATAACCAGTTTTATTAGAAGGACTAGGAATATCAATGTTGGGCTTAGAGGTACTCCCTTTAGGTGGTTGTAGATTATTTCTTGAAGAAGTGTCTAGAGGAGTTCCAAATTTATTTAGAGGCATTGAGGTAGTTAAAGGCTACCTCTACTTTCTATTCCTCAAGGGATAAGTCTTCTTTAAGAATTTTTGGAAGGCTTGGATCTCCTCAGGGATCTCATCAGGTTCATTCTCCTCTTGAAAAAAGAAATCAAAAGTATCCCCCATGAAGGCTTGATCAAATAATTTGGGTCTTGAAGTACCTATACCACTCTATTTATTATTAGGGACCACTTTTAAAGTATCCAACTCCTCTTGGAAAGCCTCAAAGGCTTAACAAAACTCTATACAATCAATCTCACCATGTTTGGTTATATAATGCACTCTGTAATAATCAAGTAATGTAATATCGGTAAGATTAATGTACATATTCTTATTGCTAGAAGATGGTTCATTAGCCTTGTTATTATGGAAACTATCATTCTAAAACCTATTGTTTGACCTATTAAATCTTTGAAATGAGAAGTTTCTACTAGAATTTTCCCTAGTATTGCCTACTTGTTTCTACAACTGAAGGAAATTAGTGCTTAATTTTTGGACCATTTTCAAGATAGAATCATTCTCATTCTTGGGGGTTTTAGAGTTGTACACTTGGTTATTTTTAGTAACAAAATTTGGTACTAAATCTCCTTGATCATTTGCATTGAATCCATTACTAGGATGACTCAATAATCCTAAGTTTTAACTAGAAGTAGTATGACTCAAGGGTGATTGATTTAGATTTAGGAGTTGATTTAAGGCTAGAATATTGTAGTTGTTTTTGGGGAATATGTTTAGAATGGGCATATGTGGGTTGATTTTTGGGATAGAATAGGCCATTTATCCCTAGGGATACATTTGATTATTGATGATCACTAACTCAGAATAAGCCCTGGATAATGAAGTTATAGATGGAATAGATCTCTTTAGAAATACAGAGGTCATGGGATCCACTACATCCTTATAGATTTATAGAGCTAAAACATCATCGGGTTTATAAGGTTATATGGTCATGCTATACATTTTTTAAAGTTTGGCATTAAAGGACCTGATATGATCACTTGCATCCCTTATAATGGTGGTGAATTGGTGATAAATAACGTAAAGACTCACAATATTACCAAATTGGTCTATTAAAACATTAGTAAAACCATCCCAGCTAGTGATATAATTGTTAGGCAAATTTAAAAACCATCTGTAGGTAGCATATTTAAAATTAAAGTGAAAAAATTACATGCCACATCCTCATGCATAAAATTTAGCAGCGTTAAGGTAGCTTTAAAATATTTTGTGTCCTTCAGTAGTCATTGTACCCATTAGACTAAATATAGGCAAATACTTTATAGGGTTACATGAGAGATCATGCACCATACCTGGCACATTGATTGAAGAGTCTCCTAACCAAGCCATACCTAGATAAAGGTTGAAGTCAAATGTACCTTGAAGAGATGAAGTTGACATAGATTTAGATCTCCTATGTCTACCTTTGTCATTTCTGGCTTTTCTATGAACCTCAAGTTCAAGCAAAGGTTCCTTTATCTTTGAGTGTCATCTAATTCAAATACTTGGAAATTCCAACTTTAAGGTTTAAGATCCTATTTGAAATATGATGTATAAAAATAATCTTTATAAAGAACAAGAATTAAACTTTCACATTAAGCTCATCTTATAAAGATTATATAGAGAATAATAAAAGACATTGATATTTGACTAAAATAGCTCAAAGATTTATTCAATTACATAAATATGATCTTCATTTATAATTCTAAGCTCAAATAAACTTAGATCTAACAAATATATGTCAACCTTTGATCAAAACAAGCTGTCCTAACCTCAAATATTATGGATTCTCAAAGCTTAAGCTAAATTTACCAAAACCAAGCGTCAAACCTCAAATAATTGTGACCTTTTTCTAAGGAAGCACAAAGATAGGTCAAAGACTATGAAGATCAGTTATATTTACACTTATAAGCAAAATATTACTCAAAATCATAAAGATAACATCAATCTTAGATCAAAACATGTTAAGACTAACAAAGATTCAAGGATTTCACAAAAATGGCCCTCCTTCTAGCACTAGCAGGACCTGTTAATGCCTCTATATAAACCATAGATGTCCTTATTATTCAAGAAAACTTCTCATTTTATAATTTGAGTAATTATAATCATGAGTAATAGTTTATGGCAACTTGATGTTACCTATGGTAAAATAATGGCAAAGCAATGTCTAACTATCCCCACAAATTTATATTAATTGATTTTTGGGAACCATCATGGTTGAATTCTCTATGAAATGCCAGTATATATGCTAATAATTAGTGAATTATGATCAAAAATTAAGCTACAAGATAATCTAGATGGATATTTATAATGAAATCTAAACTATAGTGATCTGGTTAAACAAAGCAAATGAGAAAAGTAAGATAGAAAGAAAATAAGTGATTACTTATCTTGGCCTCAAAGATTATGACAAAGCTTCAATTACAATTGAGCATGCATTTAAACCAATTTATAGTGAAAAATAGCCTAATCTTAGATTTCACTACACACCAGGCAAACTTTGAAGGATGATGTAAAGAATCACAAGTAAGAACTAGGTTTACTTTAAAGATTTACTACTATAATCAAATATCATTTGCACATCTAAATATAGAGTAAAATGAGTGAAGAAAATCCAAGATCCTTCAAATAATCTATCATATGCACAAATTATAAACCCTATCATTAAAGGTGCAACCCAGGATTCAAAAAAACTATTGAAATTCAAGACACAAAACTAGCAATTAAAAGAAAATCTATATTAACAATTGACACGTCAAATATGGACAATCTTTGAATAATTCCTTGATTGTATTAATTTCTCCAACTATGCAAATTTTGATCAAAATTTTATCCTTTTACAAGATGGTAACACATGCCTTTTATAGAAATATAAGGCATTACACTAGTTAGTTGCAAGATACAACTATACAAAAGATAAAGATAACTATCCTTTTTTAGAAAACTCTAGAATACACTTGTTTCTCAAAATTGGACTAACCTAGAGGAAATATGATAAAAAAACATATGCCTTACAAAATAGTAGTCCCTATCTCAAATATTATAATGTTTTTACAAAGAATGAATATCAATTAGTTTGGTGGGGCCCTTATCGAGGGACTCCCCTGTTACTCCTATAGAAGTTTTATGGCCCTCTAATGTTGTTATTTGATAATCTCTAGGTACATATCTAGCTTTAAGAGGCATACCTCTTCCTGATGAACTAGGTCATCAAGGTCCCTATCATATCTAGCATAGCTTCTTTTATGCTCCTAGCTTCTGCAATCTTTTCAATGGCTATGAATATCATGCCCAAAATCCTGCCATTGTCACTACTTGATTTTCCCTTGTTCTTGCCTTTTAATTCATTCATTACTAAAGTTAATATATGTTTATACTCTGCATCATAAATAATCTCTAAGGTTTTAGTCCTGGTAGGATTAGCTATCATAGTACCTAGGAGTTGCTCAATCCTAGTGATCAATTCTTTATTATCAATCAGAAGTCTATCTAAATTCTTTGTCCATGCACTTAGACTCTGGATCTTGTCTACTATTATTCCTAGTATGGCATTCAGGTGAGCTAAGCTAATAGACTTGAATTTAAGAATCTTTTTCTTAATCAAGATGATAATGAGATCCCTTATCTTAGTCTATGCCTCTTGCCACTTTGATATTAATCCCTTGGCCACCTCTCCTTGTTATTCTAAGGCATCCTACCTCAGCTTTATTGATTTCAAAGAATCAAAAATATCAAAGAATAATGCTTCAAACATGTTTATTATGGCATCAAGCACTGATAAAATGGCATGTGTCTCTAATATTTCTTTTTCCATTTCTAAACTTTAAATTCTCTACTTCATGCCCTTAATGCCAGCTATGACATAGGCATTGTTAGCCTCTGATAGGCTTTCAATATCTTCCTCATGGATATGAACCTCACCAAGTTGTTTCCCTCTAACTAGGGTTAAGCCTATAAATAGATCAACCTTTTGGAAAGTGTACTCCTCAATTCTTACCAAGGCTTTCCTTGTTGTGACACTTTCTAATCTAGTTATCTCTGGATTGAACTATATTGTAGTAACTAGCTCTATGTACTTTGGAGGATCTAGGACCTCAAATCTAGTGTTTTTGGATGCTCCTAGAGCATCTAATTTCTTGATTTCTAGCCTTGTATTGGCCACCATCATCCTTTCTTCTTTTTCTTTCATTCCATGGCTTGATTTCTTCATGTACATCAACATTGATGGATTGGGTCAAGTCCCAAGAGTGAGAGTGGGAAGGGATCTTATGTATCTTTCAATACATGAACCAATCAAGGATGATTGGTCTATGAATGGGGAACTCCTCATTGAATAAGTTGATCTCACTTTTTAGATGAGTGAGGGTTAATTCTAGCCTCTTCTTTGATCCAATAAGGACCAATGTCAACTCCACATTTCTCTTTTTTTGGTTGTGCCACTAAGACTATGTCAAGGGATAATTCATTCCTTTTATCCCCTTACTCAACTTTATACACTTAAACCTGAGCTTATTCAACCTATACTTCTTCCTCAAAACCATAAGCTTTAATAAGGTCTTTAAGGGAACCCTTTAATATTTCATTAGGATCAATGGCAATCAAATCCAAATGATCAATTAGGGATGGTGGTTTTTGAGGGAGAGCTAAGGATGAAGGTTCCTCACTAGGTCTTTCCTCTAACTTTTCCTTGCTAGTTCCTTATATAATTTTCATTTGGGGCTATGGGAGCTTTTTTTAGGTTGTTCTCAAGGTGACCTAAAAGGTCTAAACAATAAATGGTACTAAAGGGGATATATCTACCATATGTCCCCTACTGGTTTGTTATCACTAGTCAGTCTATATACAAGATTGAGGTTAGTTCCCTTAAACTTGGACAATAATTCTTGAAAGTTATTGGCCTATATGTACAAGGTGTCATGAGGGCCCAATTCATGCTCATAGACTAGTTTAGGTAGTTGTTTGTTTTTCAAATGTGGGCCCACTACATTCTTAAGATCCCACTATATGAGATCATCAAATTGAAATTAAAAAGAGTCCTTATGCCTAGACATGGTGTTCACCTTCTTTCAATCTTTTAAAATTATTCTTCTTATGGTTAAAGGAAAGGATGGAGGACACCCTTCCTTTCCTCTTTACATAATCCATCAACATTGTAAAAGAGTTGAGATGTAATTTATTGTTCTACCAACTTAGGAGGAATGTAGATAGGTAATTTATAAGGTTGGGTTAGATTTATCTCAATTTTAAGAGCTATGCAATTTGGATAACACTAGATATCACCTATCAGCTCCACATACTTCTTGATCAAAGGGGGAATCTTGGACATGGGAATCCATGTGATGGCCTCCACTAATATAGGATAGACACAATCACATATGAATTACATGTGGTGCCTATATTTGAAGATGTGAAATTTTGAGTAGTGGTGGGAGATGGTGGTTCTACCCTCAAGAGACTAGTTCTTAATGTTGGGGACCTTAGTGGAAGCTAGTAGGGCATCCAACAAATAAGACATCATGTGAAACTACTTGTTTGTCTTATTTTTAATTACAATTATTGTTTTCATAGGAAGACACTAATCATATCCCTAATTAGAGGAATAATCTCTTTTTCCACCATAAAGTAAACATAGGACACTTAGGTCTTGTTGACATAAGTGGTGATTGGGGATCTAGATATTATGTGTAATATGGTCATGATTACCCTAATCCCTTCCATAAACAATAAAATTGGTATCTTTCCCTCAAAATCTTAGAATGTATGGTTCCCTTGGAACAACCATGGTATTAAGATGGTATCTAGGTCATGCTCAGTAGTCCATCCTTTAATTGTGGGTACATCCACATGGGGTTTTAGAAAATTATAGTATCTTTCAAAGGATATTGGGGAAATTTAGGATACTCTCCTATAGGTTCCTTCATGGATAATCCAATCACCATCAACTCTAAAATCAATGAAAATTAGAGCAAGGACATCAATGCAGTGAAGTACCTCTAGTTTGGGAGTTACATGGTATAGGATGACCATTTGAACCACAACTAGGTCATAGTACTTTTTTCTAACCAAAAAAATCCTCTACTCCTCCTTGGTGATGGGTTTTAACTCCTCTATGGTCCAAAAGAGCTTAGATAATTTCTTGTATCCATTATTCAGGGTTATGACATCCAAATCCATATCCTTGAAAACCTTTCCTTCATTGTTTGTAGATAGGTACAAATCTATCTCATCCCTTAATTATTATATTTGAGCTACCATGGATTTTGTGCTTGAAAATTATTCATAGTTAGATTTCAATTGGTCTTTATTTATCTCTTTCTCACTTAAAAACACAATTAAGATTCCTTTGAATTCACTGGTAATCAATCTAAGTTTATTTAGGGTTCTTTTATGCAAGTTTAGGGATTCAAAGCTTTAATAGTGGTAGCTCATTTGGAGTTTGGCTCATACATTATTTGGATTTTATTTGGACCTTTGTCATTATACTTTTACATTCTGAGGCACACAAGTTCTCTTCTTTAGTCATTTTTTGCTTATGTGGTGTTTATGTGGCATTAATCTAGAACCTTGCAACATTTTTCATAAATTACTTTTGAGAACTAGCTATTAACATTTAAAAATGCGCCATTTACCTTGAAACATCAGATCAATATCCTATGAGTGATTGAAAACCATCGATTGTGATTTGAGACCTCATTTATTATTAGCTCTCTAGTACCAGTGCCCTATGGTTGTGCCACTTGGTACCTCTATGGGCCTTTTAAGCTTATTTGAAAAGTCATTGGTGCTTTCATGTCATTATATCAAGGAGTGTCATGAAGTGTGAACTATTAGATCCTTTATTAGTCTCCTTTGAATGTTTTTTTGTGATGTATCGAGCTTGTAGACTCTCAGAGCTCCATTGAAAAGTCTTTGGCATCCTTGTGTTGTTGGATCATCCTTCCATGACAAAGAACAATCTTCTAATTTGTAAAGATGCAAAAGATTTAAATTAGCACATAGACATAAAATAACTTAGGCTAACATGTTTTTACCTAAGTCTATTTCATGTTAATAAACACAAATAGACTTAGGTTAAAGCACTTTATTCTAAGTTTTAAATCAAAGGACTTAGGTAGGGACTTAGGTTTAAATACCTTAGGCTAAAGTTCATTTTGTGTTTATTAAACATGAAATAAACTTTAGGCTAAAGTTTTTATACCTAAATCTCTTATATTTATACAAAGGGGACCATGGCTAGATATTGTAGGCCAAATTTTATGTTGTGTTTAATAAACATAATGTATAATTTGGGCTAAAATACTTATGTAAATCCTATAGAGCAAGCTTAAAGGGATAAAAATGATATAATTATTAAGTGCCAAATAGAGTTATATTGTATTAAAAAACACACTAAAACCCTAGATTAAAATCACTTGAACTAATTTTTATGTCATAACAACCCTTTTAAAATAAGACTTAGTATAAGTCTTTAACCTAGGGTTCATGGTATTTAAACAAAATTCAAAGGGAACCTTAAGATATAGACTCAGAATAAATTCATTTTTTCATATATTTAGACCATAAAATCATTTTAATATTTATATATTGAATATTTCTAGTGTTTGGGCATCCTTTGAGGGCTTTTAGTCATTTATAAGCAATTTTATGAGCTTTCTATCATCATTTTGGAGTGTATCTTAGTTTTGAGTAAAATAATTCACTAGCTTAAATTTGATGGTCTTACAAATCTCAAATACATCCTCATAGATGTCAAATTATGGTCATTAAAATTTCAAATTTATTTTCATAAAGTTATTAGAATTGATGGGCTTAAAGTTGACAATCACACAGACATCAAATACATCCTCATAGATGTCATATGATAGTTGTGTGAATGCCAATTTTAAGCTATTTAAATTCTTATTTAATAATGTGAGAGTACCACTTGGTACCTCCATGAGGCCTCCCAATATTTTATACTTAATTCACTTTATTAGATTAAGATCCATGATGAAGAAATACTTGTTCGATCATGATCTAGATGCTCGCTTGTTATTGGTCCTTTCTGACATGCGGCCCCCTTTACTTTTAACCTTCAAATGTGAGAATGACATGTGTAAACTCCATGGATATCTTGGGATTTTTAATTTTCAAAAATATCTTCACTTTGTCTAATCTTTAGCCCGTAATGAATCAAGAACCATTGATAACAATCTAGGAGCTTGAACACGATTGGTCTAAAGGACTAAGTGCTAGATTCTATCAAGATTTCCTCACACCATCCAATTAAAAGGCCATAAGGAAACATATATCATTATATCTTGTGATTTGAATTTTTTTTAAGTTAAGTCTTGGGTCTTCCTCATTCTTTTGGATCATACTCCATGATGAAATGATAATCGTCAGATATGTGAAGAAGTAAAGAGATTAAGTAAAGAGATATGTGAATAAAGTAAAGGCTTAGGCTAAAGTTTTAAGGCTAAGATCTCATTCATATTAATAAATATGTTGGGGCCTTAGGATTAAAACTTTAGGCTAAAAGTCTAGCAAAGGGACCATGTTATAAAATAAAAGGGGCCCTACAAAACCAAATTTTAGACTTGGTTAGAAACAATAAGGAATTAATAAGGAAGATAATAAAGCGGACCAGACATTTTTTAGGCTAAAATTTTAGTTGTGTTAAAAAACATTACTAATATTTAAAGATGAAACTTTTGATTAAGTCAAAAATAAATTTAAAATTCTCCCACCAATTAATTTTCACCAAATTCAAATTTGAACTGAGGGTTTATGCTAGGGTTTTAGAACATGAACCATCAGTGAGGGCTCCTGAAACCTTCAAATTAAATACATGAAGACTAATAATTATAAAACTTAGGTAATCTTAAAACAAACCATAAATCAATACCCAAGTTTGACATAGTGGATGATCTTCAAATTCTAAATAATATTAAAATAGGCCATGCTTGCAGGGTTAAGCTTAAAAACATCTCAAGGGTCCCAGTTTTCAAAAAGGGGCTATGTTGACCTCAACACTAGGGGATCATAAAAATGTATTTAAAATAAACTTTGACACTTCAACATATTTTTGTATTAGGAAAAGTTCCTTAGTCAAATTAAAAAAGAATAAAAAACTTAAAAATTGAAGTCCCCTAGAGAAAACCTCTTTGGGGCACTATAAGATGAAAAAAAAATCATGAAAATAAATATGGGTTTATTGGTGAAAACTTCAATGAGGCACCAATATATGAGAAACTCAACCTCCCTTCTATGCCGAAATGATTTTTGAATGGATCTAAATCACTTGTTGAAGAAAACATTTATGTCAACATCAAAACCATAGAAAATATTAAGATCATTAAACTTGTAGCTACTATTAGTCTGAATAATAGGAAAATTTGGTCTCCCTTATAATTGTGTTCAAACATATTTGATCTCATTCCTAAATCATGTAGAATCATGTCACATGAAACATTCAAAATATGAAATGGTGTGTGAGTTTGTTCATCTCACTTCTCCTTGGTATCAAAAAATTTACACTTAACTCCATGACATAATCATTGCTAAAAGTATTTAACATAATAAAATAAAATACTTTATCTAAAAAATATCTCACTTCAACCTCCTTGGCATCACCCTATGTTATAGGGGCTATTACAATACCCTATTGGAAATTTAAATTTAGAAGAAGCTAACTTAGCAAAGAAGGAAGTTCACAACAAAATATATGGAGTGAACATCAATGGAATGATATTATAAAATAAAATAATCATAACATGATACTAATATCCTATCAGAGTGCATAAAAATATATTTTTTAAATAAAAAACAAAAATAAAAAACATTTGAAAAAAATAAAATAATCATAAATTTCAAAAATAAAAAATATTCATTGAAAGGTGAAAACCATTCTCAT
Organism: Torreya grandis; assembly: GCA_037957365.1. Classification (NCBI taxonomy): domain Eukaryota; kingdom Viridiplantae; phylum Streptophyta; class Pinopsida; order Cupressales; family Taxaceae; genus Torreya; species Torreya grandis. Next base: position 2,651,536 of record JARHVA010000223.1, on the reverse strand, counting down.
GGTGCCTTGGGAAAGTACCATGTTTAAAACCATTTTATTGAATCATGTGTAAATCATTTATCTACAAGTAATTTAGACTTAGGGGAAGACCCATTCCATCCATTCCTAGACATCATAAACAATCCTTGATATCATGGCCATCTTTTTCCAACTTTTGGCCTTGATAAGGATATGGAAAAAAGTCTTGAGAAGTGATTTGGAATATCTTTATGTATCAAGTATTTTTAGAGCACACTAAAAGACAAAATTAACATGGCACATGGATATTAGAAACATGGTTCTTAAGTGATTCATTCCTTAGAGATCCCATCTTGAATCCCTGAACCATTACATCCACTACCACCTCTGTCCCCAATGCTAGAATTGGTTTTCTCTTTGATGGTTGCCTTTTCATTCATCTAAAAATCCAAAAATATGAAAAAAATTAAAAACACTAAAAAAAATCCCAAAAGAGTCAAAAATTCCAAAAGATATTTGTCTTGTCCTTAGTCCTATCAAAACCCTTGGTTAGTTTTAAACATATAATTGTATCTTTATCAAGATATATCATTCCTAATCCAACTCCCTTATATACATCATTTCTTAGAAAATATCAAATCTTCTAGATTTATTGAGATGTATCATTTCCAATCCAACCCCCTTGCATATATCATTGCTTGGTTCAAATCCAAGCTATGATTATCACCAAACATAAGATTTAAACTAGATAAAGATAAAACATAACCTATTTTTTTCAGTTTCTTTGATTGATTATTTATTATGTATTTTTATTAATTTCTTGTCATTTTTTATGTGTTCTTGTTAGTTAGTTAATTATTAATTATTTGTGTATTTTCTTATTTGTTGTATCTATGTCATTCATAAAACATATTGCAACAATGTCATTATGGTTTTACATATCATGGTACATCCTACCATATTCTATATTATAAATAAGGTTACTCAAACATTTGAATTTTTCACATCATCACTTCATCAACATTACTAAACATTCCATTCATCCATAACTCACTATCATCATTAATACCCATAACCAACATTCATTCTAACTATCCATCCCTCTATTTTTAGCCTTAATTTTCCATTTCAACCCCTCTTCTCATTTCAAGAGCTCATCCATGATTTCATCCCCACATGCCCTCTCAAGGGGGTATCAAATCATACCTTATACCAATGCATATTAGGGTATCCTCTTGTGTTGGTTTCACCTTTCTAAATTCTTTGAAAAGCCACTACTTTTAGTTGTAACACCTTTTCAAAGAGGGGAAAATGTAGACACCCTATTTACTCACCAATTAAACACCATCTAATCTATCACATTATCATGAACACATTTATAGATAATCCACCCAAATTAAATTGTCAACACATTACTAACTCACACTAACACTACATTTATAATTAATTGATTTCACCATGTCAATTAATTAATCCCATTCATACCCACTAATTATATTGATGAATAAATAGATAATTCATAATTCATAATTATTTATTTCATTCTTAACAAATTCCATTCACACATAAATAATTTAAAACTAAATTAAAAATAATTATTATCTACATATGTTAACACTTAGTTAACTATTTGATCAAAATAAAAACTTATCTATGTATACCCTAATCAGTTAGTTAACTTAGTAGCCAATTAAAAAAATCACTTAACTCCATGTCAACCCCCATTCAAACCTTTGATCAAATTGGAAACTCATTCCATGAAATTATTCAATTCCTTGATTTATCCTTGCATAACCAAAAAATATATAAATCAAATAAATCCAATAAATTAATAAACATTAAATTTTTCATCCAATAAATCAAATCATTTTTAAATTGAATTAAAGCATGCAATATTTAAATCAACAGGATTTAATCTCATCCATCCAATTCAAAGTTTCGAAATATTTTCAAGTCAATCTCAACCATTTATTTTCTCACCAAAAAAATTTATAAATTCACCCTTCATATTTCAATCTAATCATCAATCAACTAATCAATATTTTGATTCTAAATATGAATCTTTGTTATCATATAATAATATAACATATGCACACTTTTGATACACTTATAAAAATATTAAATAATTTTTAAGTAACCACATCCATTGATCATGAACAAATCTATATTGAATGAAAGAGTTGCTTGGTATGATAATTTTTTTGTTTTCTCTTTCAATTTCTCAATCTAAGGTGTTGTTTAGATTTATGGTAGGAATTTATATTTTTATTAATTTATATAAAATATTATATATTTAACCACATACACTATGTAAAATATGACCCTAGTTTAACAAGACTAGTGGGTAGAGGAAAGTCCAACATCTTAGTCCATGTAAAAGTTTTATGTCTTGCAGCAATAATCATGAATACTAGTGAACTATATGTGTGATACAAAAGAGAGTATGTTATCTACCAATAATGAGATAAATAACATATTAAAATTATGTAAAATATATTTTTAATAATTCCTAGGTCCTCATCCTTAAATTTTAAAATATTTAGAATAATTTTACATTTTTGAAATATTTGGTTTTTTTTGTACTTTTTTAGATTTTAGACTAGAAAAAATGAAAATAGTACTCAAACAATGAGTTATAAAGTATAATAAAGGGGAGGGGTATTAACAATATATAAAATGTGTTAATGTGAAGTATGTATTGAAAATGATGGCATGGCCATGTATGAGAAAGATGCCCCAATTGGATATGTGGTTATAAAAAAACCCACATAGGGGAATGGAATGTATATGTAAAGGAATGATTCTACATTCTCATCTCATCAAATTTACACTTTTTTTAAGTATGTAAAACATATGTATAAGCAATATAATATAGGAAAAGAAAAAATATTTAGCATGAATAAGTATTATTGTGTATATCAAAACTGAATGAACTAAGTATTAAGGTTTTGTGTGATTTATTTTTTATTTTAATATGGAAAAAGTTAAAATACAAGATTGGCCATCTTAGGACAATACTAATAGTTGGTTCTGATCCATATTGGTTGATATTATCCTTGATAAAAAATTCAATTTGATCAGTTTAAATGTTAAACAAGGTAAATGGTAAAATATGGAAGTAAATATCATTATGTTAGTGTTTAGATCTTAAAAGTGAAAATTGAGAGCTAAGTGGACAAAAAATAAATAACATCCAAGGGATAAATTATAATTTATTCAAATCAAAATTGATCACATGTGCAAGCAATATAAGAATAACATGATGAAATAATCTAGAAGCTATGTATAATAAATGATGCCATTAAAATCAAAATATTTCACAAAGAGGATGCCTATGTGTATGCCTTATATAATTTGAGGGTATCATACCAATATTTTGCATAATAATAATAAAAAATATACTCATCATCATTGTAGATAACTAATTTGTTAGGTTTTTATCAAAATTTTGATATGAAAATATGATCATATTTTGCATATGAATATGAAAAATAAACTACACCACATGTTGGATTTATCTTGTTGAATTTTTTTGCTCTTGAGTATATTCATCATTGTCAAAATATTTAATCTCATTCTAAACTAAAGAATAATTATATATCATTGCTTGCATACTAGGTAGGGAAGTAGTTTTTATTTTGTCCTCTTGACTCAAAGATGTAACCATGAATGTGGCCTTATCTTTTTCCCTTATGTATGAATAAGATATATTATTTGAATATTTGGAAACCATTTTATACCATTAGTATTTTTATAAACATATTTTTGTTGAACTTCCATCATGAGAAACCTTTTCATAAATGTGATTTCTTGCTTACCTTGAGTTTGTTTTTGTATCTTCTCTTTTTGGGAATTTTATTTGATTAACTTAACCTTTTTTCACTTGTTCTTTATGAAACACACTCATAGTGTGAGTAGGTTGTTTGATTTTTGTATATATATTGAATCACCAGTGTGAATGATAATTTGTATATTATTTTTCAAATCCAAACAATTATCTGTATAATTTCCATGCATTATATGATATGAAAAATAGTATATTTATCTCCTTAGAGGATTCATAGGATTTAATGTGATCAACTTGTTTCAAAACATTTCTCCAAACATCTCACTTAAAATCTTATTAACCTTTTGTATACTTCTTAAATCAATAGTGGTAGATGTATGTTTCTTTTGAGAATAAATAGATAGATGGAGATGGAGATATATGATTAACATTGGAATCCTATGGATTATTTGCATACATACTCTTATTTTCTAGTGATGTGATCCTTAGATTTAAATATTGATTTTGATTTTGTACCTCTTCTATGAAATTTCTCATAATGACTATTTGATCTTGAATGGCTTCACAAGCACAACCCTTAGGTACTTATGATTGAATATGCATAAAAACACTATCAAGAGGATATGTGTGAGGTGGATTGGGTTGAGGAAGAACATTTTTTATGACTTAATGATGTGGTTTCATACCTATTCATGTGTTAACAACATGGAATGCAAAAACTAGTAGAAGTTGTGGGAGAATAATGGGAGAATGATGAAATCTTTAACAACCTTGAGTTATAGGGGAGAATAATTTAAACTAGTCATATATACTCTTTTTTGTCAATTAGTAACTAGTAAAATATCTAATTAAATGTTTCAACACTAATATTGAGCAATACTTGAGGTTGTAGAGTATGAATTATAACATCTTAAATATATGATTCTCTTTTTCCCATGTCATAGTTGACTTTAATTTTTTTTCATAAATGGTACTTGTGTTTTAGCATGTGATTTGGTTAATTTTATAAAAATTTAAGAGAAAATATCTCATCCAATATAGACATTATATTATGTGCATAATGAAGCATTAACCACTAAAATAGATCCAATAGGTATTTCATAAATCAAATATAAATTTTGGATTAAAATTAGTAGATAGACCAAACCCATTTTTTAAAAATAGGTACACCATTCATCCCCTATTCAAAATTTTCTAAAAATAGTAAATTGTAGCTTCAAAAAAATATCTATAATATTTTATAAAATAAAAGCTTCTTTATCCACTCAAGAAATCTAGAAAAACAGTGAAGCATTTTAAAAATAGAGTAATTATGGATCAAATATGAGATAAAAATTGGGAGGATAAGTTACATTCTTAGGAGAGGTGAACCTAATAGTAAGATTAGGGTGAAACCCTAGGTAAAAAAACTTTTGATTTATGTAGAGGATAAGAAAAAATTAGATATCATATTTAAAACCCTAACACAAAATTTTAAAATCATAGAAATAATGTTGGAACCTTTAGAGAAACCTAAGGTTTAATTATGTTAAATCAATAAATGGGTTTACCAATGTGTTTTATAGGAGTTTGGGACTAATAGGTGTATTTAACCTAATTAAGATAAATTTATTTGAAAGTAAATAAATGATGTAAAATAAGTTGTACCAAGTAAAATAAAATAAAAGTACCATAATCAACAAAGTGCATTCAAATGAAAGAAGACTAACTATGAACCCAAAAAAAATTAGTTGTTTGTTTCTGTGATATGACTGTGTGAAATTGATCATTTTATGGAACTAATCAACGTAGACTAATTTTTATAGTGCCACAAAAAACTATAAGTGTAATTTTTTAGGGACAATAATGTCCAAAATGGGATATGATTGACTTACACTATTGTCCTCTACTAGTCAATTATATCCTCTACTATAAATTAAGAAAATCAAGGCACAATCATAGTTGGTTGTTTAAAACATGCATGTATGTAAAAAATTGACCTTAAGATGTACATAAATAACTTGGAAATAACTTATTCAAAGTTGAAACCCTAATAGGGTTTTACAATGATGAAAATTTGAAAATATAAAATGGGGAATTCAGTGAGTTGAGATGACCCCAATCACCCCCACAATGATTGATCATTTCCTACATATCCAGTATCAAAAGAAGGAAAACAAGCCCACATAGTTATCTAGTTTAGAGTGATTTGTGAAATTGTGCTCCTTCAACTATATGTATTCATCTAGAGATGGATTAAATACTTGATAATATTTATCTTTAGTTTTGATAAAAGAAAATATTCTTGACTTGTCAAGGGAGTGCTTCAAATGTTTAAAAATAGATTTGTAAATAATAGGGAAGCTTTGATCAATGTGAAATAGTGTAAATGTGCCTTTGTATTCAAATTTATAAGTGGTAGAATATGTGACTTAGATGTGCCTTTATAGTAATCCAAAATGAGAAAACCTAACGTACCTATCCTAAAATTATAGACCAAAATGTAAGGGAGGGTCTAAATTTAAAAAGTGACCATTATCAAGGTAAATGACATGACTCATTGATAGGGGAAAAATTGACTACCACTATTTTCCCTTATTGGTTGATATTGTCCTGAAGGGAAACATGTGAATTTTTGGACTTGGGATGTTTGTATAAATGCTTAGACAGTTTTTAATAATTTAGAATATTTATGTTGGTGTAAGAAAAAAAGTTATAAATGAATACGTATATATAGGTGCTAAAGATAGAATGAGGTGGTAAAATAGGTCTAAATTAAGTAAAGTAATCAAGTATATTAAAGTGAAAGGGATCCAAAAATAACATTATCAAGTATTCAAGCATAAATTTGAATGACTATAATTATGTATTTTCACTTTATAAAATAGAGTGCATTATCAAAAGAGAATGGCCAATGTCCATGCCCCCATCATGACCACATATATAATAAGTATGAAGTCAAGTAACAACCATTTTTTATTTAATTGTAAACTTGTTATAATATATGCATGCATGAATAAGTGTCATGCATTGTGAATATGAACCAACTGATATAGAATGCTATGCACCTAAATTTCAAAGCTAGATCTCAAATGTATGTATATATGGAGACATATAATTTATATTATTATAAGTTTTTGTGTGTATTCCCATGCATATGCACTCAAGTGTGTATGAATAATTGTGTTCAAGTGTTTATAAAGTGATTGTACATGCATTGTATATTCCCTTATAATATATATCAATTTGACAATATATATAATGCACCTAAACCATTTGATATATAAACCATTTTAAATTCTAAAATTTGTAGTCCAATGTAACTTTTTGATCATGTTTATGTATATTTTAGAAACCTACTATAATGCCTCCCTTTTGAGATGATGGATGTATCATGTAAGTCATGCATCTCAAAAAAAGAGTTGATTATATCATGTCATGTGTGCATATATATATATATATATATATATATATATATATATATATATATATATATATATATATATATATATATATATATATATATATATATATATATATATATATATATATATACATACATACATACATACATATATATATATATATATATATATATATATATATATATATATATATATATAACATCATGTAATATCATGTGAATAGGTTGAAAATGTTTAATCATAGTAGTGTATGCATTGATCAAAGAATGTATGTAATGCATGTGATGCATGGATTATAAGTATCATGTCTAGATAGATGTATTAATAAAATACACAACATAAGTGTAACTAAATAAGAATACATAATACAGGAATTGATAAATATTTAGGTACCACTTAATGTCAACAAGCTCAATAAGTGCATGTGTTATTGTCACACATAAGGTTAACAGATAAAAAGGATAAAAATTATTATAAAAAACAAGACTAGGGGCCACACACAAAGGGATCTAAAAATTACAAAAATAAGGGAGATCAATGTTGTCACATCAAGAAAGGCCTAGGGGCCACACATACTAGTCAATACTAAAGTAACATATCATGTAAAAGTGTAACAACATCAATGGAACATAGAATAAGGTAGTCTACATAATTCATATATCTATAAATGTCATATTAAAATGTAATGGCATATCATATAACTATGTAATAAATGTGTAATTTTAAAGGCATGCATAATAAATATAGTTATATTAACATGGTACATATGTTATAAAAAGATATATCACGTAATAATGAAACTTATGGAATAAGTTACCACCAAAAAATGCATGGCTACTAAGTAGAGGGAAGAAAAAAATTGTATGTCCATGTGTAAATTGGTAGTTAGCATATTATTTTCATACAAAAAATAATTTCATAGTGTATGAGTGTTATGTAGGACACACAATTTATGTTTGCATACTATTTTATCATACCATAATTCATAATATTCCAACCTCATATGATTCATTTTTTGTTTTACCTTTCTATCTACTTTCCATCTAGATTTTCTAGCTTCTCTATATCCTATTATATCAGCTTGGATGATACATTATATTTTTTAGTTTGTCTTCCCTATACTGTATCAAGTTCTAAGTTTGTCCTCTTTAATTTTTATTATATTGGCCTAGCCAATACCAATTGACTTAGATTTTTTGTTTAGTTTAGGGTGTTTGATCTGTATATATATGGGTCATACTTCACTTGTAAAATATATATCACATTTATACACTTTGCTCAAGCTCACATTTCTACCCATAAGTAGTATTTGGGATATTTAGAGGTTTCAAACCTTATATTGGAGGTATTTTATTATAGTGTCATTGAATCTCAATAGGAGAGGTATTTGGAGTTCCTAACTAAGGATATATAGGTCATCATCTTACCATTTAAGATCTTAAACCTACAACATCTCTTACAAAGTGCCACTTGAGCCAAAGGGAAGATTGAAGTATTGATGGGTCTATCTAAAGATAATTATCTCTATCCCTATACTATTTATTTTATTTACTTAGTAGATTATATATTTCTTAGTTTATTACTATGTGGATGCATATATATATCTTTATTATGATCTTCCTTATAACAAATAAGCTGGTATAGATATAGGGTTGTTTATGCTTTTCATTTATTACCTTATTCACCTTACATTTTTCACAAACATTTACCCATTATTTAATTTTAATTGCATCTTTACAAACATTCACCATAATTAAATCTTAATGAGAGATATAACCCATGTCATAGGCTTAGTATTTAGAATTATTTCCTCTTGAAATTATGGTGTATGGTTATTCCAAGTCTTTATCTAATCATCTAAGTATATGAAGGATCTATTATTATGACCTTATTTGAGTCCTAATCTATTAAGAGAAATATAATAGTTATAGGTCATCCTAGCCTATGCATACATTTTGGTGAACTTGACATGAATATTATCTCACCTATGGCTAGATCATTTTTCACATTTTTAATTTTCTATTCTTAGCAACATCTTCAAAACCATCATATATTTTCAATCTAATTGTATCAGCTAGCCTGATACATTTTTATTAGTTTCAATGACTATATTAGCCAACATGTTATAGTTCTTATTTTTTAAACAACTTTATCAACCAATATGAAATAGTTTTAGGATTTTCCTAACTACATTGTGTAGCATGATATAGTTCTATGTCTCCCACCAACTACATCAGTCAACCTGATATAGTTCATTTTTATCAATTTTTATTCCACTTATATCAGTTATCTTGATATTGTTTGAGTGTTTATTTCCTTCATTACATGTTACTAATTTTCTAATTTCAATATAAATCATCATTTTTCTATTTTTATCTTCCAATCTAGAATTGTGTTATAAAAATTTCAAAATTTATATGAACTATCATTTTGAGCAAAGTGGTTATCAATTTAACCAATGTCATGGTGTCAGGGGTACTACCCAAATACTCAAGACATTATAAAACACTATACATACGTTTTAGATTCCATATACCTCATGATATATTAGAATCAACTAAGCTTTTTATTTATAAATAAGAGGAAGCCTTTTTGTTTTTTTTGTTTTTATATTTCATTTATAAGAGTTTATCCCCATGAATTTACTTTCAATGTACCTTAAAGATGAGATAAAATGGATATAAGATGGTGTAATTTTAAATAGTTAGTGCCCTTTGGGCCTTGTTTTTTATTTACATCTAAGATCAATATATCTGAGAGCCCAAAAATCAAACACACCCAACTTAGTTATATCTTCCATATATCAAAAACTACTTTGTTCTTTTACTACTTTTTAGATATTTTATTAGATTTGACTGGGCTATGTTGGCCAACTTGATATAATTTGCTTAGTTTCTAGACTATATCATCTAGCTCAGCACCATTTTATGTATTTTGATAATTGCATTAGTCAACCTGATATAGTTTTAAGTTTTATTCATACTATATCGACCAATTTGGTGTAATGTTTTATTTCCTACTATATCAACCAACTTGATACAATTTATTTTTTAGCATTTTTATGCAATAAACTACATAAGATAACTTGATATAATTGATCCTTTTTATTTCATAATGAAACACAGTTTGGACCAATCCAAAAATAAAACCCCCCATTAGGATTGTCAAATATTTTATAACAATCTTAATGCTATGGATTTAACTAATCTCAATATATCTATAATAAATACTTTCATGTCTTATTAGTTTACTATGTCTAAATATCAAGTTATTAATTATTGTAATAAAAATTTGACTAGATCCAAACACTATGAGCCATATAACAATTGTAAAAATACTATATGAGGTCACCTACTATAACACCATGAGGTTTAAAAGGAATGTGACATAAAATATATAGACAAATGAAAATATTTCTCCAAGGCATCATGAGCATAATGGAAATGACTTTACATTTGTCTATCACATCATGATGAAATCCCACATGAAAAATCCACCTTCCCCTACTCACAAATTCTATACAAGACTTGAAAAAAATGAATTTGAAACTTTGTTATTTATTTCCTCATCCATCATACCTAGTATAGCTACTGACATGGTGGATATTTATTTTAGTGGGCCTACACAAAGTGCTCACATTAACACCAATGTTAATTCTACATCTACTACATCCCAAAATTCCATTCAAGCCTTTAATTCCAACCAAAATATTCCTAATTATAACCATATTATCTTACAAGCAATGAGTAAAATGGATAACATTCAAGCTTATAATAGTTTTGAAATGATGTAAATGTAAAACCAACTAATTAAAATGTAAAATAAACCTCAATAACTTTAATTGTGTAAAATAAAAATTCCCTCTTACCCCCCTTATATACACTCTTGGCAACCTCATTCAACAACCTTCACTTCATAACAAAGTTATAAAACACCTTTAAAAGAACCATGAGTCCCTTAAATTAAAAATATTGACATAGGTGGTACCACTCATAGTATCTCTTATAATGGATAATTGATCCTTCTTTGTATTTGAAGGATTTTGGTATATCTTTATAAAGACTAGAGTAAACCTAACACCTTTGTAGTGACCAATTTAATTGTCAAAATAATTTTTGTTGATGCCTTAGAATGTTACAATCAATCAACTAAATTCTAACTCTATGCATAATTTGGAAGAAATAGCTAATGCATTGGTTTATGAGTTTTAATCCAATTATTTTTCCCAAAAAACTTAGCTCATTTTATCAATTGAAATTAAGTGGAAAATAAGTCTACCCATAACTTTATTAAATGTTGGAAAGTCTTAGACAATAAAACTAAGAACAATATGATGGAAGACAACAACTTCTACATTTTTAACACTGCACTAAATTCCAAATTATAATATAATTTCAAGACTCTTTCTCTAAAATCATTGGAGGAAGCCTTATATCTAGACAAATGACAAGATTTCCTTATAAAAAATTTAAGCCTTCCAACTCTAATCTTGGTATTTGAATTATGATGAGACTAAAAACCAAGCTTACTATAGATGATGGTGTCTTCAATACTTATTATTCTAAGAGAAACATCAATGACATTATGCTAGCAATCTCCAATGAAGTGACTTTATCATAAACTATCAAGGGAAGTCACTCAAGCATCCTTCTTCTCCCTCACAAGTCAAAAATTATGAAATACATCAACACATTTCCCTAAATGAGATTAGTAGACACCTTCCTAGACTCTCAGCTAGAGATATTGATCCTTCCCATCCTATTTCTCATTGGTATAATCCCCAAAAAATTGTTTGGTTCATGAAAATTAGGGTCATTATAATGAAACCTATAAGAAACTTAGACATATAGATATTGAATTATTTCTTGTTCCAAATTTTGATCATGAAGCCATGATTATAGATCATCACCAATCCTATGATAAAGTAACTAAGGATCATGAATCCAAGGTAAAACGTGAAGCACTTAACCAAGCAAATTTTCACCTTACCATTTATTCCAATCCTTTTTCAAATCATTATAAAAATCAACAAGTGAACAATAAAAATCAAACCCCTTACTAACCAACCACTAATGTTATTGAAACCATGGTTAACCCTCATTCTTCCAACAATGGATAAAATTTGGTGAACATGAATAATATGAAACATGTTTTTCCTACATTTATCCGTATCCTATTAAGCCTCATATTTCTTATCCAGCTTATAGATTACTATAAAATAATCATCCTCATAATTTTAAATCTATTAGATCCAAAAAAATCATTAATTTTGTGATTTTTGATAGCCCAACTATATTAGTCCCATAGTGTAATTCCTTGTTTTTGAAACTACATCAACCTACTCTATATAGTCATTTTCTTTTCACTTTTATGTATATTATATAGATTACCTTGGTATAGTATTTTATTTTTAGGTTAATTCTAATTGTATCAATAACATGATATAGTCTATTTATTTGATTGGTTATGTTTTAATTTTATTTTTCAACTTGATATAGTTTATTTATTTACTCAGTTCATATTCTACTGTATTAGTCACACTAATATACTATGTTTTTGAAATTTCTATGTCACCAAACACACCATCTAAGATAATAAATTTGGATCATATTGACTCAATTATATAATTAGTATTGATAATGTACACTTTATATACAAATGAATTTTAGTTAGGTTCATCATCATCTATAGCTAATCCAAAACTTAACTGAGACCCTCTTTCACAATCTTGTATACCTCACACTTGCTTTGATGAGTGGGATCCCATAAAATAAATCTATATATTCTCATCTCTAATCCCATTTATTGAGATTATGAAGAATTTTCCATGATACTTATACCATCTTATGAAATTTTTGTTTGTTATGAACGTTCCTCAACCACCACCTATGAGGTAAGAAGCTACCTTTCCTAAGTTTAAGGAAAACATATTAAATCAATATGAAGTTATGTCCATCCATATTGATTACACTATAGCTTCATATTTATCCTTAAAATTACCTATCACATATAGGATCCTTGACAAAATATTACTTCATGTAAACATCCAAGTTAGTGATACTCAAGTAAAGAAAGCCTTGATAGATGGAGGTTGTGACACTTATGTCACTTATTTAGAATTGATTAAAACTTAATATATTATGAATGCAACTTTAAGTCTACCCAAATCACATGCCTAAGATAATAATCAATAAAAACTCTTCCATTAGGATGTTTTTTCCTTCTTATCATGGTAAAAAATGTTATAGTTAGATTTAAGGTCATGATAATTAACTTATCTTTATCTTATCACATTTTAATTGGCCACCCTTAGAACCATTGTATGAGGGCCATAACCTCTTTTACATGTCAATTCATTAATTTTAATTACATGGGTGAAATTTGTATGGAAAAATGTGATACCAACCCTTGGATATTCAAAAAATTCTAATAACATGATGTTTATAAAATCTCAACCCTTGAACCTTTACCTAACATACCATTTTGTAACTATCAATGTCTTAACTATCTTGTAAACTTTAACCAAGGTTATAGTTGTCACCTCAAGATTGTGGGAAGATTTTCATGTAACTTCCTTAATTGTAATGATGATGATGCCAATGAGACTGGTTTATAAATAAAAACATCAGACCTTCTTTGTAACATCATAGTTCAATTTATGCCTATCTTGTGACCTCATTATTGAAAGAAGCCAAATATTACGTTCCCTAATTTTATGGTTATTCTTAAGAAACCTCATTCACATTAATATTATAATGACATAGTGGTTGAATCCTTTAGCATAGATATCACCACTCATGATTATGATGATAGTTAAACCTTAGATAACCCATACTTTTTTTGTTATGCCCAAGCTAAGGATGAAAAAATCCTATGTTACCATTCCTTGATTCAATGCTTTTTTGAGTAATCCTCATTTTTTTATGGAATTACTTTTGTTTCTATTGTTTAAATTATAATTATTCCTATCTCTGAATTTCCTATCGTCATTCCTTACTATATTAATTTTGATAGGTCTAATATGGATTTAGTTATGACTTCTACTTCACCTATAGTTATTGTTGTTTTTTATCCTCTTCAGAGTATCATTCATGATCAATCCATGACCAAACCTTATTATTTCACTATATATTCCAATCCTTCAAGCTCACTTCCTAAAAATACATTGGCAACAATTATATGATCCACACCTAATATGTCTCCTAAAGGATTATCAACACCATATTATTCATTTCATAGATCCTTTGTTCAATCACACCATCAATGTTGAGTGTACTATAGATATATCAAATAACAAAATTAGATTCATGTCTCAACTACTCTATGCATTGATAGTGAAGTTATGGGACATTCATATGAGATTACATATAGGCCTCATTATGTTCCTCCACATAGGTTGGATATGACACCTCACACACCCACCCACATTAAGACCCATATTAAAAGTTTCATAAGGTATCTGATCACGTATCTTATATATAGAGATTTTACCAACAATTTTTAACATAATAGAAGACAAAAGTCCCAAATCCTACCATAGATGGATGATCACCATGATCTTAAAATTCTAAGTTATCTTTTTTATTCCATGAGACTATTACACATTATTCAAATAACTTTATATCCCTTTGATAGTATGTAGATGCACTTCATCTCCATTTAGTTGATTTTCCCATTTAGCCAAACATGTCACCTCCAAAGATTACACATTATTATATCCTCTTAAATGGGGATGTGTATTGTCTTTGGAATAAATTTTATATATACATACATACATACATACATATATACATATACATATACATATACATATATATATATATATATATATATATATTCAATAACATTTTAACTATTTTTTGAGGGCCCCACCTTAATATTCCTAGCAATGTTCATGTGGTCCATCTAGAATGGAGGAATAACCTCCTGTATGAGCAGAACCACCTATCTAACCTAAATATGTGTCTACAATTCATTATAAAATGGCACCATCTTCCTTTATTATTTAATTTTCATTAGGAGGATCCATGTCCTCCTCCTTATAACATGCCAGTTTTTCCTTGGAGCTCATCTACTAGGTTGTCCTAACACAACTCTCAAAAAAGGGAGAAGAGACTATGGTTTGAGTTAGATATCCGTTGCAACAAGACTTGAAATATTTGATTGATTATATGTGTAGAGATATATCACATAATTTTTTATTAGATATTTCATTCTTTCATATTTATTTAAAATTTATTTACAAGATTTAATCTCATATTTCTTTTCTCTTTAGCATATGTGATGTTTATTGTATATATCTTGATTTTTTCAAAATATTTAATTTTCATCACTTTATTTTTCAACGTATATATTTATTTTTTATATTTTTATCACACTTTATAGTTGGCACTAGTTTACCTTATGGATATTAGGAAAAGCCTTTGGGTTCTTATTTTTAATTTTTTATTTTCTCCATCTTTTGGGTTGATTTATAGTCTGCCTGAGTTTCCCTTTAAATATTTGGTATCACCTTCAAGATTTATTTTCAACATTTTTATCACCTTATATTCAACCTTAATTTCCATTTTGGATTTATAGTATCACCTCCAAGTTTTATTTTCAAAATTTACATCATTTTATAGTTGGCCTTAGTTTTCCTTGTAGATATTTGGTATCATTATCAGATTTTGTTTTCAACATTTATATCACTTTAAAATCATCCTTAGTCTCCATTGTGGATTTTAGGTAGCACCTTCACTTTTATTTTTCACATTTTATAACATTTTTTATTGGCCTTAGTTTTATCATGACTTTTGGTATCTTTTTGCATTCCCCCTTTTTTGGGATAATCTCTCTTATTAATGCTTATGCTAGGCCCTTTTAGGCTAATATGGTTTATATAGAGACATGATTACCTCTCATAGAATTTTTATTATATGAATTTATTTTATATGATTTTACCTACATTATTTAACTAAATTTAGATCATTTTGATAATATGTAGATACACTTCATCTCGAGGCTATTAATTTTCCCCTTTATCCAAACATGCCACCTTCAAAGATTACACCTTATTATATCCTCCAAAATGGGGAGGTGTATTATATTTTTCACTAATATTATAAAAATTATAAATATATTTATGATCCATTCAATAAAATTTCAAATAGTTTTCAAGGCCCCTGCCTCAAGATTCCCAACAATGTTCACATGGTCCACCTAAAATGAAGGAACAACCTCCCATGTAAGTAAAACCATCTCTTTAACTTGAAGATGTGTGTACCATTCCTTCTATAATGTAACCTTATATTCCTTTATTATTTAATTCTCATTAGGAGGATCCATTTCCTCCTTCTAACATTCCAATTTTTCCTTGGAGCTCATATGATAGGTTTTCCTATCACTACTCTCAAAAAACGTAGAAGAGATTATGGTTCAAGTTAGATATAAGTTGAACAAGAATTGTAATATTTTATTGATGATGTGTGTAGAGTTTATTCACATATTATTGAGAAGATATTTCATTATTTAATATTTAATTCAAACTTATTTACATGATTTGATTTCATTTTTTTTCTCTTTAGCATATGTGATGCTTGTTGTATATATCTTGATTGTTTTAGGATCTTTACTTTTTAACACTTTATTTTTCAACACAAATATTTATTTTACATCCTTTTATCATAATTTATAGTCTATCTTAGTTTTCCTTATATATCTTAGGAATCACCTTTGATTTTTTATTTTAATCATTTTATTTTCCCCCTCTTTTGGGTTGATTTACAGTCTGCTTTAGTTTCCCTTGTAAATCTTTGGCAACACCTTTAAGAATTATTTTCAACATTTGTATCACCTTAAAGTTAACATTAATTTCCTTCCTAGATCTTTGGTATCACTCCATGTTTTATTTTCAAATTTATATCACTTTATAGTTGGCATTAATTTTTATTTATGGATATTTGGTATCACCTTCAAGTTTTATTTTCAACATTTATATCACTTTAAAGTTATCCTTGGTCTCCCTTGTGGATATTATGTATCATCTTTAGGTTTATTTTTCACACTTTATAAAAAATTTAGTTGATTTTAATTTTTTCATGACTCTTTTGTACCTTTTTTACATTCCCCCTATTTTTGGATGATCTCTCTTATCAATGTTTTTGATAGAACATTTGTAAGTTAGTATGGCTTTTATAGTGACATGAATACCACACCTCATAGAAATTCCATTATGTGGGTTTATTTTATATAATTTAACCAACATTTTCATGTACTTTAAGATCCCTCTTTTAGCCTAGTCACTTATAAATAAAAACTCTTCCTTATTAGGGTCAACTATTATCATATCTTCATTTTATCTCCTTTCCACAAGGGAAAATATTACACAATGACCATATTTCCCTCTCATTTCACTTAAATCACACTTGGTTTAGTTTTGAGATTTCACTCTTTCCTATGGTACAATTTTGGGAGTCTTATAGACATCATGGTCCTTGGGTTACTTTCTCTAGTAGGCTAAGTGAAGGCTCTCTTATGTTAGTCATCTATATCACTCATTATTGGTTTTTACAAATGCATATTGAGGAATAAAATTTAAAAATCAAAAATATTTAAAATACATAACATAAAAAATACAATGTCAAAAGACAAATTTTATCGTAAAAGTTAGATCACAAAAAAAGACATTATATTTTTGGCACATGTCCTATTCTAGTCAAAGCTAAAATTCCACAGTTGGCTTGTGATAGATCCAAGGTCCATTAGGGTGTGCTAAGATAGTAGAAAATGGTAGGATATATAATTTCATAAATTATTATCTATATCTTGTTAAATTTTATTTCCACCTTCTTTACCACATAATTACTCAATATTCACAGTAAATCAATTGCTCTATAAGGGATTATGAGAAGTAGGGAGAACATAGTAGAAAGGTAGGATCATTTTATTTTACATGCATGTAGCCTTAATGGGATGATATATATACTTATATTGTTATCTTGAGCTTATGCCTACTATTTGGGGATCTCTAAGTCCTTTATATCAAAATTTCTTAAACTTGCCCACTTGATTAGAGTGTATTATCTCTTCTAAGTATTTATACATCACATTTATGGTGCCTTACATCTTTATATCTATATCACATATTTTCTGATAATATGTTTATGGATATCACTTTTATATGGTCAATTCCCTCACTTTTACATTCCAATATTATATCTATTTACTTTAGATTTGACTTTTAAGTTCCATTTATAGTGCCTCTTTAATTTTTAGTTTGTGAGTTATATTGTAAGACCTTGGGGAATAAAAGTGTGTCTTCTAATAAAAAACCAACATCATTTATATCCAAACCATCTCTATAATCATATTTATGTCTCTAGATGTTTGTGTTTTCCGACATCTTGCTTTGGCACAAACATTGCTTTCAACTTATCACTCACTAAGGTATTTTATTATTTTGATATATTTCCTTGCTCAATTTGAGTCTTTTCTTATATTAAATTAGGTGTACCTTCAAATCATTCTCACTCTCAATTATGTTCAATTTAAGTTAGATTTACTTGTCTTACATTAGAATACATTTTCAAACATTTTTTCATGTATCCTAGATTGATTATCTTTTGCATTTTCTTACATTGGATATCTCTTTTCACAATTATTTTTTGCAACTTATGATTATATTTGTATTACATTTTGATGTGATTTATTTCTAATTAAAATTATTTACATATCTTATGTTTTTTTCTCAAAATTCACATATTGTTTATATTTGGTATGTTTTAAATTTACTTATTCATATCATTTTGCATTTTTTGTTAGTTGATATTTTTATCTAATTACTTAAGTTATGATTTTTATTATTTTTTACCATGTATTTACTCACATTTTTATACCAAAAAAAACACACATCACATTTTTTCATAGCATTATATTGAAACCACAATACATGTTTGTTTTATTGATTATGTGATTAAATGGAATTAACCATAATAACATAAACAGTTGAATAGAGTGAAATGGCTAACTAAATGAACATTCAAACATACATTTCACTTGATTATTGAATTAATTTTGATAACTAAGGTTTTAGACAAAATCATGTGAACGGATGAGAAACTTATCATTTTTAGACCTCAGATTTGTATTTGATTGTGTTTAACACGTAATATGCCTCTTGTATTATTGAATTTAATTGATAACTATCATTTTTATTTTATAAATTAGATCAAGGTGATCCTATCCTTCATAATGCTCATGTCCTTCAAAGTGCTCTTATGCTCTTTCCACATGATATGATACCTGTAAGTATCAGATAACATTTTATAGATGTAGGATCCTCTATCATAGATTTATGTTTGTAATATTAAACTTGTATTTTTCATTATTCTCCTCAAAACCCTAAAGGATTCCTACACACAAGAAGCACACAAAGAACAAATAAAAAAGGGGAAAAAGGGGAAAGTAGGATATGGTCTCATTATCCTCAAAAACCCTATTTTCCTAAGTGTTGCCTACATATCTCCAATGATAGGTACCTCAACCCAATGTAGTTCTCCCTTAGAGAATGTACATTAACAAAAAATAATGATTTATATCTAAAATTATATTTTCTTATCCCTCATCTTAGTTCAAGCATGCAATATAGATGTGGTATGTAAATACTTCAAAAATATACAAAAATTGAGCTTGTTATGCATTACTATTATTTTATTAGCTAGTGTCAAAAGATAAGTGCTTCTTATAAAATTCCTTGTGGAACCCTTTAAATAGAATAATCTTAATTTAAATTTTGAAAAATCTATTCATGCATTTACCAACTTAAACAAAGTTAAATTGATCATAAGAAGATACCCAAAAAAGGAAGGGAACCTAAAAAATAATCTAGAATGGGTGTTGGATAATAGAACTGGGAAGGACACTAGAGTAGTGGTCTAGTGTCCCCCATGGTTATCTTGTCCAAAATGGAAAAAACTAGGGTAAAAATAAAACAAATAAACTTAGTCCCTTGTGACTATGTTAAAGACTGACATGGGAACACTAGGAGTGCAATAAGAGAGAGATAAGATCATGAAACTTCCAAAAAGGAAACATACAAATAAGAGTCTCAATCATCATTAGGAACCTCATGTGAAAGAGAGACAAAAGATATAGTACTTATGTTTGATTGACCAAATTTGGGTGTATATATTTTCCCCCTTTTTAATCTAAGAATGTAATAAAAATGAAAATCCTAGAGTAAAATAGAAAATGTGTGCCTATATTTACCAATGAAACATGTGCTTTCTTGAAATTAGAGATGTCATGGATTCGATGTGATCAACCCATCTAGAGAGAAGATGAACTTTAGCCTTTTATCTTTTTGGCCATATAATTAAACAAGCTTTTGGTGATGCATGTGAATATGGATCCATAATGTGGATGTCTTGTACTAAATTTGCATAATCAGCTATGTTGTGAGGAACAAGTTATGTTTTCCTACCCTCTAATATGTACTAAGTTTGAGCAAATAATTGTGATTGTGGAGAATAAACTAGTGTTTCCCCCACTTTGATATTTGGGTAGAGATGTGGCTATAAGTTAAAAAAATTATATGACATCATCCCCACATAACTCAAAAACTTTGGGCCTAGTCAAAAAATTCTAAATCAACTATTGTAGATGACTATAAGATTCATTCTAGTGTAAAAAGTGGTACAAATACTAGTGTAAAAACTAGTGTAAGTATTATCTTGAACTGAGTATAGTGTAATAACATAGAGAATGACATAGCTCTATCATCCCAATCTATATCATATAGTTAAAAAAATTAAGAGATGAGGCACAATGTGCTATGCAACATACTCCCAATATGATAACTAAGAAATTGTTCCACATAATTTGAGTAACAAATATGGATTCTAATTAGTAAATAACACAGAGAATGGCATGGCTTGCCATTATTTATGTATAATCTAGTGCAAAAACTAGGAGATGATAGAAATGTGCCATGAAACATGCCCCCAATATGATATCTAGACAAATTGAGATATATAATCTAAGTAATAAAGTTGTGCCTATGTGGATTTACACTATGTGCATGCCCCCACTACTATAATGTGTAAAATTATTTGTGTAAATCTAATAAATATCATAATAAACTATGATAACTAAAATCAGTGTCCTATGTATATCTAAGAATTTGAACCAAATCTGAGAAATTATGTAAATTTAAATCATTGTGTAGGTATAATTAACTAAGTAAATATAAAACATTATGTAGGTCTAAGTAACTAAGTAAATCTGACTCACTATGTAGGTCTAAGTAATTGAGTAAATCTGAATCACTATGTAGGTCTGATTAACTGTGTAAATATGAATCATTGTGTAGGATTGAGTAACTATGTGTCTGAGCTAGCTATGAATAGTGCATATGTATGCCCTCCTTTTGATGAGATGAAATTATTGTAAGGAGGTCAAGCCAAAAGTAATAACTAGTAGTGTAAGATTAATTAATAAAGTAAATAGGATAAGATTATTAGAAGGGATTAAATTATTACTAGTATGAGATTAATTATGGATTGACATTGATATAATTTCTTCAAAAATGGTATAATTGGTAAGAGGCATAAAGCATAAGCTTTCATGGTGGTTAGTGAATAGGTATAAGAGTGGGATCTATATAGTATAAAAGGTGTCAAGCTTTTTTTCTACATGGAAGAAATGGTTTTGAGATCAGATCTAAGGTTTTCAAGATATTATGGAGTCAATTTATAGGTATACATGGTTAAATAATATGGGTATAATACCTTAGTAGTGTGGCATAGATAAAAAGTGTCCTTATGAGCTACATTGGAAGAGGTTTTGATACATTTATACTATCTTAAGAATTTAAAATTTTGAGATCTGAGTGTGTCAAAGATGTTATGGAGGAGAGTGATCAATTGTATAGATGGAGGTAGAGGCCCTTATCTAGGCTAATGAGGAGGTGAAAATGGCAACTAAAAATTGATCTTATTGATTTCTATGAAAATTGTGTTCTTTTCAATTTTTGTCAAATTGTGGGACTTGTAGTGTGTTTTTTCACCTTGTAGTGCTCTTATCCTTCCTATAGCACTTGTGTCCTAGATACATTGCTCTTATCTAGGGGATAATGAAACTATTTATTGCTATAGTCCTGCATAAGGTGTTTTAGTCTTTAGATAGTAATAATAATGGATAGACTATGATTATATGCCCTATTTATTTTTGTATAGTTTTTGTGATGGGTTTTGATTACTGACTATTGTTATTTGCATGTCCTAGTGTTGTGCAGTTAGATATATGTAGTAAAAATTTAGGGGGAGGCTAGATGATTGAGCCTATTCATGGGTTTCCCGTGTTAGATAAGGGGAGTTTGATTATTGATAGGGCTAGGTTAGGGTATTTGGTTTAGTTAGAACTCATGCTTTAGGATGTTAATATGATTACTACATTGGTTGAGTTGTGGAATGTATATATGTGCACATTTTTAATGCCTATTAAGGAGATTAATTTTAACCTCGAGGATGTGTGGAGGATATTATATTTGCTTGTGACTGGTAGGAGAGTGGTGATTTAGGATGTTGTGGGGTGTAGGACTATGAGTTAGATGTGCAATTATCTATGATTATATTATCAGATGTTTCATGATTGTGGAAGTTCTTAGTTATTTTACTAGAATCATTTGTAACTATGGATGGGAGTGGTGTATCTATGTTATATTAGATGCACAATATCATTCAAGACTTGAAAGAGCATCGTAACATATATTATTAGGGTAGGACAATGTTGACCCACATGTATCATGATCTATATAGGTTTACTCAAGATTTTTATGGTGGTGGTATTGATTTGGTGACATTATTACATTATTGGGACTATGAGCATATAATGGTTACACATCCAGTGTAGATGCCATATCTGAAATGGGCACATCCATAAGGATTTGTAGAGAGGTGGACTATTACTATGTAGATATAGGACTGAATCATGATGTAGTGCCAATAGATGCTAGATCAGATGAATGTTAGTGATATTATTTGGAGACCATATAGAGGTTTTGTTGGGTGGCTAAAGGATAGTATATAACTATTTTAGATTTGTATTATTTATTGGATACACTATTAGTGGACAAATGTGTATGAGTGATTCTAGTATTAACGAGTGAAGAGATAGTTTCAACTATTTTAGAATGTGCCCCCAACTTTGTGTGTGTGGACAAGGAGTGTGTGGGATCTAGTGAGACTAGGAAAAATAGGGGGGCCTTTGACAATGGATATAACATTGATTCCCATAGATAATAATAATCTAGAGATATAGATCCCAAATTTGGATGATGTGGCGTGTACATATGCATATATAACATGGTGGAAACACCATAGATGGGGTTCACTATTCCTATGGGAAGTGGTTATAGTTGATGGTGTTTTATAGCCTAGGCCTCTAAGGGTGGTTGGAGGTATCAATATTATTAGGTTATATTTTGTATTTTATATGTTTGTATGTTTATCATGATTTAAATGATATTTGTTTATTTGTGATTAAAACACATTTGGTTCTATGTTGGTGTAGGTGATGAGGAGTATTAGACTATGAAAATGAGTCAGCATTACATGAGATGATATGACATGTTCCTAATGATGTTGTAGAGGATGGATTGATTGAGTGAGCTACATCAGTTTTTAGTGTGCATGGTATCTCATTTTATAGAGAAAAAATCCATTGTGATGCATGTGTGAGTGACCATAGATAGATATGTTCTAAGATCTAAGATGTGTGGGTGATATATCCCCCACCTAATATTGTGGATATACTAGGTCCCATGATACTAGATGAGTACATTTGATTATAGTGAGAGCATGTTGATATGAAGGCACGACTGACAATGTATGAAGATAGAGATAGGATACATAAGTCATGCTTTAGGATTTGGGGTGATTCTAGGGCCTCAAGTTCTAGGTCTCATTTGGTTGGTGATACAGAGAATAGTGATAATGGAGGTCATATGGACCATAATCCCATCATAGAGTGATTTACCTTTTGCATCATTATATATAAATTTTTTAATATGTATATATAGATATATATACGATATTTTTTTAACATTCTAAGAGAACGAGAAGGAAACCTAAATGTATCCTTCATAAATATGATAATGCCTCTATCAACATACTATTAAATGTGATCTTTGAATACACAACACTCATTATCCCAATGACCATTGATGTGATGGTAATTATAATATAGTAGATTCTTGTATATTTACAGATGGTATGATGAATGATAATGATTAGGAGTAACTTTTATCATCTTCATGTCCAATAGTGTTAATAAAACATCATGAGGCCTATGTCTAGATGAATCAAACTTTATAAGCTCTCTCTTGGTATACTATGTTATGCTCATTATAAGAGTTGGTCTATAAACTAATTATTTCCCTTTGTTGAGTAATTTCACTTATGATTTATGTTTCACTTTTTCCTTTTAAAGAGGTGGATTATGTTCTTGAATAAAATTAGATGACTCTGATGGTAATGGATCTATATCAAAATATACCTCTGTATTAACTTTGACTAGTCCTAGTTGCTTCTTTAATGCCATTTTTATATGATAGAGATGCTAAAATGACTTATATTTGATATATAAACTTTTAATTCAGAGGAAATATGAGGCATATAAATAATATAGTGTATCTCCAAATTTTTAGGTTGGTATATTAGCTGATACATACATGACTTAAATCATACTATATATCACTAGCTATATCTAGTGGCCCTAATGTAATGAAGGTAATCTCTCATATGTGACTTTGGGTCCCTTTTTATGAATAAAATGCATAATAAATACCTCTTCTATCTCAACATATGTATGTAATGAGCCACTAGTGATTGAATGATGAAACTAAGTTAATACTTCATCCTCTAGGCTATTGGGAAATAAATGTAATAGTATCAAACTTCCATTACACCCATCCATAGGTTTTTTATCAAATTTGAGGTGAAAGTAAGGATCTCAATATCCATTAAACTTAGGTATTATTGGTATATAAAACTTTTTCAATAATGGTGCATGGAATATATTACACAAAATAGGGTTATCATGAATAGAATGTGAATCATCCCAAGAGTATGAAGCCTTACATTATAAATTAAGTTGATGTACTTTGTGTTTTAAATCACTCGACATGCATCAAAGAAATAATTTTTTTTGAAGTCATATTTAAATAATTAAAGGGCTCATTTAGGGGTTGGATTTGGTTATTAATATTAACCATTGGTACATTATTTTTCTTAACTTCATTAGGCATGATGGGTTGGGTGATCTTACCACTTGGAGAAGTGATATCATGGACTTGGTGAGAGGAAAATTAGTTATCACCATTTTAAAGGTTAGGAGGAGGAATGTATTCTTTTATTCATATAAAATGAAATATTAGATGACTTAAGTATGGCTAATGACACCCAATCCAAGGTATTCCTACTTGCTTACATAACCCTTCTAAGCTATTCTTTCACTGATTCCCAGTCTTCCACAGCCTTTCTGACTTAACCCTTACATACCCAAATATCTATTTAAGGCCTAGATCTATCCCCTTAGGTCTCATTCCCTTTTGAAAACATCACCCAACTTAGATAAGAGCACTAAAACCCAAGGTGTCCTGATTTTGGTACTATTGTCTAAGTGCAAAATTGGTCTTGATGGTCAAATTATTTTAGATCCTTATCCTTTTTCTTGTTATCCTAATGTGAATTCATTTAACCCATGATCATTAATTTCCCTATAAAATTCCATTCAAATTCTATTTAGAAGAGTTGGCACTCATTTACAAGAGAGAAACAAGAATACAAGCAATTACACTCAAGCACTCTTCCCTATTCTCTACATACAACCTTTTAAGATCATTTCAAGCTTATTCAAACCTTTGCATCAGTCCCTAGCCATCTGAGGTACATCTAGTTGCATTTATCATACAAAATTGTACCAAGCACTTCAATGGGAGAACTATATTAGCTTGATCCCTCTTCAGAGTATTGGTATGTAAGCAGCATGCCCACACATGAGGTGTGAAGTGCATCCAGTGTATCCTTTACACACTAACCCCTTCTCTATCTTTTCCAAGTTTCCATTCAATTTTAAGCACAAAGATCTCTTAAGGATTTTAATATTTAAAATAGATGCATATTGAGCTTTGTAGGCTTCTAGGCTTGGATATTTCACTAATAGGATAACACAAGCCTATCAAATAAAACCCAGAAAGCTTAGGCCACCTGGACAACAATGCTAGAAAAGGACTATAAAACCAAACAAGGTGTCCCACTTTTAACACTCAAATCCAATCTAGAAATGAACCTCAGGATCTAGTTTCTAATAGTTTCCTAGTCCTACTCCTCTAGTATCAGACCCTATCTTAGTCTAGATCATTTAGAATAAGCTAAGTTAGATTTCTCTTATTTATTACTATATTTAGAAAAGGAAAAAATACAAATATACTTATACAAATTATTAGCTTAATTCCTACATATTATTTACTAATTTACTTTGCTCAGACCTATTTATTTAACTAGGAATAAAACCCCATTATTCTAAAAATAATAAACATTTGGTGAACTTGACCTACTTTGAATTTTGCACAAAAACCCTAGAAACTGTAGGGATAATTATTTATAATTTTTTTCCATAATTTTTTTTTTTTTTTTTGCATTTAAAAATCATAAATCTACAATTTAATTACAAAAATATCACATATTTTGTTAAAACCCTAGTTTGCACATACTAGGTCATTTTTGCATACAAACACATTTCAAACACTAGAAAAAATATATTGCTAATTCTAAAAATATTTTTTGATTTTTCCTAAAATTTTCAAAAAAATTATACAAATTATCTCTAAATTTTAAAAATTATTACATTAATTTTAAAAATTCATTCAAAAACCCTATTTGCATCAACTAGTTCCTAGTTATTTTCCAGTAATTTTCCAATCATTTTATTCTTTTTTAGTTGCATATCAAACTCAGAAAATCAATTTTAAATTCAAAAATTCATAGTATTTTGCATAAATATTTTCATTTGAAACTCTTTGCATATACTAGCACTTACTTTATTTTTGAGATATCACCTTATATGTTTGGCAGCTCAATATCCTTTTTACGTAAATTCTAATTCACTATTTTTTGGACTTTGCATTTCTTATATTTAGTACTTTCCTTTTCTAGCACATTGCATATTAAAACTTATTGTAAAACATTCAAACACATTTCAAATTGTTTCCCTACTTTACCAATGGCTCAATATACTAGTTTTGATGAAACTGATAAAAGAGAACTTCAACAACTCTTAACTAAACATCCAGATATGCAATATGGCATGATTAGAATTATAAAAGAAGAACAAAAAAAAGTGACCAATGGGAAATATTCGCAAACAACAAAACAACTAGTTAAAAATGAACTATGAGGGCAACTATGTCTCAATAACCCCCTATAGTAGCCCAACCTGTCTGTATGCCACCAATTACATCTAGTACATCCTTCTCTCCTTTTTTGGAAACCCTTGTGTAAGAGATAAGATCTCTTCAATCCAAGGTGATACATCTTGAGCAAAGTACCACTAGACCTACACAAGCTTTGGATTCTTTTGCTCTTTTTTATACACCATTGGCACATCACATTGCTTCTACACCCTTACCATTAGGTTTTATTCAACCCAATCTCACTTTATATGATGGCAAGGGTAATACAAAGACACATTTGATATATTTTCACATAGCATGTTTGGATTATGTACCCAATGACTGGTTACTTACCAAGATATTTCTATGGAGTCTAAAAGATTACACTTTATAATGGTTTTATAGTCTACTAAATTAGTCAGTCATGACATTAAATCCTTTAGAAAATATGTTCCTATCACATTTTAGTATCAACTTTGGTGATAAGGTTTCTTATGCATAAATTTATCAATAGAAACAAAGGTCAAATGATCCCCTCATAGATTATGTTCTTAGATACAAGACTATTCTGGCTAAACTAACTAGCCCCATGGCTGATCAAGAGTTATAGGATATAGAGATTTCTACTAGTATTTCATGAATATATAATGTTTAAAATATTATCTTCCTTCATAAAATTGTGTCATACACTCAAGGAAAGAGAAGTCAAGCTAATTTTAATGGGAAAACTTAAGTACTCAAGTATCTCAGACACAATAAACAAGAGTAATAGCAAAATCCCATATAATGTCAAAATAAATGACAATAAGAATCAAAATCAACCAGTAATCAACATGGATTTAGATCCCCCTCATGTGTGGTTTTATCAGCACCTCCTCATCATGCATTCACCAATCTACCAATTTCTCTAGCTAGGGTTTTATAGTAATTATTGGACTGTAACATCATTACTCTCCCTCCTATCTGGGAAGCTAACCCAATGAATCCTCTTCCATAGGGGTATGATAAGCATGCATTTTGTAATATTCATAGGGAACTAGGCCACACAATAAATAGATGCATTAGTTTGAGACATAAGATACATGACTTGATAGACACCAATCTACTTGATCTAGGCACTTTAGTTGAGACTCCAAAGGCAAGGCTAACATAAGATAAATATTAAAAAATATTCTTAGATCCATTTCCATAGAATTATAAATAAGAGAAATAGGACACCTCAGGTGTTCACCATACATACCATGCACATCCTCCACTAGCTACATACTAGGCACCTTTAATTGAGGCACATCTTTTGAGAGGTATGATAGGTATGTATGAGTCTAGAGTTCTAGCCAAACCTTCGATCTATTTTTTAGATCAAGAGATTGTGGAGGATAATATAGGTTATGATTCACTTTTTATTAGAGCACATATTCATAATCAACCTATTCACAATGTGTTTATTGACAATGGTTCTAGCCTTAACATGTGCACCTTGACATTCCTACAGCATTTGGGTTATTGAAAGTAGGATATCACTCTGATAGACATATTTATCAATGGTTTTAGTGGTATATATAAAGTTCATTGGGCAAGATAGTACTTCCATTATAGTTGGTCCTACATATTTGGTAACACCATTCACTATTGTTCCCAGTGTAAGAGTTTTTGACATATTACTTGGTCAACCATGGATTCAAAAACTTAGGGTAGTACCCTCTATAATTCATAGATGTATGAAATTCATTCATGATAATTAGGTTATTATAGTTAGTGGAGTTCCTTATGAGTCACCAATCCCCACTTCAAAGACATTTACCAACTTATAAACACCAGTTCCAATTTTTACACATATTTCAATTTCTCTTCTAGTTTCAATTTTGCTTCCACTTCAAATCCAGCCATAGTTTCAACATCCATCACTAGTACAGAGGGTTCACACACCTCCATACTTTTAGGATTCTAGATAACTTCTAGCTATAATGTTCACACTCAGATCATTAACATTAAGGTCTTATGAAGCTACATAAAAAGCACCTATTTAGAGAGTTTCTTCTACTTCTAGATGGGTCCCTAAAAGCCATATAGTTTCATCCAATTCTTAGAGTTACAAGGGGACCCCACATTCAATTTCTACTTTAGAGATTTTAGATAAGTTACAGCATACACATATTTTAGATTTACAATCTCAGACATTCAATCATTCCTCATGATCTGCATGATTCAGTTGTTTGATACAAGACACCATGATAGGGAGTCTCATCTGAGACTCATCATTTAGTATCATTTCTTCCTATTTTTACTTGTACATAACTTATATCAAAATACAAAAACAATACAAAATTTTCAAACTACAAAAAACAATCAAATATGTCAAAAATACTTACAACATTTTGATTGTATGCATCATCAATGCTTTACATTACTAATATCATGTTAGGACTTACATTTGTTGTTTCATGCTATTGTATGTTGTTTTATCTACATTTCCATGCTTCACTTGATCTCTTTTAAGTGTGTGTAGTGATTTTTGGATCCTTGATTGCTTCACTTTACCTGTTGAGGGGGCATTCCTACTTCTACATTTGAGACACACATTGATATACATACCCATTGGGGGCATCTTCTACATGACAACACCATCCAAGTTATGTCATTCCCATACTACACACTCTGAGGTATCATGATGATGTGTATTCCTTTTTAGACTACACAAATTACTATATTTACATTTCACTAATATCTAGTACTTGCATATTTCTTAGCATATACCTAGTCTTGTACTACACATATTTTTGCATGCTTTCACATTTTGCTTTGACTAGTTAGATTTGATTCTAACTTCCAATTATTATATGCTTTCTCCTCTTGCTTAGTGTAGCTTATGTGATTGCATTTATAATTCCTTCTTGTCTCCTATTTGTGCCTTAGGACATTTACCAATGTCCTTTGCTTCTATTCATGTGTGTGAAGAAGGACATTTTCCAATGCCCTTTACTTGTATTCTTCCATGTGCTTGTGGCCCTTGTACAACCTTTGCTTATTTCACTTGTATGTGTATGTGGCATTTGAACATGCCTTCTATGCTTTATTTCTAGTTTGAGTGATATGTGCCCATGTCCCTTGTTTGCATGGCCCCTTAGCCATTCTAGTATGATTTTTGTTTCTTACTTGATTGATAGATTTCTTGATTTCTTGTTTTCTTCTCAATGTGTGCAATGCCATAATCCACATCGTGCATTTACCTTGCTTTATTGGATGCCATGATGGACATCATGCTCCATCCCTCCAACTAATAGCTAACATCTAACATTTCCATTTTTAGTTTAGTAATTTGCATATGATTTTACATTATTATATATATATATATATATATATATATATATATATATATATATATATATATATATATCTAGGCATACCCTTGTTAATATAGCAATTTATCAATACAAACATTACTATATCTATAAATATCTTGTCAAATATCACTACTATATCATATATCTATAAATCTTAACATACTTGTAGGACTCTTTCTTCTGAGGGCAGTCATTTTAGTTTCATCATTCCTACCCTTAGAAGAGGGGGGGGGGGAAATAGGGGTTTTTTCATAGAGATAAAAGATCCTAGCAATCAAAATAGAAGCATTTAGATCACCTAGTTTAAAATCTAGAGGTCAAACTAGTTAGAACATAGCAAAAAAATAGTGATGATTCTATATCAACAATCAGTTTTAACATAGGACAACAGTGCCAAAAATGGATAATAGCACCAAACATAGGGGTGTTCTCATGTTGGCACTCTCATCTAGGTAGAAAAATAGTCAAGTTTTACAAAAATAGGCAAAAAGTTTAGTTTAAATATAATTTTTGCACATCAAAATCAGTCAGAATCAGTGATTCAATATAGTTTTCTCAGAGAATCTAGATATAGGGGGTTATCATGTATGTCATGATGATTCCCACTTTTAATTTCAAATTATGTAGTTGACATAACTTCCATATTAGAATCCATTTTCTAGACACCAGTGATTGGGTGCAATATACATTGGTCTTCTTTTGTTTCTAAGTTTCATTTATTATCTAGGCATTCTCAACAATTATGTGCCTTACTCCATCTACAGGTGGTTGGCATCACTTTCAAGTTGAACTTTCATACAAGTTTAACTTTTTGAGTACCTGAGTTTCTAAGTTGGCTTTCATATAAGCCTAGTACATTAGTTTTAGAGTGGATTTCATACAAGCCTAACCTCCATCTTTCAAAATGGATAAGAGTAGCCTAGTTTCTAGCATACATTCAGGCTATCTACACCACATTGTTAGATTTATAGAACATCTATGGGCTCCATGAGCCATCTCATATTACATTTATTTTATACTAGTATCACTTCATAGCTTCACTTCACAGTGCAATGATGGAGCCAAAGGGCCAACCTTTATATTCTTGAGCCACTTATTTAGAGAGATTGGACACATAATCCAGACATCAATTATCACACACATGATTCATTGAATTCACATATTTGGTGATGATAGAGCCAAAGGGCCATCCTTTGAATTCTTAAGCCACTTTCTAGGGAATTGAGAACTCATCTCCATTTGTGATATTAATATTGATTCAACACATACCTAGCATCATCCAGCATAATCTAAAATCACGATAGGTTTTGTATTAGTTCACATACCAAATGAGATATATTCATTCCTTTGTCTTCCTCTTACTCAGCTTTTATACATTTTTATTTTAGATACAGTGTATCTAGTAAGAACTATTCTAATTTTATGTTTTCATTGTAGATTCACACTTCATAGCATACTCTCTTTATGCACAACCAGCATCACATAGCTTCATGATTTTCTCCTTTATAGGTAAGTTTAGGTATTCTTTTTTGCTTTCCTTTATCTTAGTATTTTGATTTATTGCATCACTAAAATAAAGAGGGGGGAATGTAGTCATATAAAATACAAAATTAGATGACTTAAGCATGACTAATGACACCCAATCCATAGGTCTTCATACTTGCTTACATAACCCTTCTAAGCTATTCTTTCACTAATTCCTAGTCATACACAGCATTTAAGACTTAACCATTATAGTCCTAGGTAGCTTTTTGAAGACTGGATGATCCATCCCCCTAGGTCTCCTTCTCTTTGGACAATAGAACCCAACTTGGATAGGAGTGTTAAAACCCAAGGGTGTCTTGATTTTGGTGATGTTTTCCAAGTGTAAAAATGGTCCTAACAGTTAGATTCTTTTAGATCCTTATCCTTTTTCTTGTCAGCCTAATGGAATTCATTTAACCCATGATCATTAATTTCCCTATAAGAGTCCATTTATAAGGGTTGACACTCATTTACAAAAGAGAAGCAAGAATGCAAGCACTCTTCCCTATTATATACATACAACCTTCCAAGATCATTTTAAGCTTATTCAAACCTTTGAATTATGAATTGCATCCAATTTTGCATCTAGTTACATTTATCATATAGAATTACACTAAGCACTTCAATGGGATAACTACATTAGCTTGATCCCTCCTCAGAGTATTGGTATATAAATAGTGTGCCCACACATGAGGTATGAAGTGCATCCATTGTATCCTTTACACACTAACCCATTCTCTATCTTTTCCAAGTTTCCATTTAATTTCAAGCACAAAGAGCTCTTAGGGCTTTTAAGATTTAAAATAGATGTACAATGAGCTTTGTAGGCTTCTAGGATTTGATATTTCACTGACAAGGTAACACAAGCCTACGAAATAGAAACCAAAAATATCAGACAACCTAGACAACAGTGCCAAAAAATGACTATAGTACTAAAAAATAGGGTGTCCCACTTTTGGTTCTCCTATCCAATCCAAAAATGAACCTCAGGATCCATTTTCTAATAGTTTTCCAGTCTTACTCCTCCATTATCATACCTTGTCTCAATCTAGATCATTTAGAATAAGCTAAGCTAGATTTATATTATTTATTACTATATCTATAAAAGTAAAAAATATAAATCTATTTATAAAAATAAATAGATTAATTCTTGCATATTATTTATTGATTTACTTTGCTTAGACTTGTTTATTTAATTAGGAATAAAACCCCATTATTTTGAAAACAATAAAATAATTATACTTTTTCATTTGAAATATTTTCCTCTTCACTATATACATATTAATCATCATAATTATAATTTTAATCCTAATAATAATATTTTTCACTTGAATAATCAACATTTGAAGTAGACACACTTGCATGTTCACTAAAGGTTGTAAGAGATGAATTTAAATTCTCACTATCATGTAAAATGTCATCACATATATGAAAAATGCAAGATTTTTATTTATTATCTATAATTAGAGTTAAGTGAGAAAGAGTATAAATTAAAATTTCTCTCTTATTTGACATATCATCACATGATATAGGAATACCATTATTGTCATTTGAAATTTCAACATGATTTTGAGCTGAAAAGGTGAAGAAAGGAGGAAGAGAAACATCTACTTTGTTTAAAACATTATCAAATCAAGGAATAAGACTATGTTCACTTAATTTTTTGAATTCACATGAGATGGGTATAGAATATTCATTATCATGTTCTACCTTATAAATAACATTATCATATGTGAAAGGAACATTATTGTAACTAGGATGTACTTTTTGAGATGTAATGTAATGAAATTTTGATTTTATTTTCCTTATATTATGTAATTTTGAAAAGCAATGTAGAATATGTTTTTTTAAAACTAGGAGTACTATAAAATAATGCATTACCAATTAGGGGTTCTTTTGGAATTATATTGTTAAGTTCATTTCTTGGATGGGGAGAGAAGGAAGTAGGATAATGATAAGCATTTACACTGCCTTCACTATCAGTTTTACCATCACATTCATAATATTTGTCATAACCATAATGGAATGAATCATCATCATCATCATCATCATCATCATTACATATAAAATCATGCTCAGAATCATTTTATAATGTACAATCTTAGTAATTTTTCCATTTTTTATTATAATTATAAGGAATGCATATGAATTGATCAATCAGATGAGGAGGAATAATTTCCTTAACATCCATTTTAACTTTCCAAAAATTAGAAGATCTAGAAGAGAAAAGAAAATGAAAGGCAAAATATAATACAACATGAAATAATAAATTTAATTTATGCTATTATTAAACCCTATGAGAGAGAAAAATCAAGAAAATCATTTAAAACTTAAATTTAAGCACACAAAATAAAAGGAAAACCTAGTGGAAAGCTAGGGTATGGAGTTATATTAAAAAAATAAAATGGGTTTGCTAATATGTTTTATTGATTTTGTGATTAAATTTAATTAACCTAATCAAATAAATGACTAAGTGGAGTTAAATTGGTAACTAAATGAACATTCAACCATACATTTCACTTGCATATAGAATGATTTGAACTAGGGTTTTAGATAAAAGCATGTGAAAGGATGATAAACTTATCTTTTCTAGAGCCTAAGAACTACATTTGATTGTGTTTGACTTGTAGGATGCCTCCCCCACCATAAAATACTATTTATTGACTATCATTTTGAATTTGGACACTAGATTAGGATTGGACACTAGATCAAGGTGCTCCTATCGTTCACAATGCTCTTGTCGTCTAGTGTTTTCCACTTGATCTGATACCTACAAGTCTAAGATAACATTTTTTAGCTATAGGATCCTTTGTCATAGAATTTTTTTCATAATATTGAACCTATATTTTGACTTTTTCTCCTTAAAACACTAATAGATTCCTACACACAATAAACACATAAATATCAACTACAAAGGGAGGAAATGGGGAAAGTGTGATATGGTCACACTATCCTTATAACCCTTATTGCTTTGAGTG
This sequence comes from Torreya grandis, assembly GCA_037957365.1. NCBI lineage: Eukaryota > Viridiplantae > Streptophyta > Pinopsida > Cupressales > Taxaceae > Torreya > Torreya grandis. The sequence continues at coordinate 2,616,113 of JARHVA010000223.1, read as the reverse complement.
ATTATTACATATCCCTAATGATAGGAACCTTAGACTGATGTATTTATCCCTTAGGGAATGCACATAATCAATAAAACAAGACACATATCTAAAATTCTCTTCGCCTAGACCCTTCTCTTAGTCTAAACATGTGATCTATGTGTAGTATGTATATACTTCATAAATATGTAGAGATTGAGCTTATTATGCATTAATATTTATTTATTAGATAGTGCTAAAAGATAAGTGTTACCTATATTCACATACTAACAAAATGGTCATAATAAGAGACCCAAAAAATAAAGGGACCCAAAAAATACTCTAGAGTAGGTGTTAGATAACAACACTAGGAAGGACACTAAATCAATGATCTAGTGTCTCCCATGGTGCTCTTGTCCAAAATATAAAAAATTAGGCTAAGACTCAAATAATGACTAAGGCCCTCTGTGGTTATATCAAGGACTAACATGTGAACACTATGAGTGAAATAAGAGATATAAAAGATCATGAAAATTCCAAAAAAACACAAAAATACCAAAATGACATGTGTGAATAAGAGTCTCAATCATCATTAGGAACCTCATGTGAAAGAGCTACAAAAGACACAGTACGTATGTTTTCTTGACTAAATTTGAGTGTATACAATGCTAAAAAAAAAATCATAGAATTTTCTTACACATGTAAATAAAAAATTATACAAAAAATGACACATAAACACACACTAAAAGTCTCTCTTATTTTTATACATCATAAATATATCATAAATACTTGACCAAACATCATAATAAATTTGAATAAAAATATAGGCTCTCTAGGCCTATGGATCACCTTCATCCCCCTAGTGACAAGGTACCACACTTGCCTTGGATGATCCTGAATAATAAACTTAAAAATTTGCCTATAGTGATCAAGTTTGAGATTACATGTCCTAGACCTGTCCCTATAGATGAACCACCTAATCTTGTAAATCCATAATACATATGATAGTTTCCATGTGTACAACCTGCTATGTGGTTAATGTTTACCACACTAAAACTACATCTCCTCTCCCATCTGATAGTGATATCACCTAAGTTGTAACTTACTATCAAAGATAGATATCCCTTGAAACCACTCCAACCAATCTAAACCAACCAACATAAGGACTAAATAAGGGTTGTAGTATCTAACATCATAATAATGTCATGATCTGGTAACATGACATCTAAGATCTCTTGGTGTGATGTCTCCACTATATTCTACCACTTTTCCATCTTTGTCATTGTATTTACAAAATAAAAATTGATTTGACATTATATCTAATATATATATATATATATATATATATATATATATATATATCACCTATCATGTATATCACTACCTTTAGAAAAATAAAATTGATAACGTAACTTAGACACAATTTTCATAACTAATGTATCCTTATTAAATCTCCCACATAGCATGACTCTGCCATCATGGATCCATACTAATGTGAGTCCTCTCTATCTCCCCTAATAGAATATTAGGATAATCTATGTATTTGACCATATATTGTCTAAATTTCCTATGGATCAACTTGTTTATGAGGAGTGGCCACTACCTACACACCTTTTCCATCTCATTCTCACATCGATTACTATTGTTATCATCTTTGTCTACCTATAATAGGGTAATGAGGTCTTAATACTAGGACTACAACTAGCATGACTTAGTATCCTATCTCCTATGGATATTTAGCATGCCTCACCCAATATGGTGGGATAACAAAAGGATGTACCAAGTGTGGATGTGTATTTTAAAATTTAGAGCTTGAATATAAACTAAGAATGACTAGTTCATACTCTACATCTAACATATTTTTTTATTGAGAAAAAATAAAGAAAAAAACAATTTAACTTCACCTACCAAGGGAGGGATGATATCATTCATTGATGTGGCTTTGCTTATGACTGATGTATTTATGATTGCTTAAGACTCATGCAATATTTTGGCATCATGTTGATAATGTGTACTTATAATGCATGATTATATGATTATTGATCATGAATAAAGGTTGCAAGGGTGGATTTATATATTTTTGCATGAAAGGATAAAAAATTAAGATTATCTTGATCAAATTTTGAAACTTAAGTTTGGATGGATGAGATTAACTCACTTGACTTAAAGCTTTCATGATTTTATTTTATTTAAAACTAATTTAATTGATTTCTTGATTGGATTGATTTATTTGATTTTTAGATGTGCAAACATAAATAAAATAGTTAAAAAAATTGATTTCATTTGCTAAGGGAGTTAACTACTTAAATTTCTATTTAATGTGAGAGATAATTGTTTTATTTCAGATTGATTAGGATGAATGGATCGAGTTTCAATTTTGATCAAAAATTTGACTAGGTGAGGATAATTAATATTTATTTATTTTTAATAAGTATGTGTGCATGTAATTAGTTAGGAATGGATTATCTAATTAATAATGATTAATTATATTAATTATTCATGAAGTGATATAGTGGGATCAAATGGGGTTAATTAAGTGACATGGTGTAGTTAATTAATTGATGTGGTGATATTATTGTGGGTTAGTTAAGATCCATTGACGTAAAAATTAGGGTGTCATAATTAGGGTGTTTACATTTGGCCCTTTTTAAAATGGAGTTATAACTAAAAGAAGCAATGTATTTTTAAATAATATAGAATAAGAAATATAGGCACATGAGGATGCCCCCAGTGGCATGGTATTAATTGATATTCCCCCTTAATAAGTTGTGTGGGGATGAAATAAATAGATGGGTTCTCACAATGAGAAGGGTTGAAATCAAAGATTTAGGGATAAAATCATGAGGTGAGGGGTGAATAAATAGATGATGGTGGGAAGGGATGTTAATTATGGCTAAAAAATGAATGTTTATGATGGATAGTTAGTTATAATGATTGTTAAATTTAATGTTGATGAAGGTTGCTAATCTTTTACTAAAGTTTAAATGTTTGAGCTACCTAGTATTTTCTATAACATACAATAAGATGCATCATGATATGTAAAACCATGATGACATTGTTTTAATATGTATTAGGACTAACATATACACAAAAAATGATAAAACACATGAAAAATTAATAATAACAAGTAATTAATAAATATAAAATAAAAAAACATATTATGATTTGTCCCTTATCAAGCTAAGAACCCAATATTTGATGATAGATGATAATGATAGCCTTATTTTTTCCCCAAGCAATGATATATGTGATTTATATTAGGAATAATATTCCATAATAAATTTATAATGATTTATTTAAAATTGAACAAGGATTTTAACAAGATTAAGGACAAGACAAATGCTTTTTTTTCTATATTTTTTAAAATATTTTTTGTTTTTTCTATATTTTTTGGATTTTTCTAGGTTTTTGACAAATGTTGAGGCTATGAACAAAGGGAAAAGTATTTATATTATCAATTATGGTGGTTTTAATGTATGAAATATTTAAGGGATTCATGATGGATCTCCAAGGACTATGTCACATAAGAATGATGTCTCTAATTATCCATGTGCCATTTTAACATTACACAATAGTGTGCACTGAATCAAATTTGATATACCAAGATATTTATGTCTCAATATTTTTTCCAGTCCTTATAAATTTCAAAAGTGGGGAGAAGGATGGTCATGATGGTAATATTATAGGGATGGTTTAGTATGTCTAGGGTGGAATGGATTGGGCATACCACCAAGTGTATGATACTCATAGACAACACATTTACATGTGATGATATAAATTGGTTTTCATCATGGTACCTACCTAAGGTGTTATAAGAAAATATTTTCATATTTTGACACCTTTTTGTTTTTTTTAATTTTTATGATAGCATCAAAACGTTCAAGTATGGAAGCATTTGATATGTATGATGTTCATGGGTTCATCAAGTTCTTACCCATCTTACACAATATCCATTATTACCATACCAGTAGAGGCATTCTCATGTGTATGTCTTTCTTCTTATACATTACTTGCAAATACATTTCTTATTTTAGTTGCAACACCCTTTCAAATATGGGAAAATTTATACACCCTAATTATGTGGCTAATGCATCCTAACTAATCTACACTAACATTACCACGTTAATTAATTAATTACACAATGTAAATCAATTAACCGTATTTGACCCCACTACATCACTCCATGAATAATTAAGCTAATTAATCATTATTAATTAGTTAATTCATTCCTCATTAATTTCATGCACATATAATTATTAAAAATAAATATAAAAATACTAATTATCCTCACCCAATGAACTCTTTGATCAAAATGGAAACTTAATCCATTCATCCAAATTAATCCCAAATAAAATAATTAAGTCTTGAATTAAATATAAATTAAATAAGTTAACTCCCTAATCAAATTAATCCCAAATAAAACAATCAAGTCTTGCATTAAATATAAATTAAGTATTGCATTAAATATAAATTAAAGAAGTTAACTCCCTAAAAATTAAGTCTTTGATTTATGTTTGCACATCCAAATATAAAATAAATCAATCCAATAAAAAAATAAATTAAATTAAAGCATGCAAGATTTAATTCATGTGATTTAATATTACCCATCCAAACTTAAGTTTTAAAATTTGATCAAGCTAATATTAATCGTTCATCCTCTTGTCCAAAATTATATAAATCCACCTTTGCATCCTTCATTTTAGATCATGAATCATATAATCAAACACTATAGGTACACACTATTGACATGCTAATAAAATATTATCTGAGTCTTGAGAAACAAAAAATACACCAATCATGAGTAAATCCACATCAATGAAAGAGATCTTCACTAACTTGGTAGGTCAATGCAAATTATTTTTTTATTCATTTTATAATTCATGATTTGACACATTTTGTTTTCTATAATTTTGGCATGTCATTTGGAATAAACCACCAACTCTAAGCTCTCTAGGTGGTTATCCCATCCAACCTCTCTTGAAAGGAGGCCCATGAGGGGTCTCCACTAGGTCTATATCTACTAGGTCACAATGTACTAGTTTAACTCAATTAGTCATTGTGAATGGTTCTAATTCAAAGGGCCTTATAGTTCTATTATTTTTTAATGAAATTTTAGTCTTTGAAATGTGAGAGGGATATGAAAGTTTCGTTATTATATATGAATCAATTTTGAATAAATATTGAAAATGACAAAACACACATTCATTTTCCAAAAATAAATGAGGGTTTTAAATTGAAATGATGGAGTATGACTAATTTTAAGTATTCATTCCATTACATTTAATCATTTAACAATGCATAAATAAAATTGTAATTTCATATAACAAGTAATAAAGATAAACATTCATAAACATATTTATTTCAAATGAAACCCTAACTTAACTATAATTAATTAAAAATACAAAAGAAAGAGGGAAAAGAGAGAAATAAAAGAGCCTGGTTATGATGCTATAGATTTGAACCATTCGATTAAAAATATCTAGTGAAATTGACCTTTCACTTGATCAATATACACATAAACATAATGAAAGTGATGCATGAGTCTGAGGGAGAATGAGCCATGAAAAATGAATAACAACACCATCGTATTTCATGCGTAGATGATGAACATGAATTCCATAGATTCAATTGATCAAATATCTATTTTGATTACAAAATTTTGAACCCAAAATAATATTTTGGTTACAAATTTTTGAAATGTCACAACAATTCCATGACAAATAGGGGATTAAATTACACTATAAAGTTAAAAAAACCTGAATCAATATTTCCTCAATTAGAATCAACAAGAGATAGCCCTTTGAGATGACCATGGGCTGGCTATTTATAACAAATTTGGTGAGTGGAGGGAAAAAATTTACTTAAAAATAAAAAATCACTTTAATTTTAACTTTAATGGTAATTTTACCCCTAAAATCAAGATCCTTACACTTTAGCTCCATTTACACTTGAAAAATAAATAAAATAAGTTGCTTCTTGGCATGGGTTAATAAAAATAACTTTCAAGTTATTTAAAATGAAATTTATGAATTTAGTTATGAAATCATGAATAGATTTTTATTGGAAAACTTTATCCTAAAATTAACTATGCCATGCAAACTATGTTGGAGCCAACTTATTAGCACCACAAATGGTTCAAAAATAGACCTTTGGGGACCAAGTTATGGCTATAAAACCACTAGGAGATCCAAAAAATCCCCTAAAAGACCTACTCAGGATCAAGAAAGTGAAACATTAAATTGTAAACAACTTTTGATTGGTCTGAGATCTCCTAAAATTGATTATACCATGTGGACAATGTTAGAGCAAGCCTTCCAATGTTGTACATGATTCATGAAATAGACCCCTAGTTTTCAAGGTACATATGAAACCATTTTATAGGTTGTTTTGGGTTAGAGCAGGTAATTTTCAAAATTTGGGATAAAACATCATTAATTTTATAAAAAACTAATTATAATAATAATAAAGTAATTTAATTAAAATATTTACTCAACTGCACATTTACAGGCCTCAAGACTGGATAGACTATGACTATTCATGCATCTACGATTCTCAAAAAATAAAACCATTTGGTTTTCCATTTTTACCTCTATGGGAGGAGAGGAGTTAAGAAATTGGTTTAGAGGAAAACCATGGTTTTAAAAAACCATTAAACTTTTCAAGTTTAGATTATATGGCCAATCCTTCATATGAACCTTTATACCCATTAAAAAATCATTTTTAAAATTTATTTTTGAAAAATTGAATAATGAATGAATTTTTTAAATAATTGATTTTAGACCAAAGTTATTTTATTCTTAAAATATGCCACTTCACCAAAAAATAGAGTGTTAAGAAAATGTTTTCAAGCAAAGTTTTTAGCATGAAAAAATTTCATAGGAACCAGTTCAACATAACTTAGGTACTTTTAGGATTCAACTATACATGTAACTCAAGATATTCAAAAATAATGTAGACACATGCAAGAATAAATTGAGCGAGAAAGGATTATAAGGCAAGTTAGGAGGTTAAGACTTTTTTTTTACACTAAGTGTTTTACATGAAGCTTTCTCACATGAACATGGTCTACCCAATAGTGATGGTTATGGGGATTTGATTTAGTATGAAAGCTAAGACATGTTACCAAAGAAACCTAGGAGTGATAATACCAATGATATGTGAGTGTAAATAAGAGTAACTAAAAATCAAAAAGAGGTTCCATGATTCTATTTAGGACATGTTATGCAAGTAGTAAAAAATAATGACTCCACTAGAAAATACTTAGTATTTTAGAACTATAAAAATGTGTCTAGGAATGTATAATGTTTGACTGATACTATGCATGGAACATGAATGGATTCAAGATATTATAAGATTAAAATGACTAAGAGACCAAATTTGAAATTTTCATTGACCCAACATGTGTAAATGAGTTAATTACCACTTCATGGAACTTACAAGGACTAACTACTATGGATACAATCATCAAGCTAGTGAATCCTTCCTTAAGAATGCTTTTTTGAATATTACTTTGCTACTAGCTAGGTATCCATAACCTCTATTTATTCATCTTTGATCCCACACAATTCCTTACACTACTGCTAATCGAGCATCAATAACCCTGATAGAGGTTGCTTGAATCACCCAAGAATTGAGTTTTTCTATAGACTTATTTTATTTTTGTTTATCTTTTCTATTTCTTTCTTAGTTTTACTATCTCAATTAAAGGTTGGGTACCAATGTGATGGTTTAAATATACAACTATAGATTTTTCACTATAGATCTTAACTGTAACAACTTCATCCAAGAAAACTTAGAAACCATTAAAATGTGATTATTTGTGTGTGGTTTTAGGAGAATGTATTCATTGACCAAATAATTTACCCAAACTTAACCCAATATGAACAAATTTAAAATGAGCATGATAACCTAATATTTCAAAACCATTTTATAAATAAAATTTAATGCTAAAAATTACTCATATTACTTATGCACCAAATGTCATTCATGTCACTTACCTTATAGTCCTTTTATTCTTCATTTTTTTAATAATATAGGAACCTACAGGGCAATATAGATAGGATGAGCTAAAAATATACAAGAAACAAGGTTGAACCAACAATAAAAAGAAATAAAAGTGATAAAATTGAGAAAAGTAAACTAAACTAACAAAATCAAGAAAGTCAAGAAACAAAAGTAGGAAAGGAAAAGAGAAAGTATTTACAGGAACTCACTAGGCTAATTCAATCATATAAGTAGTGTTTGAGTAAATGTCCATTGATAGGGAATGGAACATCCTCACCAATTAGACACTTTATTTATAAATAATTCTTTCTTAGGATTTTAGATTTTGGTAGGGACCCAACCATAAGGCATCAAACTTATTGTGTTGTCCCTTTTTCTCATAAGCCTTGTTCTAGAGAAGGACTAGATAAAAGAGATGGAAGGATTTCACTTTGGCTCACTTTTCAAACCAACATTTAATGACTCATTTGTGTTTGTTAAAATACATCAAGGTTGCATCACATTTTTCTTCTAGTTGTATCAAGTTAAGGATATAAGCTTATATATTTGTGAGTTTCTAGGTAATATCTCATGAACTATCACATGGGGATTCTCAAGTTCACCAAAAAGATAAGGTCTTGGATGTATACAATATTTTATGGTGGCATGCCTAGATGACTTAACTCTAGTATTATCAGACTACAATGCAAATTTTAACACATTATGCTAGTCCCTAGAGTTCTTTGCCAAGATTTTCTTAATTACATCTAACAAGTTCTTATTCATTGATTCAACTACCCCTTTACCTTACATGTAATAATTAGATGAGAAATGTAGGATTAAATAATTTTGGTAGGCCCATTTATTAAATTTGAGAGAGGATAAAGTGGGATTGTTATCACATACTAGAGTAAAAGGCATCCTAAACTTGGTGATGAATTATTCCTCAATGAAATTGATTATCACATTGGTTGTGCAATTTTTGAATATTTGAGCTTCAGTCCAATGGGTACAATAGTAAATTTTTGTAAGAATTAAATTATGTCCTACAAATGAGTTATAATCAATAGCACCAAGAAAGTAAAATCCCCATTTTGTGAATGGTTGGACCTTAATAACTAGTTGCAATGGTAATAGGGGTACATTATCTATGCACATCAACTTGACAGGTATGATAGCTCTAGACTTGGATGTGATCATATTTAAAAACATGTGGCTAATAATAACATGATATAAGTATATGATGGTATATAACACTCCTTGATCCATGACCAGTTCCATATTTTGAATGGAAGTCTCTAAGTACTCTAGTCACTTTTTCTTTGTTTAGGCACCTTAGATATATGCATTCATGATTTTTTATTTATAATACACCTGATTTGATCATGAAGGAATTAATTTTTTGGAATAATTCTCTTCTCTAAGTGGATTTAAAGTGACTTGGGCACTCATTTTTCTATAAATAATAGACCACATCTTGATACTAATCATCATTTGTTATATCTTGCACCATGTACTGCTGATAAAATATTTATGGGTCTACTTCAACCATTAAATTAATGAGTCCTTGACCTCTCACTATCTTTATTACATGGATATATATGTTAAAATATTGGATAATATTCATCCACTTTCCTCTTTTTTCACCTAATTCATTTTGCATTAGTAAGACCTTCATGCCTAGATCAAACACAATGACAAATAATTTACTACAAAGAATGTAATGCCTAAATTTATTGACTACTCTAATTAATTAAAAATATTATTTCTTTATCATTTAATACCTCAATTAAAAATTTTATAGTGGAGAACTCATGAATGACATATGTCTCTCATCTCCAACTTCTTTCTTCCACATAAGGATAACAACACTAGAGTGTTCTGAAGTGAATGAATAGATGTAGAAAGGTTATGTATAATTAAGTTTGATAAGCATTGGAGTGTTTATAATAAAAGTCTTGATTTTATCAAAAATTGTTTGTGATTTATTCATCTATTTAATCTTATCATCCTTTTTTATCATGTTATTTAGTAGTTAGATTATCTCTACAATCCCAAGATGAACTTCCTTATGAAGCTAATCTTTCTAAATAATTTATTTAACTCTTTTTTTTTACTAGGTAATAAGATTTTTAGGATTTCCTATACTCTTTTTGTGTCTTAAAAAATAGCTATTTAAAATATTATGTGACCCAATAGTTTCCCCTTAGTAACCCTAGATATACACTTTTTTAGATTCAGGGAGATTTTGTGTTCTATACATGTCTATAATACCATTCTCAAATCTTGCACGTGGTCTTCTCATTTATTGAGAAAGATAGTTAAATCATCCATATAGATGACAATTCACTTATTTATTATATCTTTGAATTTAATATCCATGGCATGTTAAAAGGTAGAATCCACATTTAATAGTTTGAATAACATCCTTTTTTATGTGAAATTATAAATGTTTTCTTAATTATGTCTTCATATTAAACATTGCTTGGTTATAGATTAAATACCCATCTAGGAATGACATCATTTTAGAGATATTCATTATCCATAATAATTATTATAGTTAAGGTAGTAGTTACTTATCCTTTTTAAAATATTTTTTAGGTTACATGAGTCCACACAAAGTCATATCTCTCCATTATTATTTTGAACTAGCACCAGATTAGCCACCCATGTGGAATGCCTGACAAGAAATATGATATTCATTGAAAGTAATTTTTACACTTCCTTGAATTGGTATGTGCTTGGATTTGGGGGATAATTATTTGGATATTTCCCCAATGTGTACTTGTTATGACCATAATGCGTACACATTATGGTCATAACTCATATGTGCTATTTGAATTTAGGGTCAAGATTATTGAGCCATAGTGAATATTTGTTATGGAAAAATAACACATATGCATTATGTTTAAATAAAACATATGCATTATTATAACAAAAAAAAGTCCCAACTCATGTGCACACCTATTTTATTCTAATTTTACTACTTGTCTTTTCTATACTAAAATCATGTTTTATTTGGAGGAGGATAAAAACGTACTTAGATCACCCGATACCTCACTAAATCAACAATGTTATTGTAAAGGGGAGATAAGTAATAAAAAATAAACTTATTAATGATAAATTTTGGCATTTTTATTTACATTATTTAATTCTTAAATACTATTATTTTTAACATCTCATTCTAATACAAGAGACCAACATGCTAACCATACTCCTAATCCTGTTATCCTTCTTACAATTACAAAATATCCCCAAATAAATTAAGAGGATATAGTTGCACACATAGTGGAAAACAAACTAGAAATTAAACAAATAATTAGGATAATGAGGGACCCCACATTGATCAATACCCACCACAGCTATTTGGCCAATACCCTAGAGTCATTATTAGGTCAAGTAAACTTGATAATGATTCAAATTGATAGATGGACATCATTTATGGATAGATGTTTGGATTAATATGTTGAAAATTTTCTATCACAAAAATATGAGGTGAAGGATAAATAAATATCAGAAGATCTAATTTGTTCCTTATTCATCTACCCAAAAACCAATGTACCTTTTCTAGTAACCACCAAACATTCCCCAATCTATTGATACCAACATAATTTGATTATAAATAATTTTTGAAATTGATGGTGAATTGTATTTAATTACCCATAATGTAACAACCATGAGGTGCCATTGTAGTTTTTGAGGAAACTCTATTATGAGTTTGTGCTTAATGAAATTCCCAACTATTTTGACTATGGTGAATTTCAGGATGAGAGAAAGGCTTTGTGCAAGATTGAACAGGTGTATTTTGTGCACCTAATCAACCTACAAGGATCCCTACCCAAAAGCCGTTTCAACTTGAGATACCCTCTATAGTGAAGGAAGTCATGGATATTGACACTTTTTATGCACATAGTGTGCTTACTAATACACTTATTCAACATATAAGTAAGCTTTCTAAGATTGATGCTAGAGATACTCCACCTAGTGTATATACCTCATTATTGTAGATGTCATGGTGCTATATGTACTAGAAGTTTAGATGATGATGGTGGTGCTTCTAGGGATTAGATGATATACTTATGAGATATGATTTTTTGGCATATATATTTGGTTTACACATATCGATCACTATACACATGCAGGTATCTTTTGTAAAAATGTCATGTTAAATTTAAGTTATATCTATATTTAAAAGTTAAAAATTAATTACATATAAATTGAATAATATATATGTAATTTTTATGCTGAAGGAGGAGATGGTACCTAAATCTTTATGGATCATAATTACATTTATGGATTTTATCCAGCCAATGTTTACATATACAGAGCCAGCTTATGGTCCATCCACTACTTTAGCTATTGATGTTATATTTGTCACAAAATCTTGCACCCTAGATATGGTTTTTCAATCCTTCTCTAATATTTGGGAAACAATGGATTACCTCTAGTCCTTTGGGTTGCCTTGAGTAGAGGTAAACCTCTAGGTTTAATGACTATCTCCCTAGATTTCTCTTTGCTTGCTTATCAACTACACTAATTTATTACTTGTATGAAAATGGATATAAGTAAAATAAAATTAAACTAATATAAACAGATGATACACATGAAATATATCCTCTATAATACCATATAAGTGTACTATGAAACATGACTCACAACACTAGTCTCAAAACCCTGAGTTTCTCTAACATTAGTATTTCAAACATGGAAGTTATATGCATTGAACTACTCAAGGTGAGTGAACCAGAGGTCAGATTTTAGAAACTAACGATACTCCTTACACTTAAGGATAGAAAAATTCACTTTATTACACTTCATGTGACCTGTTAGAATAGAAACCACTTGCATCAAACATAAAAGAGTTGAGAGAAAGCAAATATAGATATTATTCACTTGACCTTTCACTATACACCACTTCACATACTCAGAAAAGATATATTGTTAAATTAAAACCATATTAAAAATATTTATTTAAAATTAAAAATATAGTATCAAACCAACAGGGCTTCACCATATCAGGTGTGCATTTTTTTTACAAAATCTAAAATGGCTTGCATTTATAAAACATGTGAGAAGAGAGAGGAGAAGTGGTACTCAAGGGTTGAAAAAACAAGTATCAAGTGATTAGAACCAATTAAATTATATGATAATGGATTTTTAATCATACCATGAAGGTCTTATTAACAATTTTCCATTTGAAGCATGACAAACTCTCCAAAATTAGCGTAGAGACCTTCAACTACCTTCTTAAAACTACCTTCATGATGAGCATCCCTTGAATACTCAAAAATAAACTAGAAAGAGTTGAAACATATTATATATATTATGGGGGTTGTAAAAAATTTATTAAAATCATCATATGCATCCCTAACCTATAGCCTTCTTCATGACACTTGTACTCACTATCTATAATCATTCATTAGTCTTTTAGGCCTCATTATTCACATTTATCATCAAGGTGGCCTTCAATTTCTCAAAAAAATATATGGAAGAGGTGTTATTAAAAAAATTTAGAGTATATTTTCATTAAAATCAGTGAATTAAACCTTTAAAAGATTCAAAATTAGACCTCTCATATCTTCACTTGGCAGTCACTTTATCTTTTCATTATTTGTCTAATACTGCCTATGATGAATGGCTTAGTAGAGATGTCCATATGATTATCTAAAGTGATAAATGTATATTTATAGTGGGTATAAGTCTCTAAATAACTCCCCTAATGTTTCTCACCTATTCATTCTTCTCTGTACCTACAAAACACATGAAAACCTATAAAAACCCCAATTTTAGACGTGTCTATACAAGCAAGGTACATACCAAATGTGTGTCATGGATCCTGAGAGAGTATTAAATAATTAAAAAACAATTTCAATTCCAAATTAAAAAAAATTACTACATATCCATCCATTTCTTCTCCATCAGGTTCTAGATAGGGTTTTAGGAGGGTTCTAGATGCTTAGGACTGTTAACGATTGTTCATAAAAGTTAGATGTCTAAATTTTGAAAAAATTCCACAAGGTTGGATTGAAGGAGTCCTTTAAACTCTCTCAAATTTATTTAGGCACCATGAAATTATTCCATATAGATATGACTATTTTAAAATGGCCTCGAGTTCCTTGAGTGTATTCTAGAAACCCCTATAATGGTTTTAGAATAAAAGTGACCCCTCTGTGTAATCTCCTAAAAACTAATTTTTGTGATCCAACCTAAAATTTATATTTAAGGTCATAAATTGTATTATAATGGTTATATGACCATTTTAATCAAGTTAGAGGCCTTCAGGGTATAGGCTTAGTTTTAGGCCTAATATCCTAATTGTGCCTAACTACCCATAATCAGCTTTGAGTGGTTTCTCAAGAATTTAGGGCATCATATATGATTTTTAAATTTAATTAAAAATTTTGGAATAATAATTAAATTAATTTAAGACTCCTCACTCACTTTTTCATCATCCACACACCAAACTTACAAGGTGGTCTTGACTAGGAGTGCCCTATGTCTGAGATAAAATAGAGGGCATATACCCTATTTTTGTTACCAATTTAAATATATGGGAGGATATATTAGCTATTAGAGGTTATTTTTACCAATTTTCAAAGCTTAGTGTCCTTTGAAAATCCTTAAATATCAAAAATCCCTAAAACTATCTTTCAATACTATGTATTGTTTGCAAGGTTTAAATTGCATGTAGGTTGATATTTGAAACTTTTATTACTTTATATTTTTAAAATGATAACCTCATTAATTTTATTTAAAAACTATGAAGGTGGTTTCAAACTTTTTCAACTCCCTACCTCTCTGCCAACCTCTTCAATCCACATCTTTCCTTTGCTAGAATTGGTATGTCTACTCAACAAACTATAGGTGCTTATCTTAGTATAGATTAGAGGTTTCTTGTAAGTGAAGGCATATTTTCATAAATTGTGTTTCATGTATATTCTCTTATTTAAGTCATAAAAATCATCTCACACTTATTTGAAATCACCTTATGCCTAGAGACTATACTCACATATAAATTGATTTTTTTGCTAGTATGAATTAGTCTGTCTACTTAGTCAAACTATAAATGACCATTTAGGAGAATTCAAAGACTCCTATAAGTGATGTTCTATGTCAAATCCTTGTACATCAAATTATTTGGTATTTATGAGATAATTAGTATCATTCCACTTATATGACCTCTTATCATGCATGGAAACCATGTAGCCATTCCACTATAGATCAATATTGTGTTATAGGGTCATTTTAGTTTCAAGGGTACTATAGCTTACTAAAAGTCTATAGTAGAAAATTACTATAAATGGGAACTTATTTACACTACCCTCTCATGACCAAAAAATCACTCTCTTATGTCAATACATTTCTTTTAGATTTGGGCTACAAGATAGAAAATGTTTAGACCAGCATAGATCTCCAATTTCTTATCATAAGATGGCATTGAATATGGAAAAAACCTTGATTTATAGAAATTAAGGTAAGTTGTCTCTATTTCAACTTTATTGACTTGTGAGCATGTTTCTAGGTCTACCTTCCACATGATGGATTTACCATTATCATCTTGATATTCTCCATGCTCCCAAACCTAATTGAAAGGTTTTAAATGAGCTCAAAAACCATCACCTTAACACTCTCAGACCTTTGTGGGATTGCATTTAAACCACTATAGACTATTTATAGGTGAAGATATGGTATATGACTGTATGTGCTTTGTTGCTTCTCATAACCAATCTATGATCACTTGGATAGGTTCAATATTATTATCTTTACTTTGGAAACTTCTCATAATCCTTGAAATCTTTATGTATCATCAACATGACTGATCAAATCTCCTTTACACTTGATTGTAGGTGATAGTCATAATGGAAATTGACTGTGTGTATGTTTTGGACCTTTCATACAATCAATGATATTTGTGAGACTAAAAATTCCAAGAATAACTAATCATGCATGATATCAATTGCTGATATCAAACATTTTATCCTTGTCCTAAAGCCACTTATATGAGAATAAATATGCAATAGGTGAAACACTAGTATATAACTTTAATGGTGTCCTCAAATAGAAAATTGAGATATTATACCTCATAAGTTCACCTTCACATGTGAAATCAATACTAAAAACATTTGAGGATGAAGTTCATACTTCTCAATATCATGTACACAACTTGAATTACATATAACAATGCAAACAAAGAAGAAACTTGAAGGCCATGGGGATGAGAAGGCATAAAGGAGGAGATAACACTCTTAGAAATGGTTCATAGGGCATGGTACACCAAAATTTCAACTATTACCATGTATTTTTAGTAGACAAAGAGTATTATCACCCACCAAGTTCACTTTCTCTAAATCACACCCTCATGTATGTACCATGCAGAGACTAATTGACCATTTTTAGATTGTAAAGGAGAGTGACAGGGAAAATAGAATATTTTTGACCATTTTTTATCTTGTAAAAGTTTCCCAATCATGGAATTGAGTTGAGGGTACCTGAAGAGACACTTTTGAAGTCCTCCCACATGCCCAAACTACTATATAGGTTGTATAACAAATAAAAACTGACACTTTTCCCATTGATCTTCTTATTTTGATGTTTAACCTATAGTTGTCAGTCTAATATTGCCATATATGACATGAATATGACATGCATGACATTAAATTACAATTGGACACCTTTGTCTTCCTATGGAAATTGTACTACTCCAATTAATGACCCCAAAAGTGGCCTAGAATGACTTAGGACAAACTATAGACAAATATGACAAAGATAAACATAATGTTTGACCTTATTGAGACTAAGGACACATTTTACATCTTAATAGACCCTTATAAAATTTTTGAATATATACGGGGTTGACCTAATTTGACTTGTGGTCAAATTATCCAATAGTTACTAGGCCACCATTTACATATATGAAAGCAAAATTTTAAGTTAATATTATACTCTATGTACATGTTTTTATTATATAGATATATGCTCTCGACTAACAAACATACATGTAAAAATTAAAATTTTAATGACATTGATGTGAATAGAAATTATATGTGTGAGATGTGTAGAAAGATATATAGAGAAAATCCATAACCTAATAATGATTAACCTTCTAGATAGGTTCCTTCAACATCTGATGATGTCTTTCTCTTTTTTTTTCAAAATATATTCTTCCTCATATTTATTCTAATTGTATTGTTGGTTTTCCTTCACCTTTTCAAACTTATTTTAATGCTTCACATTTTGCTTGATTAACATCTCTTTTTCATAGTGTTTTAAGTACTCAATATTTTCATTGCTACCTATAATACCACTACTTATCTTCCAAATCCTCAAGTTTGTTCCCTTGTGTGAATCATGAATGATATTCAATAGCTTAATTACTCTATAGAACTAAGGTTTATTTGTTTAGTTTATGAACACATTAGACACTCCTATGTCTTTATGAGTAGAGACAAACAAGAGCATTACTACTTCAATGTCATCTACATAGGCATACATTGAGGTACATGTTAAATTATAATTTTGAAATGTAATAATATATTTTTTAAATAATTTTACTACATTATTTGTTAAATATAACTTATGTGAATGTATTGTGTATGCAGGGTTTTCATATGACATCTAATAGTCCCATTTATATGATTAGTAGGGCACTTGTGTTTATTCCCCATTTCACATGCATATTCATGCACCTTAACTTGTTACTAACCCTATTAAACATCAGGCACAAACTAAGCATGACCATGAAATTAAAATAAGTAGATGTTTAAATTATTTTTGTATTCTATTTTAAAATTATTTTCTGAACTTGGTTGCATGTATAGTATGTAAATTTTACATTAATATTTGTATTAGAACAAGTTCATCTAAAAGTGAGCTTTGAGCATAGAATGACCTGTAGTTAGACTTTGGATGAATCCAAGTCATTTAAGGGATATCTATCTATGATAAAGGCATCCCAGAGAGATTCTTCTTCAAGGAAGGCAAAGAGAGGGAGACTATTTGATGAGTAATATGTCTTAGATGATGTACTTGTTTGTATGCCTATATGGTAATGTATGCATTTTTGGCATTGTATATATATAAGACATTTACCCAAAATTATATTATGTCATTAGATTATGTAATTTTTTGTATGCATATATATAAATGCATGCATTATTGGCATTTTATACCTATATGGCATTCATCTGACATTTTATTATGTTCTTATTTTATATGCCTTTATGGATTTTATGGATACATGCATGCATGCATACATATATACATATATATGTTCACATTTTATGGTGATTTGGATCACATTATTATTGTGAAACTAAATTTTATGGTTGTATGTCCATATTTATATATGATCATATTTAATATTTCCTTTGTGTAATTTATTAATACTAACTTACAATCTTTCAATATGTATTGCTATTAAAACTATATGTAAGAAAAAGGTATAATGTTTAAGATAGAGTTATATATAAATTTTAAGTCCCTCTAATTATTGGGATACACCATTTATCATTATTATAATGTGTATACCCTTTATACACTATTTTAATATCATATGGGACTTGATATTCATGTTTTGTATTCATTGAATTTATAGACATACCACATTTCTATTATAAGTACTTGATTGAAATAAATAATGAGATAATAATATATTTTATACCTTATTTATATTCCATTATAAATTTTAATTTTTAATGTTTGATGAATTGGTTATGTTCCACCTCATTCTTTTGGATGTTCTCTCTTTGGAAATGTTTTTCATTCTTGTTTCTAGACTCTTTTTTGACCCTTGAAAGTAGTGAAAGATTGTAATTGTCATGTCTTCTAAGGCCTTAGAATATTTTGGTGGTTATATATATTTTATTTTATTCATAATTTTTTTTTAATCCCTCTCCACTTCACTCATCTTGACCATTTATTCACATCTCACCATATATTCGCTCCACTATCTAGGAGCATGAAAATACTAACAACAGATGTTGTCAAAGTTGAACCTACAATTGGAGAACTCCACCTTCGGTGCTTCATGGATCTAAATTATAATTTAAAATATGTATGATGTGGTGTATAATGTATATTAAATGGTTATTTTCCTTTGATCATCCCTGGTAGAGAGACCCACCACCCATTCTGACCTCAAGAATACCCTTCCCAAAACAAGAAAAATGTAATTTTTAGCCTAACTTCAGGCATGTGTAAAATAAAAATTGTGAGTAATTGGAATAAAATATAAGAACCATAATTTGAGTTTAAAATCCTTATAATTTCACCCTATATAAAATTTATGTATTCTTGGATATGAATTCATGGCACAAGTTACAATGATGAGTACTGAAATGTAACTTTTTTACAATGAAGAGACAAGTTCTTATCCTCTAACTAGAATTTTTGCCTCTAAGACATCCAAGTTTAAGTACCTCACTTATATAACATATGTATATGAAAATTACATGTTATCCCATGACCATGACTTTTTAATCCACTAGGAAGTGTGTTTTCACTACTATCTAAGAGTGTGGAAACACTGACAACATATATCAAGGTTTAAGTTGTGGTTGGAAAACTCTACCTCCAATGCTTTGTGGATAAAAAATGGCATTGAAAAAACATATATGGTGGTATATAATTTCCAATACTAGGTTATTATCCTTTTATCATGCCCTACCAAGAGACCCACCACCCATTCCAACCTCAAGAATACTCTTACCAAAATAGGAAAATTGTAATTTTTTAGCCCAACTTCAAGCGTGCATAAAATGGAAATCATAGATCATTGGAAAAAACCAAAAGAACCATAAAATATATGTTTAATCCTTATAATTTTAACTTCTATCACATTTATGTAAACTTGGAGATGAATCTATGGTACAATTTGCAATGGCATGTCTTGAAATACAACTTTTATGTAGTGATGAGACAAGTTCTTATCCTCCAATTGAAATTTACACCTTAGAGACATATAAGTGAAATTAATTCACTTAAATAACATATTAATTTGAAAATTACATATTATCCCATTACCATTACATCTAAATCCACCCAAAATTGTGTCTTCACCACTGTTTAAGAGCATGGAAACACTAACAATAAATGTTGTCAAAATTGAAGTTATAGTTGGAGAATTCTACCTTTGGTGATTTGTGGCTTGAAAATAGGCTTTAAAACATGTTATTTTCCTCAATAATAGGCTTGATTGAGATATCTACCACCCATTCTAGCCTCAATAATATCCTTCCCAAAATAAGAAAAAATTAGTTTTTAAGCCTAACTTTAGGCGTGTGTAAAATAAAAACCATAAGTCATTAGAATGAACTGAAAGAAACTTCACATAAATGTAAAATACATATAATTTTAACCCAAATCACATTAATTTAACCTTTAATATGAATCCATGGAACAAGTTATAATGATGGGTCCTGAAATATAACTTTCTTACAATAAAGAGATAAGTTATTGTCTTCCAACTGGAATTTATACCTTCAAGACATCCAGGTGAAAGTACCTCACTTAAATAATGTTTGGATAGTAAAATGACATGTGATCCCATGACCATGACATATAAATACACCCAAAATCATGTTTTCACTACTATTCAAGAGTGTGGAAGCATTGACAAAAAATGTTTTCAAAGTTGAAGTTACAGTTAGATAACTCCACCTATAGTGTTGTGTGGCTCAAAACTAGCATTTACAACACATCTAGGGTGGTAGATAATGTCTAAGACTAAGTTCTTGTCTTCACATCATTCCTGATTGAGAAACCCACCACCCATTTTGGCCTTAAGAACATCTTTTCTGTAATAACTAAGTACTTATATTAAGCTTATCTTAGCTTCAAGAAAATGAAATTATTTACTAACAATGACAACCACATGAAAGTGGAGGCTTATTTGGCACCATTAAACTAATAAAAATAATAATAAATAATTAAAAATGAAATTTTTATGTAATACCTAAAAAATCAATAAAATTTGGTAAAATTAAATACATCTACATTTAACAAGTCAATGTACCTTAGAATTTCAATCCAATGAACCACTAAGATCTAGTCTAATCTTGACAGTAACAAGAATATATCCATGGTCTGACTCATGAATTTTCAATAGATTCTTGTTTAATGTAATCCCATGATATTTGACCAATATAATATTTGTTGCAAGAACCAAATTTGATAGTGCAGTATCTTCTTATGTGTTTCAAATTCTTCAAACAACCACACATCTAAAAACATTTATAGGATATCATCAAATCCGAGTTCCAATGACAACCACAAACCTAGTGGGATAGTTAATTTTTTCTCCATCTATGACTAGGGAAGTCATTTTTTTATTTTCCTCTACACACTGACATAAGTAGTAATTTCTTCCCTCTTCATTATCCTCATCAACAATAATTATAAAAACATGCCCTCTATCAAGATAGATAACGAGAATAAATAACTTAATTTAATCCCTTTTAATGATGCTTCTAAGATAGATAATGATAATAAATAGTACATAATGATTAATATCTACTTGGTTTCACTAAATTAGATATATGGTCAAAGTTATGTGACAATGTCATATTTATAAGTTGTAATGTTGGTATAACCTGATATGTGTTGATTGGAATTAGAAGTATGTTGCTCCATTATCCACCCACTCTTTTAACTCACACTCATTCCAAATAGAGTCCATACATGTAGAATAAATGCATGCTAAGTGTCTCATATCAATGGTTCAAGAACCTACATTTGAGCTATGAAATGAGTGAAACTCACTTGATCCCATTATAGTCATATAATCCTCATACTTTGCCAAGTGTTTTTCCTCCATCAACTAGAAATATATATGAATATTAGAATTTTATTGAACACCATAGCCCATTTTATCATTAAACCATTCAATAACGGTTGTTTCATCATTCAAAATAACACCATATTTGAAATTCAACTCCTCTCTTGCAATGACTCTTTTTACACATGCTGTAGCACTATCACACTCTCTTTTTTCATGTATAGCCTTAGTGAAACTCTAAATATGTTATACACTAATGGTAATGTGCATCCTTCTCAACTAGTAAAACATCAGTGCATTCTTGAATTATGATGTGAAATTGTTTAATTGAATGTAATGCTAATTGAAATTAATGTTCCTCTCAGTCAACTATCCATATAAATTCTCAAAACAACCTTGGATGTGCTCTATACAATGTGATTGGTCATCACTAACATAGAAATGGTACTCCCTTAATATTTTTTTATCTTTCTTTATACTATCAGGTACATACATGAATGTTATATACATGAATATGGAAACCTATATTGAGTAATAATATTGTGAGTGAACTTCAATTTGTAGCTTGAATATGTAATTATCAATAAATTTAATTATTAAAATAATAAAACCAAGTGGGAATGTGTTCTTGTTTATCTTAAAATTATCATCCAACCATCTAGCCCTATGTGTGCACCTTACATACTCAAACAATTTTCTCCCTAAATTTAACCATAAATTCTGAAATGGGTATTTTTTTTGTAACAATCTCATGCCTTTTAGATTCTTTGACATCTTTTACTTGATAATTCATAGATTTTTATTTTCTCAAACCAACTAATTCCTATCCAATTGCGCTTGTACTCTCAAAAATTTATTAATTTTGGCAACCCACCACAAATGTTGTAATTTACATCCAAACATTCTTTGTTATAATAGAAATATCCATCTAAAAATGGTTACAATAAATTTCCTAGTTGATTTTGGTAGAAATTCTATGCCACATTCCTATAAAAAAAATTAGTATGCAAATTAAAACATATATGGTTAAAATCATCGTAGTGATTTAAAAATTCAAGATGTCACCTACAAAAAGTGATGTGTGTGTGATTTATTTTTACATAAAATAGTTTGGCCATCTAAAAATATCTTTGACTAATATAAATTTGTGGATATTTTTTCTAAAAAAGTATAATTGTGTTTGGGTCATATCCAAGAAATGTTTTATATGTGGTTCATAGTTAGAAGAACCAACTCTTATTTTCACTACATCTCTTGTATTGGGTGAAACTCTTATATTATCTTTCCAAAATTATGTAAGTAAATTTTTGGGAGCACCAACCGTAGCCTTGTTCTTTCATGGAAGTCTACCAAAGTATACCTAAAGCTTAGTGCTATTGGCATCATTAATTCTTTGGCATCTTCCAATTGATTTAATTAATGTTTTTATATTAAGGTCTAGTGTTTGACTTATCTTTGAAATCAATCATTTTTTCCCCATTTGACCACTAACTACACAATTTGTAATTATTTTTCAGGAAACATTGCAATCTTTGTTGCATGATTTTAGCCTACAATAAGATATGTGTCATGTGTATTTTCAATAATTTAATTATTTTCATCATCCATGTAACATGTTCTTATTAATAGGTTATACATTATATGTCTCATCTTAATCAATTTCTTTAATGAAACAAATGTTTGACATTTTTTACTATCAAAATCTAATTTATCAAACAAATTATCCCAAAAATTTTAAATTAGTCTTCTTAAATGGTGGTTAGACATTTTATTATGAATTGGTTTCAAAACATTTTCATCAACTTCAATTAAGTACTTGAATTTCCTGTGCACAATCCTTGGAGGTGTTATTAATGGTGTAATTTGTTAATAGGGTGTTTCAAAATCATTATGTTCACTACTACTTTATTCATTATTAGTTTCATTGTTTAGTTGTGGGATGAGATTTTATTCATTGTTACTTTCATAATTATGTGTTTCCATAAAGTTTTCTTCATTGATAGGGGTAAATAATCATGCATAGATTAATCATCAACAAAACAAAAAACTTTGTACTTTGAATGTGGACTTGCAACATAATTTGGACTTCTAGGTAAATATTCATCATTGTTATTAAATTCAATATTGTCAATTTCATCATTATCTAAGACATTTGGCTCATTAGGGATAGTTTTCATACCTTATCTTGAGCAAAGTTCTTACATTTATACCTTCTATTTTTATCTCAACTCTTTTTATTTCTCTAGTGTTTTGTGCTTTAACTTATTCCCCTTCTTTGAATGGGCTCCATCACCCATGACCAAATAAAGAACAATTTGAGTATTTTTAATGGTGGAGACCCAAAGAATAATTTGATTCCTCTTGTCTTCACCATGGAAAACATATAATGATGTAGATAATGTTTTTGGGGTAAGAATTGTTGAAAAATAAATATTGGACAATGACTTGTTGTCCATGGAGACAATAATGTGTACACGTTATATATATTATGTCTATGTGATCATAGACATGATTTGGTTGACCTTTTGATTTATTTTGTTATGATATTGGGGTCAATTGACACCCAAAGTACATCCATATAGTCAAAATTAGGTTCATATTTAGGTTAAATGGGTTCAGATTGGCCCCACTTACCTTCACTTTTGCATTTGTGATAAATTGGGTTATGAGTATTACATTTGGGTTTAGGGCTTGGGGTTGTAACAATCAACTAATAGGGTCTAAGTATTGCTTTTGGGATATATATATATATATATATATATATATATATATATATATATATATATATCATACCTCTTTTGAATGAAAACCAAGATTTTATCTCTCAATATCTTTTATCATAAAAAAATATAACACTTTCTTCTAAAACATCTAATAATAGAGAATGTGTTACCCAAATATTATCCTCATTACCACTTGTGAAGTGATATAGTCAGATCAATTCATCCCTTATAGATAATAGTTTATGTTTCCATTCATTCATTATTATTATCCCTTGTCTACATATAAAACATTTATATTGACAATGATTCATTGTGATCAAATTTAAGATGATGAAACATGCTTGTGTAATCCATCACTCATTCTCATTCCATGAGCATTTTTAATAATTAAATACACTTCTAATCTAACCCTTTAAATACGGAAATAACATTTCTTCATCTTGTCACTCTTTTTTTAATTTCAAACTCATTGTATATATTCAGATTAGACAAATCATTAACCCAAAATACCAAACAAGGTTATTTTGCAGAATAATTGCTCATTACACTTACATAAACTTATCTATAAATTTTGTGTAATCTTAAATCTAATGAAATTAAAAATGAACAATCACATGATTTATAATATGATTTGTTAGTTTTAAAATGTTGATCACACAAAAATACACATTTTTAATTCTTTTCATTTTCATCCTTATTATCTACGATCCCTTGAAATTGATATGTTAAAAAGAGAAAAAACAATATAGCCCATGTTCCTTTAGTTTTCTTGTAGTTTAGTTGAAGGGGCTCAAATTGGCCTCAAATTCTTATTTTATTAAAATAATAAACTATTTGGCTCATTAAATTCAATTAAATTAAGGTCAATTTCACTCCAAATCATATCATATACAATTGAGAATAGGTTGTTATGGCTCAATTTTTTAAAATCATGTAACTGGTTAGACGATTTGACTAATTGGATCAATATATGATGAAAGCAAATCTAATTTAGCCTAAAATCACATTATATAGTCATGATTAGGTTAAAGGGCCTTATATTCACCCTAATTACCTCCATAATTAAACTAATCAAATATTTCATTTAGTATATGTTGTCATTCGAATTTATTGAGGATAAATTGACATCTTATACATGTCAAACTTGTATATGCCATTAAACCAAATTATTATTTGATGAAATTAGATCCAATAAAACCCCAAATCACATTTTATAGTCATGTATTTAGGTATAAAGGACTCAAATTATTTTTAATTTACTTCATATTCAACCATTAGAATATTTGTCTTATTTAGTTATGACATTGGGGTCGACAACCCCAAATTAAATCCTTTATAGTAAAAATTACGTTCACAAGGTTGAATAAGTTTAAACATAAACTAAATATGTATAAATAAGTGCATATCATGATAAATAGATAAGCATAAACATATCAAGATAGTCAAAATTTGTTTTTTTAATGCTATGAGAGAATAACATGTACATGTTATAATGCATGTGTTATATTCATTTAAAATCAAAAACCAATCCTTTTGGCTCATAAATGGGTTGGATTCCCAAGACAAAGGCTTGGACCTATCAATACATAGTTGAATATAATAATTTTGACAAAAAATAACAAAATTAAATCTCCATTTATAAATACATTACAAATCACAATGAGAAAATTTTTAAAAAAAATTACCATGGTGACAAGCATGCTCTCCTCTTTCCAATTTTATGATTTTTATAAAATTTAAACTATTTTTATGTTTTAATATATGTTGATTTTTAACTATAGCATTTTTAGTCCATTACATACCATAAATATACATTCTTATATTTTTTTAATCTTTTTTTCATTGATCCAAATGCAAAAAAAATATATGGTTACAATCTATGCCTAATTCTATAGACATTTTTAAAAAAATAGTTTTCATTTTTTTGAGGTAGTTAGGAGGGATGCACAACTAGATATCCATTTTTTTAAGTTTTCAAGATCTATTTACTTTTTAAATTAATAAAAAATATATATTTATTGAAAGATTTTTTAAAAATATAAGTTACAAACTAGATGATCTTATCTAAAGTTTCACCAAATTGTTTTAAACAATATTAAATGATGCTAAAAAAATGAGCGGCCATAGGGCTAGCTATCTACTTTATTTTTATAAAAAAAGGAGTTCTTATTGAAATTTTAGATGTTTTACTTAGTTATACTTAACCATTTAAAAAATAATTAGTATTTTAGAAACTAGACTCAAATTTATATAATTCATGTTCTTACACCATCTTAGAATTTTGAGTGTAGCCATCTAAAAGTATCTTAAAAAGTTAATATTTCTCAATTTTTAGGAAAAAAATGTCCATAGGTAGGCCCCTTTTTGTCCCCAAACTTTTTGTACTTACCTAACTATCAAAGGAACTAACAATGGATTCACCAATCTTTACCTCTAGTGAAATGGTCTAACTCCCAGATTGAGAGGAATAGTATACATGAGAATAGAAGTGTTGAACACTTTTTAGTCCTCTAAGCTCTAGGATATAACATCCTTGAATTCCTTTAGGGATTTTTCAATCCCTTTTCTCATTTTGGGTATATGTTATGCATATATGCACATTTTTTTATTCATTAGTATTGCATAGATTGTAATGCTAGTATAACATACCTTTAGTGGGGGTTGTTTTATCCTTCTCACCTTGAATCCATATCAAACAACGTTTCAAGTGAGACCATGACATTTGGTATACTATTAATTTTAAAATTTATTACTCCTTCATCCAGTTCAAATTCATCTCTATCATCTTCATCTATAATATGTGATTCAAACACATCCATTTTTGTGATGAAGTTGATGATATGATAATCATCATTAAACACTTGGAAATTTTTGATATTTTCAAAAATGGAAGGTGTAGAGACTAACTCCAATAATAACATTATCAAATTGGAGTCAACAATTGGTTCTAAGGTACTCACAAATATTTCCAATGCATCCACTATATAATTTATTATGTGAGGTAATGTCTAAATATTAAATTCATTAAAATCCTCTATTAAATTCCACATCTAAATGTGATACCTGGATAAACACTTGTCATTACAAGCATATTGGTTTCAAACTTACTTAACCACTAATTCTAAATCACTAATCGCCTTGATATTCTTAACTTTCTTCTTGAGGGCAAACTAGAGACCATGAAATAATGCCTTATATTCAACCACATTATTTGTGAAAGAAAAACAAGTGAAAGGAAACCAAATATGATTTTCCTCATGGATTGATGAGTTAAACCCTAGAACTAGACCCTATTTTAGACTTATAGCCATCAAAATTCAAGGTCCATAAGTGATATTCATTTTTTTACATCTGACTCTAATAGGTAAGTGATGTAATAATGTTGACCTCTTCCTTCATTTCTTCAATGTCTATCATGTATACATTTTGCCATTCAACTAATAATGACCTTATGGTTTAGTCTTTGATGGAAGAGGTAGGCATTAGGCTTCTCAAAATGGTAGTATTTTCATCCCAATGGCATGTAAACTCAATGTTTTCACTTGGACCACTATGATCAAGCTTGTTAATTTATATGTTGGACACACCTAGTGTTGATGAGAGTCATTGAAAACCATGTTCTACATTTGAATGAACTCATTTCTTGCTTCCATGTGCAATCGAGACACTATGCAATGAATTTATTTCAGGTGCATAGATTAAATACTCTTTATATAGTGTTATAGTTTAATTTATGAGTTCTCTTGCATAGAAAGCATGTTAATATTTAGATTTTCATGAGATTCTAGTTTTTTCTCAAGAGTGTAAACTCTTGGTTTAGCCTCTTCATATAGGATCTCATTCATTATGTTCTAATTTATGATCATGTGCATTATTTTTGGTTCCCTTTCAATTTAGATATGATTAGGTATGCCATGCCATGGAAGCCACATATGAGAGAAATTGGTTTCCATGTATCTATTTAACATTCTTGACCAATCTTTAGTAAGAAGCATATTATATGCATTAGGTGTATCCACTACTTGAATATCAATAAATTACTACACTCTTGGATTCAAAGATAATTTCATATGAATTTAGTTAAGTTAACCAACCATTCTAAAGTCTAACTTGTCTAATTGAACAACCTATATATTTGAATTCATAGGATTCATACCCAATTTTTGAAAAAAATCATATGACATCACATTGTCAAAAGCACTTGAATCCACCAAATAATTGTGTAAGTTTCTACCAAAAATTCAAATTTTTAGGAGGAAAAGAGGGGTTTAAATAATTTATCCATATATTACAATGTGAGCATCAACTATCCTATTGGATTCTTTCCCTTTAGTAGTGGGTAATTATTTTATTAACAAGTCTTTTTGGTTAGAAATTTAGAGTAAATTAACATTTTTATATTGGCCTTAGTTTTCTTTAGTTCATCTATAGTGTTGTGTCCATGTTTTTTTTATTCCACCAATTTTTTATTTTATTGGGGTGTAGCATTATTTTTGGGATGATAAGATGTTTTAGGTCCCTTATGTAGAAATAAATTATTGTTCAAGTTCTCATTAGGTGGAACTTGAGTGTTGTTTGGAGGAGTAGAGGTAGTTAACATATTTTAAAATTTAATCCTCGACTAGTATTTATTTCCCCTTTGAAATTTTTTGAATGCATAAAACTCATCTAATTTATATTTAGTCTTATTATTTCTTTTGAATGGGAATTAATAAGTTTTTAAGACTAGAGTTGCAAAGGGACTAGGCATGCCTCCATTATTGGCCTCATGTTCCACTACTTATTATTTATATGGAAGTTAAAATTTATGTTTTGTGTAAGGTTATTCATGTTTTGTTTATTATTTTGAGGCACCTATCTATGTAAATAAACCATGTCATTTTTCAACGATTAAACCATTAGCTGCAAGTTTGCTACTTCTAGATTTACACTAGAATTATTTTGGTTTCCCATTTGTAGTAGTGGGTTAACCACACATGTCACAATATTCAAAAATTTAGGGATAATAGGATGTGTTTAGTTATGGGAATTATTTATAGGCATTTGGGTATTTATAAATGATGGGATAGGTTGTTGATTGCTACTGAAAATAACATAACCACTAGTGTTAGTCATGGAAAAAATGTTATTATAGTAACATAAACAAGCTATTAATTATCTGCCTATGATGATGCATGATTTGGATGCATGTAAAGCTGACCATTAGGTATAGAATTCATGGGCATCAAATTGTAAACTAGGTTTGGGATTGAATACATTATACCCAGGATTAAATTCATTATTGGAATGTTATGCATAAGAATTTGGTTGATCATTGGAAATTTATTATAAGCACCAAGTTGGTCCAATAAAGGTAAAGGACTAACTCCATATATTTATGGCACCATTTTTTGCTTAATGTTGACTATTTTTTATAAGCCAAGGATAAAGACATAAGTTGAGCCAGAGTTCTCCTAATAAACATGGATGTACACAAATCCAATGTCCTTATTTAGGTATTTATTCCATATAATGTTATCTACAATTAAGGGTATTTAAACTTTTGGTATAACTTATAGAAACATGTATTAAAGACACTCATTGGTCATCTAGTTCCCTATAGGTAGTAGCTACGTGATGGTATAAGATAGTTATATCAATGGGTAGCCTAAAATGATTAAAAAACACTATTTATAGATCATTAAAAGAGCTAATATATCCATTTGGTGGGTTTTTATGGGAATATAATAGGTTAACAAAGAAAACAATAGCCTAGGTGAGCTACTAACTGAGTGGATTTGTCTAGTTTTTTATTTTCCTTTATTTTTCTATGTTTTCTATGTTTAGTAAGTTGTAAAAATTCAAATTCAACCCAATGGGATTTTATATGGTGATAATTTTTAAATTTT
Source organism: Torreya grandis (assembly GCA_037957365.1). Taxonomy (NCBI): domain Eukaryota; kingdom Viridiplantae; phylum Streptophyta; class Pinopsida; order Cupressales; family Taxaceae; genus Torreya; species Torreya grandis. The sequence continues at coordinate 2,585,787 of JARHVA010000223.1, read as the reverse complement.
ATAGCTTAATGTTTACAAAACTTTAACATAGACAATGCTTCTAAAATTTCAAAGTTCAAAATTTCTTGTTTAAAATCTAGTTCTATAATTTTTATGTCAATGGCCCTCCTTGTAACACTAATTTTTTAGCATGTTGTTTGGAATGACCCACCAATTCTATGATCTTAGGTTTTTATCCCATTTATCTTATATTGATAGGAGGCCCAGGAGGTGAGTCCCCAAAGTCTATATCTACCAGGTCATGATGTACTAGTTTTACTTAGTTAGTCATTGTGAATGGTTCCAATTCAAGGGACTTACTGGTTCTAAAAGTTTCAATAAAATTTTGGTCTTTGATGGGTGAGAGGGATATGTAATTTTTGCTATTCCATTTTAATCAATTTTGAATATGTATTTAATATGACAAAACACACTTTTATTTTCCCAAAACAAATCAAGATTTTAATTTGAAATGGACTACATTTGATTTTAAGTGTTCATTCTATTACATTTAATCATTTAAAAGTATGAAAATAAAATGGCAATGACATATAATGAGAAATAAAGATAAAATTCATAAATATATTGTTTTCAAATGAAAACCTAGATTAATCACATTTGAAAAAAATGCAAAAGAAAGAGGGCAAAAGGAGAAATAAAAGAGTCTGGTTGCAATGTTGCAAGTTTAAACTATTCAATTAAAAGGGTCAAGTGAAATCAGCCTTCCACTTGGTCTATATAAATAAAACCACAATGAATGTGATGCATGAGTATAAGGGAGAATGAGCCATGATAAATGAAGAACAATACCATCATATCTCATGCATAGATGATGAACACAAATTCCACAGGTTTTAATTGATCAAGATATTTATTTTGATTACAATATTAGAACCCAAAATAATAGTCTAGTTATAAAAAATTTAGCATAACAATAGCACCATAATACATAGGGGAATAAATTCTACTACAAAGTAATAAAAATGTCTAGTTCAATGTCTCCTCAATTAAAATTAAAAAAATCCAACCCTTTAAAATGGCCATGGGCTGGCTATTTATAACAAATTTGGTGAGTGGAGGGAAATAATACCCATCACAAAAAATAAAAATTACTTTAATTTTAACTTGAGTGTAAATCCCCCCTCCCCCCACCCCCCTCGAAAGTAAGTTTCATGGATTTTAGATCCATTCACACCTGTAAAGTAGATAAAATAAGCTACTTCTTGGCATGGGTGAATACAAATAACTTTAAAGTTATTTAAAATGCACTTTATGAACTTAATTATGAAATCATGAGTAGATTTTGATTGGAAAAAATTCTCCTAAAATTGATCATGCCATGCATACCATGTCTGATATAGCTTATTGATTCCATATATGGTTTGAAAAATGGACTTTTAGGGACCAAGTTATGGCCAAAAAACAACTAAGAGGTCTAAAAGGGTCCCTAAAAAACCTACTTGGTTTCAGGAAAGTGAAACATTTAGTTGTGAATATATTTTGATTGGTGTGAGATCTCCTAAAATTTATCACACCTGTAAACCACATAGGATCATGCATTTTAATGCTACATATAGTTTATGAAATGGACCATTAATTTTTAAGGTCAAAATGAAACCATTTTCTAGGTTGTTTAAGGTCAGAGCAGGAGAATTTTGAAATTTACGCTGAAACATCATTAATATCTCAAAAGATTATAAAAATATTAATTAATTAATTTAATAAAAATATCCATGTGGCTATAATGAAGGTGGTCCATACATCTGTGGGGTTGGTCACTGATGGCCATCTACCAACTCCTATCTCTACGACCTATGCAAATTAAATTTAAATTTATCAAAAAGGCATTTTTACCCCCATGGGAGGGGAGGAGTCAAAAAAGTGGTTTGGAAGAAAACCGTGGTTTTATAAAACCATAAAACTTTTTAATTTTAGCTTATATGGCCAAGGCTTCATACAAACCTTTATGCCCATTAAAAATTTATTTTTAACTTTAAGTTTTGAAAAATTCAATAATGAATGAAGTTTTTAAATAATTAATTTTAGACCAAAGTTCCTTTATTCTTACAATAGGTCACTCTACCAAAAATAGAGGGTTAAGATGACATTTTTAGGTGAAGTGTTAAACATGAAAATTCTTTGTGGGAATTGGTTTGACACAATAGACATACTTTAGGGATTAAAATAGACATCTAACTCAAGATATTCAAAAACAATGTAGACACATGCAAATAGAAATTGAGTGAGCTAGGATTCCAAGGCAAGTTAGGAGGTCAAGACTTTATTTTTACATTAATAATTACATGAAATTTTCTCACACGGATGTGGTATACCCAATGTGGATGGTTTTAGGACTCGATTTAGAATTAAAATTGAGATTGGTTACCAAATCAACCCAGGAGTGCTAATACCAAAAATATTAGATTGTAAACATGAACAACTAAAAAAAAAAAGATTCCCTGAGTTTGGAAGAATGAGGGTGTGTCATGCAAGAAACAAGATATAATATACTTATTTATTTGGAACAAGAGGTTAATCCATCATAATATACCCAAGATTCAATCAAACTATCAAACTTCTCATATATAAGAAGGCCCACTTTGTTAAAATAGGTTGGGACAAACTGATAAGATGCATGTTTTTAATTCTTATTCATGTTAGGCATTCCATGTCTTCAAGGAGAAATTGGGATTTTACCCACATGGAATTTGTCTTGGATTTTATATTCTCTATAGTCTTTATCAAGGATATTGAAATGATATTTAGAATTGGGGTTTTGGATGAGATGAGAGGCCATCCAAATGCATGTATGATGAATGATTTATTGGTTTTGATACTATTGTTCCATCCATTCTAAAGGTATTTTTTATTATGATACAATAATTTTTTTGACAATATCACCCTTAATTTTGAGAAAAGTTGAGGATCACATGGATATAATCCCTAGTGACATTGTTTCTCTTAATTTTGACAACACAATCTAGGGCTTTGAATTTGATAGTTACAACACAGTTGTCTATTATTGGATTGGGAATTTTGACCTTGATTTTATTTTTTACAAGGTTAATCATGTTTTGGAAATGTATCTTGGTATATTCCAATTTTTTTATTTTTGGAGGTAGATGCACTTACTTTGAGTTCAATATGTCTTGTATCGATTAGATCTTGGACATAATTCTTCAATTTCATGCATAGTTTTTTGAAATGCCCTTTGATTTTAGAAACTAATAGTATTCATTTTATTTATACTAGGTGGGGTTCAATTTTATTTCATCAAAGGGTTTTGTTTATGGGAATAGGGTCATGTTTATAGAAACTAGTTTATGAAACATGGCATCCAGTGATTCCTTTAGAGGATCATATTGTATTATATTTATTTATAGTTTGGGCTATCCTTTAGGAATGGTGATGTTGGATGTACTTTTTACATCCTATATGTATTTTCAATTAGTCACTCTATCAACAAAAACATTCTTGTTTTTTCTAAAGAATTTAGGCTTTTCTGATTGTGTTTGATTTTAGTGATCTTTATGAAAATGTTTTATCAATACTTTAGATATAAGGTATTTTTAAATCTAAAATCCTTTTTCAACAATTTAATTAAAGGTATTAGAACACTATACCTATAGATGAAAATCAATTTCTTGATTTAAGTTGGTAACAAAGATACCAACCAACTAATTTTATGGAATTAACCAAGGGAATATTCTAGCTAAGCTTCTCCATAATTGTATGAATGAATAGAAGCTATCTCCATTTCATTATTTGGGGTTGCACAAATCCATCAATGTTAGTTCATGTTCAACATTTTAGGATAAGTGTTTTACAAATATTTTAGATAAATCTAAATGTTGCAATGGATCCCTTAGGAATATTTAAAATCCATATTAAAACTTGGATTCATAGACTCCAAGGGGATAATATGATCAAGTAGTTGTCATTGTATGTAACCTCTTGGCATGAAATGTATGAATATTTGACATGTTATCTTGGATCACCCTTTCCCTTGTATTTTTAAAACTTGATTGGTTAAAAATAAGGAGTAAAAGGTATTTTAGCATTTCTATGTCAAAGGGATAGGGGCATAAATCTTCCAATTTGTACATTTTTTTCTAATTTTGGGTTCTACCTCATAGTCCTTAGAGAACATCCTTCATAAATTGCTAGTCTTGGGAAAATGACATGCCCTTGAGGAGTGATGATGGGGCTAAGATAAAATTAGTTTTGGGTGTTTCAGGGGTCTGATTGGTGATGGTTGGATTGTTTATGGTGATGTGAAGTTTTTGATATTGAAGGAATAAAAAGGGAAGCTACATTTGATAACTATTTACTTAATTGTTGAAGTTGGTGAAACATGACTTGATTTTGGTATTGATGGAGTTGTTGTCCTAGAACTAACATCCATTTGCCAAAGTGGACATGGGAGATAAGTAGATTAGTAGTTTCATTACTTATCTATAGGTTTTTTATATGTTGGCTAGTGGGATTTATAGTAGTATATTGATATTAATCTGGAAAGGTGTGGTCCCTCCTACTTATTATATTACTCATATTTTTAAGATTGTAATCTGAGGGTAGTTTGAATCTTATTTAAATGAGTTGGAAAATATATCATCCTTATTTTCAAATAGGTATTGGTCTACTTGGGCATAAAATTATTTATATTTAAATAAATCATTATCTTTATTTTCGTGATTTCTTTGGTTTGTTAGGCTATCAATGTCATCATCATGAATTTATTGAATAATAGGCTCATCAAAATGGAATGGGTTTTGATTGAAATTATTTTACATATTAAACTCTTGATCTCATATTTATTGATATCTCATTTTATGTGTCATTGGTTTTGTTTAGGTATACTTTAGATGGGTTTGAAATTAGCTTCACACAAAGGGGAAAATTATAAATTTAAAAATAAAAACATATGCTTGTTAATTAGGAGTACAGCTGAATAGTTTCCCATAGATATACCTCAAGAGTAAGAGTGGGTAATCTTAGGAAATGTCCTTTTATTTTCACCACTATGAAACTACATCTAAATAACTTGTAATATAGGTTAAATGGTCTCAATAAGGGAGTCGTATATATACCTTGTAGTATGTGAAGAAAAAATCCATGATACAATGGTATTGTTGAAGTCATGGGTATTATTTATTAACCACCTTGATTCACATAAACAAGGTAAAACTAAATATCCAGTTAGCCAATGACTACAATCACTTCAAAGGAATAATTATGGTCCACTAGAACATGGAATTTTTCTATCACTTGGTGATGAATTATAAGTCACTAAACCCATAAGAAACAAAAATAAAAGGTACAAACCATTTATGATTTCCAAGATCACCTTATGGTATGAGGAAAGAGCATACATGGGTTGACCTAGAAAACACAAGGGACTAAACCATTTATAATTTTCATGTTTTCCTTGTGTCGCAAGGAAAGAGAATACACAGATTTAATATATACACACAAGAAACATAAAATATAAAATAAATGATTAAATAATTTATATTAATTTAATAAGATTTGGAAACTTAAGTTTGGATGGATAAGATTAACTCACTTGACTTAAAGCATGTGTGCTTTTATTTTGTTTAAAATAGATTTAATTTATTTCTTGATTGTAATGATTTATTTGATTATTTTATGTGAAAACATAAATCAAATAGTTAACTGGTTTGATTTCATTTGATGAGAGACTTAACTAATTTAATTGTTATTTAGTGCAAGATTTCACTACTTAATTTTATATTGATTTTGATTAATGGATTGAGTTTCCATTTTGATCAAAGAGATGACTAGGTGAGGATAATTATTATTTATTTATTTATTTTTAATAATTATGTGTATGGTATTAGTTAAGAATGAATAAATAAACTAATAATGATTAATTAACTTAATTATTCATGAACTGATGAGGAATAAATGGGGTTAATTAGTTTACATGGTGGTGTCAGTATGAGTTAGTTAGAATGTATTAGTGACATAGTTAGGGTTTGTACAATGAAAATACAAATTTCCTAAGTATATGGTCACATGGATGTGGTTCAAACCACCAAAGAATAGTTTCCTTTTATCTTTCTCTAACTCACCTATATTATGTTTGGCCAAGATGGTCAAGTATCCACCATTACCTTATAGGGAATCCAAACTATTTAATCCATACTAATAGTCTCCAAATAGGGAACATGAATAATAAGACATAAAATATGATCATGTACCCATATCTTAACCCTAGGAGCTTTTCATATATCACATCAAGAAACCTTGTAGGTTTATACATGGGAAACCTTTCATATATCCAATGTGAAAAATAAACATGGGACCCTTAGTCTACTAGCCTCATGATCCATGATACCAAGGCCTAAGACATTGATTTATAATTCATGTATGACAAAGTAGATACACAAAGCATGTTATATATTAGTATGATTTTGTATGACATCAACTATGGATTGTATATACCCTTAGAAATTTTCCTATGATACATATTTATACATGTAATACAATAAGTATATACAATTATTTTCAATTAAAATAAGATAGATATGAGTAATTTAATACTCTTTATTGGGTGATGCTTAAGCTTCCAAGTAAATGGTGACTAACTATCCAAATAGATTATTGATAAATTTTAGGATAGGGAGTGCCACTTGGTAAGCCATATGGTTTGATCAAGATGACACATGGATGTTATGGAGCTAAGGCAAGTGCATTCATGTGATTATACAATCAAGTGCTAGTGAGGTGTGTGCGAATACAAGAAATCTTGGAATAAATGAATATGCAAGACTATAAAATGGTGTGAGTTGGGTGTGTAATTTTGTGAAAAAGTATGAGATTGGTGTGCAAGACTAAGAATATTATCAATGGATATTAGTGCATAGGATTGTATGATAGGTATGAGTGTGATTCATGAAGGCAAAGAAGGTTTGTAAATAAGGTAAGAGCTACACAAGGATCATTTTCCCTTTCTTGAATATAAATGGTGTTCATTGCATCCTTATATAGCTATGGGAACTACATGTGAATTTGTTGAGATTTATACCACTTAGTTTGATAAATAATTTGACCCAATTTTACCACTATGAAAATTTGATGTGTGTCATGGTGGGTGCATGTGTTTTTCACTTTGATGATCTGATCCCTATATGTGGGGTGTAAGTTTTTAGAATCTAGATTAGAAGTATGTTGTGTCACTAATAACTCAATAAGTGGAGGAACATAAGGTTGGAGTAGCTCTAGGTTGAATATTATGTTCATTCCCAATTATAGAGGAAAATTAAAAATGAAGGTGATCTCACCAACTATTCTTAAAATTTTATAAGGACCATAGCATAGAAGTTGTTGGAACACAACTATCTATTGAGAGAGGGTGAATCAGTAGATTAATTAAAACTAGTCCTTTAATACATTTTAAAATAGATTATATATATATACAGATAAAAAAAGTATGCATAGATCACACACATACAAATTCATATGACACCAAATTTATATGTGGAAAACCCAAAGGAAAAAACCATGGTGAGAATAGCTTTTAAAATCTACTATTCTAATCCAGCCTCACAGTTCAAAGCCTCACTAGTAAACCCCACTAGTTACACTTTAAGGGAACTGACCCTAAGGAGACACCAATCCCCTAAATAAGAACCAACCCAGTTGAACCTCACTAGTTATAATTTTTAAGGTCACCAACCCTAAGGAGACACCAATACCCTAATTGAGTACCAACTCAATTTGTCTAATGGCACCAACTAATCAAATCTCTATGGAGCTATAACTCTAAGTTATAAAATAGATTCATAAATGAATCTAGATCTAACTCTCTATTACAAGTCTAATCTATAAATAATCATGCTCTACACATTATCTCTTTATGCCTTTATTCTTCTACCCCTACGTTTTTGTGTCTAGATATGTCTCTATTTGACACACTTTATGTCTCTTTAAATTTGATCCTTTGTGTCTCTATATTTTTTATTTGACACAATTCATCAATAGCATCTCATCCTCTCTACACTTCTACCTATGTCTAGATATTCTTCTGTATGACATAATTCTAGTATTCCAACAACTTTTTCATGTATTATAAATGTCATATATATAGCATTTGGTCTAGGTCTTTGTATCTTCTATGTTTTTACACTTAAACTGTAACACATCACTCTCTATTCTGGACTCGATTCATTATTACTTGAACTATAAGTTTCACATGTCTTAAACTTATGCTCCACCATCATGATTCCTAGTCTCATTACTATATTTATCAAATCTCAAGCTTTGGTTATGATGTATATACCTTGTTACATAATTTAAATCGATCACAATGATCTAACTCATTATCTGTGTCATAATTTAGGGCTTAACTCTTGCATGTTCCAATGCTTGACTATTAGTATTATCATAACTTTAAATCTTGACCTTTGATCTTAACTTTGGTGCCATGATCTGATGATCCATATTCAATTTTCTCATCTTTAAATCATGTGTGTTCAATCAATCTCTGATAGGATCACATGTTTCATTAGATCTTTATACACTTCTAGACTTTAGCTTTGTTAAATTTAAAATAAATTCATTTGATATTCTTAATTCGAGCTCCCACGTACCATTCAGTCTTCATACTATCATGATCATTACTTCTATCTTGATATTAAGCATTGAGATCTTTATCCCATCTTGTTGCTTCCTAAATATTTGTAACACTTACACTCTATTGAACTTCTCAAACTTGTTCAATATTTTAACCCATCATTATATCAATAAACCTCAAGCACTTTGTCTCATCTAATTCCAATCAATCCATTGTATCTCCTTTGCATGATCACTCCCTCACCATCAGATCTTCTAACAAGCTAGATCTTTATCTTTGTTTATATCTCAAGAATGTGACACTTGGCATTATCATATGCATTTTTCACATTACTATCAATTCCCACAATTGAGACACTTGGCAATCTCACATTGATCATTTACTTATTGAATTTGAAATGAACCTTATATTTACTATTTAATGTTTCATGATTATGACACTTGTCACTAGCATGTTTACTCAGAGGTCTCTTTGACAAATTTACTTTTCTTCACTTCATTGTATCTTTAACGTATGATTAATCTCTAGACATTAATCAAGATAGGACAAATATAAAGTCTACGACTTAGGAAATATTAATTCTTTTGATCATTGCTCGATCTGATAATTGCTAGGTCAAAGGGGCTAATTTTACAATGATGACAAAGGCTTAAATTATAAGTTAAGCTACCAGGTCTAGGCTATATCTAGTCAACATTAAAATATAAAATTCATGTTGATTTCATGACTTAAACCCTTAGGGTTTAACTAAAAAACCCTATAATGACTAAGAGAAAATATAATTCAATTATGATCTCATTTCTTCTCATTTGAACCTATTGACCATATATTCAATATGCTCTTAAAAAACCCATAATAGATCTTCTATATGTTTCCTTTTCAAATGCCCATAAATGGTCTTTATAAAATTATGATAACTTTTCAAGACCTTGTACATATTTGACTAAGTTTGGGGATAATTTCAATATGCCTATAAGGCTAACTTTTCACCTACATAAGTCTTGTTGCACTTAGTTGCATGACCTATAGTTTAGTCCATAAGATCTTGTCACATAAGGGATTCCATCCATATATCTATTTGCTCCTGAAGTCTTCATATATGCAAGATATGACATCATAAAAATGCCTTCTTATATTTTTCTTGTAACTTGAAAATTTGACTATGGGAAAGCACTGTCAAAGTGCCTAGGATCCCACCTTTTCTCATGCATATATTTTTTCATGCTACATCACATGACCTAGGATTCAGTGTATATAAACTAGGTTAAAAAATGAACAAACCCATTTGACCATTTTGTCCTAACACCTCTATGTGTGAAAATGTTAGCCTTATTAATATGCTTACTTGGCCTTGATTGAACCCTTTTAAAAATTTGTCTAAGTATATAAAATTAGTGATTTTGTTTGAGTAGCTAACTTTTATTCCCATATCTTCAACTTTGCTTCATTGCATGACTTTAAATCTGGTGCATAATAACTAAAGACTAACGTGATCACAACCATATGACCAGCTCCCCTAGACTCCTCCACACATGGAAATGGTGGTGTCAATAAAATTCCTTCTTAGATTTTCCTATCATAGACCCAAAATATCTAGATGATCAATATGAAGAACTGAATGAATTCAACTTATGCACATAAACACTCCAATCATCCTTAACTTCTGATAAGATCACCATATTCATCCCTGAGAATCAATGACATCAATCTCCATTTTTGCATCATCTCCCTTTTGACATAAATACCTTTTGACATCAATTACATGCTCATAATGTCCCTTTTGACATAAATGACAATCATATTTCCAAAAATCTCCCCCTTTGTCATTGATGGAAAACTAAATGCTCTATTCTTTCTAATATTTTGTTCCTTCTCTGACATTTCTTACATTAGCTTCTAATGATTATGAACTAAATTTTTTCATACCAAATTTGCTTCCCCTTGGGAAATGGCACATTTGCCTAATACTCAACTTGGACAGTTGATATGCTTCTTCTTTGACATTTGCACTTTTTCTTCAAACTTTTGTAGAGAGCATTTTCTCTTCCTCTCCCCCTTTGACATCAATGTCAAAGTGACTCTTTCTGACTACTTGTCTAAATGTTTCTCCCCTTTATCATATAAATGAGTTTGTTTAATAATATGTAACCATCAACTCATTAGAAATTTTCAAAAGTATGCATACCTAAGTTGCCTTTCCTCTTCTTCTTTTAGGGATTAATAAATCTTTTATGGTCCTCCCTAGACTCATGCCCTATCACTAAGATCTAGTGATGTGATGTAGGAGCTACCATATAGGCTTACTATCCTTCTCTCTTAGTCTTAATTATAGTCTTTTGATCCTAGGACTTGACCAAAATACAAATCTCCTTTACTCTAAGCCTTCTTGATCCTCATAAACTAAACAATCTAGCTCCCCCTTACATTATGAATAAATTATAAATCTATTCATGTTATATGAGCTAGCTCCCCCTAACTCCATAATCCATCTTTGAACTAAGGTACTACCAATAGCACACCATAACTTCATTTAACACATGTATATCATCATTTTACACATGTTCTTTGAGTTTGGTCACCCATCTCATTGCACAACCCAAGATACACAATGTCAAGGTTTCTTGCATTAGAACCCTTATGCCAAATGAATCTAAATACCATATATATATATATATATATATATATATATATATATATATATATATATATATATGAGATGTACTCCAACAATATCATTATTCCATATTAAAACACTCATTTTATCCCTACAGACACTGCATACATAACACTTGACATGGTTTGATCAAGTCATCATCAAAACTTGCTTGAGTTCACATTTGTAGTAGACATCACTTACTTTTCCATTAAAAGGAGACTCTTAAGAAGCATAGATAGAGACTTCATATACTCCACAATGTCCTAGAATAATTTGAAACTAAGAGTTTCCCATAACTCTTCATATTCCTTCTCCTCCTTAGTCATCTTGTGCTTTATGTTCTTCTTATTAGGCTTGAGAAAAGTAACATGCCCATCCATTACACTATTCTCCTTTTCTTATATGATTAGATTAACAATACATGGATACAATATGGATTCATGACATATATTTTAATCTAATGAATCTTCCTTGCAGCTCATAATATCATCACTAAGCACATAAAAATGATGTTCTATGCATGAAAGTTACTCAGCAATAGTAGGATGTTCACTTGAATCTATACATACCTTAGAACTAACCTCAACCAACACCTTGGTTTTCTCCTAGAGATTGGTCTTCTCATTCTCAACATGAGTAGACATTGAGAAATCTTGACATTCTTTAACCTCTATAGCATTCTCCATCATAGCTTGATATTTCACTTTCCATACATGATTGGGCTTCTTATATGTCTTATTTTCCTCTTTATCAGAGACTTGTGAATCTTTTTTCACACTAGGAGGCATACCTTTCTTATTACTTTGCATTTTTTATCTTATAAAGATTTTTATACAATGTTTAGCTATGTGACCAAAATTATTGCAATTATATCACATTACATTTGTATCTAGCAAGAGTGCAAATGAATTTTTTCTTACAAATCTCGCTATCCTTTTAGATACTACTCTACATTTACTAGCCTTATGACCAAAATGATATAGCTATAAAAATAACCATAGAAAGATGAGGAATACCTAGTCATAGCTTTTCTTTGTGCAAGATTTGGAGGTATTTTCAGCTTTGGATTCTTCAAGTCTCTTAACTTTGTGTAACCATCTATATCAACTACCTTTGTCTTCTACATCTTCTTTGAGTTTATAGAGATGGACTCATTTTTATTCTTCCTTTCCTCAGGCTTATTTTCTCCTTTAGCTTTCTTCACATTAGAAGTGCTACTATTTGTCTTTGTATCTCTAGAGACATTCAATTTATTTACCCCTAATCCTTCTGCTTTAAAATTGTCATATAACTTAGGAGATGTACTGGTTATGGGAATTTTCCCCTTTTCATAACCAAGAACATATTTCCCTTTTGATGGATTTTAAGAGAAAATAAATTCATCAAGAATGTCTGATCTTCCTTTCAACTTTAGACCTTTGTCTATTTATTATTTATCTTTTTTAAGCTCTTTTCTCAAAGCCACTATCTCTACTTCTAACCTCATACACTCATCAGATTTGATTTGTAGTTCAATTTTGACTATATATTTTATTATTGTAGCCTATTCAACTTGTATCTTTAGGCTAATCACCATCTGATTAGATCTTTTAAGAATTTTGGATAGTTTTTCAATTTCTTTTTATCCAAGCTTCTTCTACCTTGAGTTCTCTTTTCTCAACTTATCAATCTCATCTAGAGCATAGATGATTTCACACTCAAGGTCCACTTCTCCTTCCTCTTCTTCATTAGAGTCTTCAACTTCTTCTTGATCTAGATCTATAGAATTTGATCCCAATCCCATGAATAGGGATTCATTTCCCTTAGCCACAAAGGCACAATCATAGTCAGCATCTGAACTATCACTCTCATCCATTGAGTCACTATCTTCTCTTATATACAAGCTTTTATTGTTTTTAAATAATTTCATATTTTTGGAATAGTGGGGCTTCATTCTTTTGCCATCCTCTTCTTTCTCAAAGTTATCCTTTTTTTCATAAGGTAATTTAGTAGAAAAATGTCCTTTTTTACCATAGTTAAATCATTTAAAGGGATACTTACCTTTATACTTTCCAAATCCTCTTTTCAATCTTCTGACAAAGTTAGCTTCTTCTTCATCAATCTGCTTAGATCTAGATGTAGATGCAATCCTCTTTTCAATCTTCTGACAAAGTTAGCTTCTTCTTCATCAGTCTTCTCAGATCTAGATGTAGATGCTTATGCTTTTACATGATTAGATGCTTTGAATGTATCTTCTCTCTTGGAAGTATCTGCTTCTCACATTCTCATGTCATTAGTAGTGAATTTACCATGCAACTCATCTATAGTGAGCTTTTCTAGATCTCTTGATTCCTCTCTTGAAAATATTTTAGAACCATATCTTGATGGGAAAGATCTTAGGACCTTTTTGAAAATGTTTGATTCTTTCATTTCTTCTCCAAGACCTCTAATTGTATTGACTATTTCATCTACACTGAGGAAGTAGTTTGCAATCTTCTCTTCTTCAGTCATTTTAAGACGTTAAAACATACCTCGATATGTTTGTAGTTTGGCCTACATTCCCTTGTCATCACCTTCATATATGCTCTTTAACTTCTTCCATATGTCTTATGCATTTTTATAATTCATCACTTTGACAAAATCTGATTTGGACAATCCATAGAGAACAACATTCTTTATCTTGACATTGCTCTCATATGCCTACTTTAAATCTTGATCATTAGGAGTTATAACAAGATCTATATATCCATTTATAATAGACATCCATACATCAAACCCTAATGAAGATAGATACATTTCCATTCTTATGCTCTAGAATGCATATTTTGATCAATCAAAGAGAGGTGATTTGTTTGATGAAGATCTTATTTGACTAGTTATTTGTGTTCAACATTCCAAGATCTACTTGAGCTAACTAAGCTTCTTCTAAGGAACCAAGACTCTGATACTAATTATTGAAACACAATTATCTACTAAGAGGGGGTGAATTAGTAGATCAACTAAAACTAGTCCTTTAATACCTTCAGAATAGATTAAAAGATATATGTAAATAAAAACAAGTATACATATATCACACACATACAAATTCACATGACACCATATTTATATGTGGAAAACCCAAAGGAAAAAACCATGGTGAGAATAGCTTCTAGAATATATTGTTCTAATCTAGCCTCATAGTTAAAAGCCTCATTAGCAAACCTAATTGGTTACACTTTTAAGGGAACCAACCCTAAGGAGACACCAATCCCCTAAATGAGCACCAACTTAGCTGAAACTCACTAGTTATAATGTTTAAGGGTACCAACCCTAAAGATAAACCAATCACTAAATTAACTTGTTTGGTGGCACCAGCTAATCAGATCTCTATGGAGCTACTACAAATCTAATTTACAAAATAGATTCATAAGTGAATCCAGCTCTAACTCTTTGTTATAAGTCTAAGTTGTAATTGATCATGTTTTACACATTATCTCTTTATGCCTTTCTTCTCTCTACCCCTTTATCTCTGTGTCTAGATATCTCTCTATTTGATAAACTTCATCTCTCTTTCACTATGCTCATTTGTGTCTCTATATCTTCTATTTTACATAATTCATCAATAGCAACTCATCATCTCTACACTTCTACTTATGTCTAGATATTCTTCTATATGACATAATTCTAGTACTCTAGTAGCTTTTGCTTGTATCCCAGATGTATATATAGCATTTGGTCTAGGTCTTCATATCTTTTTTGTATTCACACTCAAACTATAACAAATCACTCTCTATTTTGGACTCAATTCATTATTACTTGAATTATAAGTTTCCCACATCTTGAACTCATGATCCACCACCATGATTCCTAGTTCATTACTATATTTAGTAAATTTGAGGCTTTGGTTATGATTTACATGCCTTTTTACATAATTTATATTGATCATAGTGATTTAACTTGTTGTTTGTGTCATGATTTAGGGCTTAACTATAAGTTCTTTCATGTTCTAATGCTTGACCATTAGTATGATCATAACTTTAAATATTAGCCTTTAATCTTAAATTTGGCACCATGATATGATGATCCATATTCAATTTTCTCATATTTAAATCACATCCATTCAATCAATCTCTAACATGCTCACATACTCCATTTAATCTTTGTATGCTTCTAGACTTTAGCTTTATCAACTTTAAAATGTGTTTATTCAATCTTCTTGATTTAAGCTCATGCATGCCATTCAATATTGATACTAGAATGATCTTTAATTCTATCTTGATGTTAAACATTGAGCTTTGTATCATATCTCATTGCTTCCTAAGTCTTTGGAGAACTTATGCTCTATTGATCTTCTCAAACTTGCTTAATATTTTAACTCATCACTATGTCGATAAACCTTAAGCACTTTATCTCATATGAGTTCACTTGTTCCATTATATCTCCTTTACATGATTACTCACCCACCACTAGATCTTTTGATAAGCTTAATCTTTATCTCTACTTAGCTCTAAAGAATGTAACACTTAACATTAACACGTGCCTTCTTCACATTGTTGTCATGTCCTTCTATTGAGACACTTTAAAATCTCACATTAATCATTGACTTATTAAGTTTGAAACACATCATAGATTTACTATTCAATGCTCTGTGATTGTGACACTTGTCACTAGCACATTTACTCAGAGGTCTCTTTGACAAATTGACTTTGTTTCACTTCATTAGATTTTCAACATATGATTAAGTGATATTCATTGATCAAGTTGGGATAAATATAAATTATAAGACTTAGGAAATATTAAGTCCTTTGATCATTTCTCAAGTTGGTAATTACTAGGTCAAAGGGGCCAGTTTTACAATGATGATAAAGGCTTAAGTTATAACTTAAACCACCAGCTTCAGGCTATAACCAATCGACATCAAAATATAAAATTCCTATTGATGCCATGACTTAAACCCTTAGGGTTTAACTAAGAAATCCTATAATGTTTGAGAGCAAAGAGAATTCAATTTTGAGCTCATTCCTTCTCATTTGAACCTATTGACCATATTTTTAAGTGCTCTTGAAAAACCCATAAAATATCTTCTATCTGTTTCTTTTGCAAATGCCCATAAATGGTCTTTGTAAAATCATGACAACTTTGCAAGACCTTGTGTAGATTTGACTATGGGGACCATTTCAATATGCTTGGAAGGTTAACTTTTCCCTTGAATCAATCTTGTTGTGCTTAGTCACATGACCTACAATTTAATGCATAAGATCTTCTCACATATAGGATTCCATCCATATATACATTTTCTCTTGAAGCCTTCATACGTGTAATATATGACATCATAAAAATGCCTTCTTAGCTTTTTCTTACAACCTGTAAATTTGACTAAGTGTGGGAAAACATTGTCAATATGTTTGGGAGCCTAACTTTGCTCATGCATATCTTTTGTCACACTACATCTCCTAACCTAGGATTCAATGCATATAAACTAGGCATAAAAATGAAGAAACCCATTTGATCATTTTATCCTAACACTTCCATTTGTACAAATGATGACCTAATTAATATGCTTACTTGGTTTCACTTAAACCCTTTTGTAAATTTGGCTAAGTATAAAAACTTAGTGATTTTGTCTGTATAGCCAACTTTTCATTCCCATATCTTTAACTACACTTCACGTATGAATTCAAATCTGGTGCATAAAAACTAGGGACTAATATGATCATAACCATATGACCAGCTCCCCTAGGCTCATCCATACATGGTAATGGTGATGTCAACAAAATGCCTTCTCAAATTTTCTTGTCATATACCCAAAATGTTTAGATGATCAATATGAATAACTGCATGAATTCCACTCATGCACATAAGCACTCTGATTATCCTTGACTTTTGATAGGATCACCATATTCATACCTGAGTATCAATGACATCAATATCCCTTTTAACATAATCTCCCTTTTGACATCAATGATATGCTCATAATGTATCTTTTGACATCAATGACAATCATATTTCCAATAGAAGCTTTATCTTTCTATGTGGACATTTGAAGCACTTATTTTAAAGGTGAAACTATAATTTGTATCCAAATTAAAATGCATGAGGTGTGCAATGTGCATCATGCAACTCGTTTTTTTCTTGGGTGTGAGAAAGGTTTTTCTAAACTTTCTATTGAATATATTGTACATGGGGAAAATATTCTTAGTTTTGTCCACTTCCCATTCCTATATGTGTAAATCATTTCTGGATGGTGCATGGTAGGACATGTCTAGAGGTGTTTTAGGATAAAACCCAATACATATATTGAATGGAATATACCCTATAGATCTATGTAGGGCTATGGTGTAGGCATGTTAATTTTTAAAAAGTTTTTTATACCAAGTGGAACATGTGAATGGTTGTATATTTTTAGAAGATGAACAAGTGTTTGATTGAAAACTTTCATTTTCTCATCTATCTATGCATAAAATGTTGTCAACTGGTCTAATTACGTTCCCATCAAGTCCCATAGTGCTTATCAAAATGAACCATAAAATACATATCTCAATCAAAGATGATGGATGTCAGGAGTCCAAAATGAACCCAGTCATGGTTGAATAAGGTTTATGTAGTGCTAATTGTATCAATGTCTTTCTTGGAAGTGACCATGATATCCATATTTGAAAACCTATCCACTATGACAAACACAATTTCACGTTGGCATATTATCACAAACAACCCAGACATAAAATCCATGTTCGTATATTCCCATGGTTTAGATGGAATTAATATATATATATATACATATATATATACATACATATATATATATATATATATATATATATATATATATTCATATATTCTTAGTTTTATACATGGTATGTAAAAAAGAATGCAATACTTAATATGGAACTCCATGTCTATGCACATATGCAACCAATAGACGTGTGCTTATAATGTGGATAGATTATTTATCACATTGAAGAGTCTTAAGGTTTTGGCATCACCTCCTAGATGATTTTTTGTTGAGGTATTCCACTAGGAAAATTGAGATGCCTAAACTTGTAGAGAAGATGTTTAGACAAGTAAAAATCTTGAGTTTATTTATCTTACATGAGGTTGGTGTTAGTTTCTATGAAGTCTTGATCAACTAAGTAGAGAGATACCTAATTTATAAAGTTTGGTTGTGCATATCCATCATTATTATGATTTCATAAAATGGAAGTCGACTAAGGAAATTTTCAACCTTGTTATCCTTATGTTTCTTATACTTGATCATGCAATTGAACTGTTATAGGTAAGCCATCCATTTCATGTGGTGCATATTATCCATCTTGATTTGTTTCTTAAGGAACTAAAGTGTCTTATGATCATAATGAAAAATTTATCCTTCCCAAAAGATGTAATGATGTCATTACTTAATTTATTGAAAATAGTATATAATTATTTTTCATCAGTGGAGTTCCATTACATTGTGTTGTTAAGTGTTTTCAAAATGGTATGTGACCAGATGTCCATGTTGCATGAGTAGTGAACTAAGTGCATAGTTAGATGCATTGATTTGAAGTTCAATGGAATGTGAAATATTGGGAATTGAAAGTTTAGGTGTTGTGTAGATGTATTGTTTAAGTAACTCAAAATCACATTGTTGTGAGTTATTCCATTATAAATTGAATTTTATGGGTGTTATCTAGCTCAACAACCAAGATATGTGCAAGAAACCAAGGATGAACCTATTGTATAAGTTGGGAGACTCCAAGAAAGTTCTTAAATTATGTGAGATTACATGGATTTGGTCAATATTATATCACTTTGATATTTTTTTATCTCCCTTAATTTCTACATGGTCAATGATCTATCCCAAGTATTAGATATAGGCAACACCAAATGTAAATTTTGTTAATTTGGCTTGCAACTTGTGTTGATGAAAAGTGTTTAATATTTGTGTGATTTTTTATACATGTTCCTCCCAATTATTTCTAAAGATAAGAATATCATCCAGGTAGATGATTAAAAATGAGTTGAGAAATGCTCTGAGTAGATCATCCATCAAGAGAATAAAAGTGGTTGGTGGTTAGTTAGGATAAAAGGAATAACTATCCATTAATAAAATACTTAATATTTCTTAAATGTCATATTATATACATATTTAGGGTGGAATGAAACCTAACGGTGAGTTTAATTCAAGTTTATCATGGGGAAGTATTGTGTACATCTGAGCTGGTCTAGGAGGCCATCAATGAGTAGTAGTGGATAGTAATTCTTCATTATAATTTTGTTGAGTACATGATAATACATGTAGATATGTCATGAACCATCCTTTTTAGGTGTGAGGACTATATAAATCCCCTAAGGAGAAGAGCTAGGAATGATATTTTCATGATCAAGGAGCTCTTGTATTTGGTACCTGATGTCATCATTTTCTTAAATTGATCTATGACACAAATAGATATTCAGAAGAGGGGATCCAAGGACCAAATTGATGTGGTGATTTACTAATAAATGTGTTGGAAGGACCTTATGATCTTTTAATACTTAATTATGTTGATTTAGTAACTTGTCAATATGATTTTATAAGGATGTTGACCATGGAGTACCCATTTCCAAGGTCTATTTTATATCATGCATAGGTTTATTAGGATGAACCATTAATAACATGAACTTATGTGTGTGAAAAATTAGTTTATAACATTTATTGGTAGAGACTAAGGTGACATTGGTCATGATCATTGATTTAAAGAGGTTGAATAAGTGATATTATGTGCAAATAGTCCAACACTATGGTTTGTTGTGATATGTAACTTCATGGTCATACAAATACAACCTTCCAAGTAATATGTCATAAACATCCAAAGGTATGAAGTCATAAATGATAGTGTCCTCCATAGGATTGAATTTAAGCTAGAAGGTGAATTATTTTCATACTTGTATATCTTTCCCTTGTTGAATCCGCCCTAATGAGTATGGATTGGGATGTGTGGTAATGGAAAATCCAAGGTGTTTTACTATGGATTATCTTTTGATGTTATTTTATTTGACATTATTAATAATGACATTAAGATGTTAAACATTAACCCATAACTTGGTCTGTAAAATTCATTCACACTCCTTAGAGGTGTCTATTATAGTGGTGTTAGTTCTTAGAATAGATACTAAAAATGAATGGCATTAAGAGGTTGAACCTTCACCCAAAACTTGGTGTGTAAAATGCATTCACACTCTTTAAAGGTGTCTATCATAATGATGTTGGTTATTAAAATAGATAATAAAACTAAATATTTATAGCATCCCAACATTATACATTTGACAAATGTCAATCAAGGCTCTACCCTTAAGTTCTAAACCTCCATGCTTCCAAAAGTCTCATATTCACCATCTAACTATGCTAAAATTCCTATCTCTTAGTTAAATCCTTATAATTATGATGAACTATGTCTATTGTAATGAATAAAAATATTAAAACTTAATAAACATCCTTTACTCTTAGTTTTAGATCCATACCTAGTTTCTAACCTTTTGGACACTACTGGCCATAGAGAGACACTACCCCAATAGTATTGTCCATATCCTTATCTACTATATAATATCCAAAATTCATCCAAGTTTCAATTGATTTGAAATCTATGCATTGGCCTATTTTTATTATTAAACCCCACCATGAGATATTTTCAAAAGGTGGGGTATAAATACAAGTCTAAGCCTTCTCATTCCTAATCTATAAAATATCAAGAAAACACCCTTTAAAGCTAAATTAATAAACTAGACAAGCACTATATTCTTCCCTAATATTCTAGTTTTTTATATCAAGAAAAGGAATAGTCATAATATAGGTCTGAATCATTTAATGAATATCCCATGAGAGATATTTATCAAATTATAAGCTAAATCATTGTATACATCTTCACATAGCATATTACACCTTATACACACACTTTACCACACATAGAGGATAAATACATAAGTATAATGACCTCCTTGGATTATTGGATATGTAGGTAGTGCCCATTGATAGAGGGGTCTTTAGGACAAATTGACACTATGAGCCCACTAGCCCATTTTATAACAAACTCATTCTAAGGGTGAGGAAGGGTGAAGAGCTAGGGTTTTGATCAATAAATGAAGAGAGATAACATGTATCCCAGATCTAAATATGTTAGTATAAAGGAAAGAAAAAACTAGAGTAATGAAGTTGATCAAATCTAGATCTAATCATTATTCTATATTGGACACCTACATCAAAGTTAGACACTAGCATCAATGATAGTCTCTAGATTTAACAATAATGTTTGAGCCCATATAAGTGCAATTTCTAGAATCTGAAGACTGATCTAGAATATTGATCTTGCATATTTTACACTTGATTTCTATTTAAATATGCATGTGCTTAATAAATCATTTAAGTACCATTGTTTCTTATTTGTTGTAATATATTCTAAAAGTTGTACTTTACTATTTTTAGTAATCTTGATTGTATAAATTTAAAATATTGTTTATATGAGTTTTCTATTAATTATCATGTTAAAGATTAGTTTATCACCCTTGTTATATAATTATTTATATATTTTTAACCCTATACCCCCACATTTAAAATTTATGCTTAAACATTTGGTGAACCTAACCTCCCTATCTCTTTATGCAATCCCTAACTTTCCCTAGGGTATTCAACCTCTTGAGGTTTTTCCTTTCTAATTTTTCTAGATCTATTATATTATTGGTATGTAACATAAGCATAGTCCTAGATTAGGTGGTGTTTATATTTAACACTTGGAGCTTCCTATTTTTCCACCTAAGATGGCTCAAACCAATGAAGTATCAAATCCTATGTATAATTAAAATACCAATGATGAAACTAAAAAAAATATTGAAGAGGTTATCATAGAATATTTTGATCATGAAAATAATGAATTTAATACAAATAATGAAAATGAGTTTCTTAGGAGCAAGTGAAATCTATTTATATGTTTTAAGAACATATTCATCAAAACTTTAAGGATATTGATGAGATCCTCAAAACCATATTGGAAACTAAAATAATAAAAAACATAGATGGCATATATTGATCATGATATTAGAGCTATGGGACATCCCCATATTCATGTTTTCCCCCCTAATAACATCATTGATTCTTACATCTAATGGGGGCATGAGTTATGTGTTTACATCATTGTTTCCCAAAATAAATACTACTATTGTTACATCCTCCATAGGGACCATTTGAACTTTAACCCAATTAATAGTTTCAATGCGTAGATATCAACTCAAACCATGTTTCCATTATAGAAACTACATTTTAATTGATTATGTGTCTAAAATGCAATAAAGAGTGAATTTTCACAATCATACACAAATTCAATTATAAATAATGATTTAACCCAATTTACACCTACAACTATTATTTTAACCCAAAATTATAATGACACATCCCTGATTGGGGCAATGGATCATATCACAATACTAATCTTATCTAGCACATCTTGAATCAAATTTTTCCTTTGTAAAGTGTTATTACATGACAATTAAATGAATATTTGATTTATGAAAGAACATTATAAGTCCATGATTATTATAATTTAAAATTAATCACCTTGATTAATTATCCTAAATCATTCCTCTAATGGAAAATTCCATGAATTTGGAATTATCTATTTTCTTAAGCTCAAAAGTTCTTTATTACCTCAGATTGGTGATGTCATAGGGGAAATTGAATGGAATAAAGTGGAGTGTGGGAAATATGGATTATTAAATTTATAATTACACACTCTCTTACACCTTTTTTAGTTTCTCTTATAGACTCTTATCTTACATGGTTTATGACACTCCAAAATGACTAGTCATTTCACTTCTCTTCTAAATATCTTCGACACTCGAAAAAGGCCTTAAATGGAATCTATTAGCCACTCCATGTGTGAAATCATGAATTTTAGGATTAATTATCCACCCTCAATTTTTATATACAATGGATGGTCAACACTCATTCTAAAAGTATATAAATATAAGGGCCTTTGGCCATTATAGACAAGCTCTTTTGAAGTAAACATATAATGCAGAATTCATATTAGATCTCAATATTTCTTCAACTATTATCATACCACGCCAAGTCAAAAATAAGGTGTAGACAAGGATATATGTTTCCCACATTTGGAATAAATCATTACTTAATACTTATAGCTAATAATATGATCTCAATCCTCTTCACATGTTAGTCTGCAAGTAAATCTCGAAGGAAGGTATAAACTTAGTTTTCTCTTATATTTTATATGTGTTGCTTGTTACCATTACTCACCCTAGGGAATAATCTTAGTATGTTTTTTTCTAAAAGTTTTTTTTATTTTGGTCACTAAAAAATGATCTAACATATTTCAAATTCTTTTTATACATAATGGGATGCCTAGTGGGACCTTATAACCCATAAATCTCTTTCTAGGCCTTCTTAATCTTCTAATTAGAAAATCATACCATTCTTTGACTTAGATTTGTCTTATTTTCCTCTATTTTTTTATTCCATCTTCTACTTATCAATGATATTTACCTACTAATCCATGATATTTCTCCCATAAATAAATATTTTGACATGTAGATTGATGAGATTGAATTTTACTATATTTTATGCTCTTTATTTATTTAAATAAGTTGATGAGATTAACCTATGCATCGATGAGCTTGATTGGAAATCAGTGATATCTCCCTAAAAAATGGTGGTTTCATGTTACCATATTTAATGTTCTTTATTGAAATTGGTGAGCTCGACTTGAAAATTAGCAAGATCATTCTACTAAATTGTGGTATCACATTACTAGCTTTACTTTATTTTCTTGAAATTGGTGGGATTGACCTATATATCAACAAGACTAATTTAAAAGTGGTGGGATTGAATTGTTAATTTGGAAGGTCACATAAAGGTAATTGTGATATATATGGTGATATTTATTTAAATGATGAACTCATCCTATAAAATGATGAGGTCATCTTGATAATCAACGATGTTGCACAAAGGTAATTGTGTTCTCTATGGTGCTATTTATTGAAATAGTGAAATCATCATATAAAATGATGAGGTCGTAAATTTAATCAATGAGGTCACCAAAAATATATACTTTATTCACTAAAAAATGATGATATTTATCTGTTAATCAGAAAAACCATCCTATAGAATGATAAGATCATTCTATGTGAGTTTTCTCGAGGCTTAAAAATTGTAAAATTTAGACTTCCTTGATATCCAAAATAATTTTTAATGTATTTATTTTAGGTTTTGATACCTTGAAAGGTTATTTCACATAATTAACAAGGAAAAATTCATTCATCTTTCTATTTGGTCCTTAAGAAAAAACCTACACTTTGATTTAGTGATTCTAAAGGAACTTACATTTTCATCATTTGCTTAAAGTATTTTTGATTTCTTATTTATTTGTGTAAATTATTATGTATATGATCTCCCCTTGTCCCCTTTAGTGGTCCTAGGTGACTTAAAACCACTTAGATTACTTTCTTATTATTTAACTGAAAGATTGTTTGGAGTAAGCTTTTATCTTGCCCATTCGTGGGGTCCTAAAAATTAGAAACAAACATCATTAATTTTATTGATTTTATACTACATGAGGTAGATTCATCACATTCCTATGATTTTTTAGGGTTCATTGATCATGATTTCATCCCTCAATATTCTTACCAGCCCTATTAGCTAATTGGGTATATAAAATGAGGTTATGTCAGTGGTATCTTAATTGAAAGGTCCATTGTATATACACATAATATTTTCAAACTTTATCAATTACTAGTTCTTTATATCTTTCAAGAACCCATCGAGTCTCAATATCTCTAAGTGCACACCCTAAGGCATGCATTGGGAAAGGGGTGGATAGACCATTGGTCCTACATAGGGTTGTTATCCCTTTACTACCACTTGTTATCAATCTAACCATTTTTTAAAAACATACCCTAATCTTTGCCTCCTATTTTGCACCCTCCTCTAGTCATTTTCCACCTTCATTAATCCTTCCCTAGCCTAAACTCCTTTTTGATGGTTTATGATATAATTTCAGCCCCATTAACCCTATACTCTAATTTAAAAAACTCATTTAGGGTCTAGGTCAGCCCATGGCTTACCTAGACCAAAACCTAACTTATTTTTATAAATAATGATGCCTAGTTGATTAGGCTGACCCTGTCGACTAAACTTTCAAAAAGGATTATCATTAGATTCAAATATATAAACACATTCATTTCATTATTTATTAGATATACAACAAGATTTAATTATTCATTTACATTTATTTACAATCTTCTCTTCCACCATTCTACTTGAGGAGTCTTAGATTAGGGTTTCTACTTAGAGAAGAATCTTATCATGTGGAAAAGTCTTAGATGCTTTGACCTTTCTTAGTGATCCTTAAAAATCATAACAACCTCTTACAAAGTACTTTTCTCTAAGGAAGATATTGAGTTTTGATGGGTTCATCTTCAAGGTAAGTATCTCTAACTTTTATCTACTCTTTTAGTAGATAGAAGTAGCATAAATAATGGCTTTTGAATATATTACTCTCTCCATGCATTAAGGTCTTACCTATACATAGTTTGATTAAAATTATCTTATGCATATTTACTTTTATGCTTACTAACCCCTATTTTGTACCATAATATTTGGTGAGAACTAGATTAGACTTTTATTTGCTTTTATCATTTATACATTAGTGAATATGAAAATATGGTACCTAGTTAGGGTTATTTCATAGTTTTTCTTGATTAGAGGCTTTAGAACCCTCCCTAGTGATATTATTATGGTAAGGGATCCCTTATATAGGCCTAGTGTATCCATCTTGGTCATGACCTTGAATATATAATGTATCAATAGTTGAAAGTGTAAGTAAGATTTATCTTCTTTGAGTTAGGGTTAATTTGTAGATCAGTTGAATTTCCATTTACAATACATTCTGGTAAACCCAACATGAATATGACTCTTGAAATTTTTCTTTCACACCATCATTTTTTATCATCTTTTATATTTTTATATATTGACATTACTATATCAAACTAATTGGTATAGTTCTAACTTTCTATGTGTAGGTTTAACACATAGTTGTTTCAAAATGAATTTGTTATATCTATGTAGATCTTCATCAATTATAAGTTACTGGATCAAGCCATTTGACATAGTATTATTCTCTAGGTCTAGATTAGCATACAAAGTTGAAATAGTTAACTCTATTTGATATCTCTTTCTATCAACTTACAAGTCAACAAACATAGTCGAGCAGGTTGACTCTGTTCATTATCTCTTCCTCAACATACAGGGTATTAAAAACTTGGTCAAACCAATCAACCCAGTTGGAAAAATTTTGAAAGCAGCATTTGAACATCTCAACATAAAAATTTAGAATCAAAAACATCTTCAAGACCACCAAGTTTCCTTTCTTTTCTCTCTCTATCATTTCAATTCTTCCTATTCTATTTTTCACAAGTTTGTAATCTAAAAAACTATAACCTTGTAGCCAACTAGGTTGACCTGGTCAACTTAGTTTTATAGTGTATCTTATGTCTAAGAGGCATAGTCTACATACTCAACTTTGTTCTTAAAGACCTTGCTTTTGTAGAATACTAGAGACCCAATTGACTATTTTTTTTACTACTTACATATAGTGTTGCCTAAACTACCTCTATATTATTATCAATCATAGAATTAACATTTATTTACTAGTAATTAATTCATCTTTCCTTTTTAGTTTTTTTCATGCTTAGAGTAACTCATATATCTTAATTAGGTGTTTTTTCAAATTACCATTTTATTTTCACTATTTTACTCTTTTTCACACACTATCAAACCACTTTACATTAAAAAAGCATTAAACATTTGTCTTCCCAAGGCCTACCTACTTGGATTTCATCACAAAGGGGGAAGTCAACTTGGTTTTTTGACTAAGTATAAATACATGATTAATGGTATATATTAGTAATGCACCTAACACCCTTATCAATACAGGATTATGAAGTAAGGGGGTAGGCCCCAATACAAAGCCAATACCAATGGAAATATAGATCCCTTTCAACCCAAACATCCTAAAAACAACCTTAGAAATCTTTCTAGTTCCATATTTCATCCGAATTCCCTACCACATTAAAATTCTAATTTCTTATAAAATTAATAACACTTAATATTATCAACTAGTTAACATTTACTTTTCAGTTGTTGCTTGCTCTTTGATCATTATGTGTTATATTACAAAACTTATATTAGATAGTATTGTTTTAAGGTTTGTGATGTCTTTTCTAATTAGATCAATCACATTTATCCAATTGCTTGTGTTCTTGATTTCATTCCTCATTCAAATTACATTATAAAATGTTCCCCTATTTTAGAACATTATTGTTTTGATCGATACAGTCTTGTACAAACTATTTTTCACCTTCCTATTTATAACACACAGTTAACTTGCATGAATGTGTATTCCTATCTCTCTATTTTATCCCCTATCCAACAATACATTATCAACCCATATAACAATGTATTCTTTTTATCTTATTTTTTAGTAGTACTATATTGACCTAGTTGATTCCATACCTGTTGGCTGACCTTATTCCTTGTCTGGTTGACTTTATTCCTTATTTGGATAACTTTGTTCCTTGTTTGGATGACTTTGTCCTTTATTTTCATATTTATTTCCTAATTTTAGGTTATTTCATCAAACATCATGAAATACCTTATCAGAATCTTCTTGAACAACCTAAAACTATTTAGACACTATATGGGGTGCTCTTTTATTCCTATCTTTTCTTCCTATTTTTAGCCTTTGAGAATTTTTTGATTCCCACCCACATGTTACTTTGACCTTTAAGGAATATTTTGATGCCAATCCATACATCTAATTACCCATTAAGGCATCTTCTAATGCCTAGTTTTATTCTACATTGCATCACACCAAATAAATTCAACTTCAAGAAACTTTTTGAGATACATAGGCTTGTATTTCACATTCTCATCCTTGATATAACAATTAGCCTAGATCCTTCCCTTATTATCATGATTTATATATTCTATCCTTTAAACACTTTTTGTATGATACTTACATGGGTCTCACCCTCTGCAATAGTCTCTTTTTTCAGAAACCTTAGTTCTTTCTTTTTAGGTCCTTTGGTTTTCCCTTTTTTCATGAGTTACATTATAAAACTGTGCATAGGATTTGGTCTTCCTCATTATTATTATTTTTTCACTTATTTTTTTTCAATACTTTTTTCACCCCTTGGGGTTTTCTTTTGTGAGTTACAATGTAGGACCATAGATAGGACCTAACTTTCCTCATAAATGCCATCTTTATCTAATTTTTTCCTAATTTTTTTCACCCTCTTGGATTTCTCTTTTATGAATTGTAGTAAAATACCATGGATAGGACCTAGCCTTCCTCATAAAATCACCATATTTAAATCAGTGTTATTTTTCTAGAATGTGTTTACAATGGTTACACGTTCTTGACCCCTTATTCTCAGCATAGATTTTGCTTCTTTTACAGATAAATTTTACACAACAATAAGGTGTTAGCATGTTTTACTACACTTCCCTCATTATTATGATAAGGAATCACACTTCACTATAATTATATCTCTTTTTCACCCTTAATCACTTTTTTACAATTTAAAGTAATTCAAAAATGTATCATGTTTCATTCCTCTTGATTTAATTTCCTTTCATTTCACATTGGATAAAATAATGTTGAAGTTAAGAAGCACTTTTATTTCACCTAAATTAATGAGACTCTTAGATACCATGTTCTTTAAGTTCTCTTTTATAGAAACCAAGTCCAAATTTTTCAAATGATAGTCATCTTTAACACCCATGTTTGGTTTTCCAAATCTATATGGAGGAGGAATATAAAAATCCATCAAAATTTTTAAAATCCAAATCATGTGAAACAAAAGTAAATGATACAAAAAGGCAACATATAATTTTAAAAATCAAAATCACACCAAAATACATGATTAATACCATATCTCCTATCTCTAATTAAATCTCAAACTCCATAATTGGCCTCATGATAGAGCTAAGGTCATTGGGGTACTGTAGGCCATTAGATTAGAATATTAGAATTCAAAAAACTTTATGGTGCTACCTACTTTCTCATGAAAGTACCTAATATCCATAGTAGACTGATGACTCTGTAATGGGTCCTAAGGAATGAGGAACATTTTATGGGAAGGTAGGTCTATTTTAATTTTTCATGTATATTGCTTTCATGGGATGATATTCATACTTCATTTATTAACCTAATATTTGTGTGACTACAAGAATTTATTCAAAATCCTTAATGTCAAAAGTCCTCTTGTTTTGACAAACCTAATTTGAGTGTCATGAATTTGATAAGAGTTTCTCTACCTTGATTTTTCCTTCATTCTCTACTTTACCCATTTCATCTCCCCCATTGATAGGCAAGTGTGATTCTAAATTTTTTTTCCTACTTCTATATTCCCTCTTCTTCACATCTTAAAAATATTCTAGCACTACTTTGTTTCAGTTTTATCTATCCTTAGAACAAAATAATATGTTTGAGTGACTATGGATTACTTTATTTATACCATGGATTTACCTTTCTAAGCATCGATTTGCTTTCTATTACCAATTTTCATTATTGTACCTCTTTTTTTGGACACCTGAGTCCATTTCTATTTTCATGTTCTTTTTTCATTCTTGACTAAGGTTGGCTTGTTACTTCTCACTCACTAATGTTGTTTTCACCTTTATGCACTTTTTCCATTGATTATTGAGTAAGGATTATTACTGCTCATTCATCAATATTATTTTACCATTTTTGCTTGTCCATATTTTTCAAGTAAGGATTGCTATTATTTTTACAATGATGTCTGATTACCATTTTTGACATGTATCCTTAGTTTGACTTGGTGAGTTTTCCTTTCTTACTTAAGGTTTATTGTTTTGAGTTTTTCAGTATTTAGTACCCTTGGATTTTTATCACCCATTTTAATCTAAATTTTGACTTGGTCATTTGGTCCTAACTTAACATTTGTCACCTCAGATTGCCAAATTTCCAAGTAGATCTCATCCACATAGCATCATTTATCTTGGCTTTCTTATATTTTTTGTTTTTTATTTTTAGTTTTGTATCCTTTAGTTTTTTCAAATCAATCTCTACGCATTTCATAATCAAAATTACAAACATAGTAGACAACCATCCAATGATAAAAGTAAGTCAAGGTACACATACATTACATTTAATTTTTTACTTATTTCCTTTCCAGTCATTTAATTTTAATTCTTTTATACTTTAAAATACTACAATTTTTTAGCTTCAACATTATGTGTTGCTATGTTCTTTCCTTGAAGCACCATCCCCTATTGGACATGAGGGCACATGATGATATTCGAGTGAGGCATATGTATACACATAATATTTTAA
Organism: Torreya grandis; assembly: GCA_037957365.1. Taxonomy (NCBI): domain Eukaryota; kingdom Viridiplantae; phylum Streptophyta; class Pinopsida; order Cupressales; family Taxaceae; genus Torreya; species Torreya grandis. The sequence goes on along the minus strand of JARHVA010000223.1, from coordinate 2,555,219 downwards.
AACTTTAACAATTACTAATGTTTTATATCTTATAGGAACACATCAAATCTCAATCTCTTTGAGTGCACACCCTAAGGGGTGCACTAAGAAATAGGTGCACTGGGAAAGGGGTGGGAAGACCATTGGTGATTTACAATATTTTTGTCCCTTTACTATCACTTTTTATCAATCAAACTGTATCCTAAAAACATTCCCCTAAGTTTTACCTCTTATTTTACACCCTACTCTAATCATTTTACACCTTCATTAACTCTTCCCTATCCTAAAATCCTTTTTGATGGTTTATAATACAATGTCATCCCCATCAACCCTATACTCTAATTGATAAAATTCATTTAGGTTTTAGGTCATCCCCTAGCTAACCTAAACCAAGACCTAATTATTTTTTATCAATAATGATATAGAGTCGATTGGGTCAACCCTATTGGCTAAACATTTGGAAATGACTAGGGTTAGATTAAAAAATATAAACACATTCATTTCATAAATTATTAGAGAGAAAATAAGAGTTAATTATTCATTTATGCTTATTTATAATCTTCCCTTTTTCCATTCTGATTGAGGAATCTTAGCTTAGGGTTTATAAATGGAGAAAAATCTTGTCTTGTGTAAAATTCTTTGATGATTTGGCCTTTCTTAGTGATCCTTAAAAACCACAATAACCTCTTATAAAGCACCTTTGGCCAAGGGAGAGATTGAGTCTCGGTGGGTTCATCTTCAAGGTAAGTATCTCTAACTTTATTCCTATATTTTAGTAGATAAAAGTAGTACATGTATGTCTTTTGAATATATTGCTCTCTCTTATACATAAAATAATTAGGATTATCTTATGCATGTTTACTTTTATACTTACTAACCCCAATTTTGTTTCATAAGCTTTGGTGATCACTAGATTAGACATTTATTTGCATTTATCACTTATACATTGGTGAATATGAAACCATAGGACCTAGTTAGGGTTATTACATAGTTTTGATTTACTGGAGGATTTGGAACTCCCTAGTGATATTATTGTGGTAAGAGATCCCTTTGATAGTTATAATAGATCCATCTTGGTCATGACCCTGAATATCTAATGTATCAATAATTGAAAGTGTAAGTACGATTTATCTTCTTTGAGTTAGGATTGATTTATAGATCAATTGCATTTCTCTTTACATACACATTATAGCTTATTTTTTATTGTAGAAATTCACTAAAATATTATGGATGAAGTGGTCACAAAGGGACAATATCCTTTCATGAATGGCCCATTAAATCTTGACATCTAGTCGATATTTTTTTTGTGACCACTTACCATAAGGTATATTGGGACCATATAGAAAGCCAAGTAAAAATTTTAAGACCTTATTTTCCTGTGAGACATTCATTGATGCATTGGTACAAAATTAAAACTATAAAAGGTTTCCTTACTTATACATATCTTTTGAGAGAAGGTTTAGATTAAAAAACCACCAATAACTATATTAAATATTTAAAGAATCTTAAATTTTATAATCTTATCTCAAAGCAAGTATATCGAAGGATCAAATAAATGTGATGAAAACTAGTGCCAATTTTAGAATTTAATTTTAATGAGTGTGTTTTGATGCTTGATTGTTGGTTTAAAACCTTATGTATACTTGAAATTATATCTAACAAAAATAAACTAATTCCAAACATATTCCAATACATACTCACATAATGAGGTGTTATTCTAAAAAAATAATGGGTAAAAAGTTACTCATACCATGTCAAAAATTGTCCAAGTGCCTACATTTATTGTATAAACCATACCATTCACATATCAAATTTTAATCAAGGCCTAATTCCAATCCCAATTACAAATTCAGACCAATTCAAGGCTAGAATTATAATTCTTGTCCAAATTGTGTTGTTATACCATTAATCTTATTTCAATTATAGTGAAATTATTCTAAGGTCAACGTTGTTCTAACATCAATCAAAGTTAGCTATTTTACAAAGACAAAGTCAAAGTTACTCTAGAGTCAACAAATATTCAACCTCTTTTGGGAGGTCAAGGGTCAATGCCTAGTTCAATCTTAATTCAATATTGTCTAAAGCCAACTTTGTTCCAATGTTCACACGTTTAAAATTCCAAATCCCTCAAGATTCTAAAGTCAAGCATTTCTAGTTCTTCTAAGCTATCAAATTTATTTTCTTCATTCACAAAGTCAAGTTTGAAAAATTAAAGCCTTTCACAACAAAACCAAGTTAAAACAATTCCAAGATCCACATATTGAACATTTGTATTCAAAACCATTATATTTAAAAACCTTGTGTGCACCTTTTAAAACATGTTTGATCTAAATAGCCTATCTTGTTGAATCTATTTACATTGATGTACCTTTTGATTGGTGTATTCTAATTTTATATTTTTGACACAAGCAAGATGCCTTACTGTAAACATTACCAAGTGTTATTTTGAGTGAATTCATGTACCAAATTAAGATGAGTTACAAGTATTCAAGCCTCTTTCAAAACAAAGATCATAAAGCTATACATGTTAAATCATACTCGTAGTTGGGCTATCTATAACCCCTCCTTTTATGAAGAGGTGGTTTATAACCCATATGGGTATGACCACTATGTAGAGGATGAGGATGATCAAAAATATCTTTCCAACATGACATATAATATCAAATTGAATAATGTAACCCATACTTCTAGATATACGACATAATGCCAAACAAGGACATTATCAACCATACCATACACATGTTCCATTTGATATAGAACATATACCTAATCCAATGTACCTTGTAAATGTACTTCTTGATGTTGAATATGAACACAATTAGTTTAATTCACAACTATTTGACAATAAGGATGAACATCTTTTTAGATTATTAGAAATGGGCAAAAAATTTCCCCTAGATTTCCCATAGAGGATTTACACTATTTGGTTATATCCCCCAAAAAACACTTCTTGCATTATTAGTTAATCCAGAAAAATCTCACCAAGATAAAAATTGTTACCATCTTCTAATTAGGCTCTTGTAGTGTCCATCAAGGGAAAGGGTCAAGCCATTAACCAGTCTTCTTAAAGCCAACTTATTGCCTCTCAAATCAAATAAGATAATCAAGTTTTAGTTACTCTTGCTAACTCTTTTACTACATTTGATATTCAAAATCCATCACTAATAGACCTAAATCCTTCAACTTCATAGCCAATGGATTTGTTAACTTGTCCCATGTTTAATCTAGATCCATTTTCTAATAATACTTAAGTGGAAGATCTATTTAGAACACCTATATTTTAAATTAATCTAGTAATTAATAATTATTCAAATCTCCCCATGGATTCTTTCTAGCATACCATGGATAACTCTGAAAAATTATATCCCAACCCACATTAAGTTCCTTATATAACACAACAAAAATTCCTCTAAATTCACAACAGATAATTTCTTTCAACATTTTAGGTACTTCATAGCAACACATTATGACCATGCCTAGTCTATAATAACAAGTTGCAAGTAACAATCCACCACTTCAAGTGGTGACTAATACCACACCTAAACATGTGGTAACTAATCCCCCACTTCAGCAAGTGGTTTCCAATCCTAAACAAATGTTGTATAATTAATAATGTGATTATATTAATTAAATACTTTCTATTTCTATTCAATAAGGGGCCTCTTCAAGCCAAAAACATGTTCCACTTAACCAAAAACAAATTTCCCCTTGTATGACATATTCCTAAGAATCAAAAATGTATTTCCCTCAAATATTAGCAACTTATATTAAATACCCAATAAACCATTCCTTAGTTTAGGCCTCATTTCCCTCCAAATCAATGTTGCACTCTACAATAAGTGCCTTATCACTAATAAGTCCCATATTAACATTAAAAATATAATCAAAGAGTAAATAATCATAGTAGAACTAATCACATACAAATTACCAAATATTATATACCACCTTTTATTTGGATCAAGATAATTTACCCACTTCTTCTCACTTTAGTCCCAATTTTCAAGATTTGTAAGAGGTTAAAGATGCAGTTTCAACCATTCAAGAAAGAAATCAGAACAAGGAATTTAATCTAGATGACATAAAATCTTATCCATTTGATATGATCTATATTCAAATACCTTTCTGACATCATTTTGAGATGCACAAATTTGATAAATATGAAGGGAAAGGTGATCTAAAAGAGCATATAAAATAGTTCTTCATCTCATGTCAAGAGGTTGTGTATCACAGTGTATACCTACTCTGCTTGTTTCCCTATAGTTTGGTTTTTCATGCCTTAGAATGGTTCCTTAGTCTCCCCAAGAATTTTGTTGATAATTTTGATGAATTGTCAAAGAAATTCATGTAGAACTTATATTATAATTTAGAACATGAGATTACTATAATTGAATTATGTAAGCCTAGACAATGAGGAGGAGAAATCTTTGCTAGCTATTGAAAATGGTGGTGTGCATTATCTAGTTGATTTCCACAAAATCTCCCTAATAAGTAACTATCTATAGTATTTACTACCAATCTACAATATGATGTTGCTTATAATATTAGATTTCATTGTGATTATACATTTAATGAGATCATTGTTAAGGGAATACAGATTGAGTAATCCCTTATCAACAAAGGATTAATAAATATGTTCCCTCATAAACAAGTTTAGAATAAAGGTTAGACATAAGTTCTTACATAAGTGCAATTAAGTACATCAGAGAAGCCTAAACCATTCAATATGAATAGAATTTTTTTAGATGGGGTAAATAAATCTCCACATGTGCAAATGGTACAACCAACACATGTTCACTTAGCTCCACCTACTCAACATCTCACTTTACAAAGACCCCCTCTAATAAGACGTCATTATCATAATATAATTTTTAGTGATATTGAAGATCCCATTGAGATGGTTTTCTAAAAGTTAGCTGCCTCTAACATGATCACATGGCTAGAACCAAAACCATTTCTAGAAAACCAACCTAAAGTAGAATTGTATAAGGAGAATGAATTTTACGATTATCATTGGGTTAAATGTCATTTTATTCATAGATACATGCAAATTTTCCATCTCATCCAAGATTTGATTCAATCTGGTGAAATAGAGATGGATAATGTGGCCATGACATCTAATCAAAATTTGGATATTTATCAAAATCCTTTTTCACAACATAACTACAATAACAATCAAAACTAGAATCAATATAAAGCCAATAATTAGAACCATAACATGCATCTTAACAATCAAAATCAGAGGTAGAATCAATAGTAACAAAACTATAATTAAAGTCAAGATGCATATTCCAATCAAGTTAACTATAATAATGTCCCTTATGATTATGATAATGTCATAGGTCACATTAATAGTGGGCATATAACTACCATTAAGATTAAGCCCAAGTCAATTTCTAATAGTACCTAACATCCATTACCATCCATTTTGGGACCTTCTCCCTAATACACTAGTAATCTTCCATTGGTGTCACTTCATGTTCATGCAAGTTAACATCTGAGAGTTACCATTCTAGGCCCTCAGTCACCTTATTTTAATTACAATAACCCCGTGGTAACTCAAGATTACATAATCACAAATCAATGCTTTAAGGTTACCATTCAAGGTCCTATACCTTCTTCTGCAATAAATCCCATTCAAGTCCCTTTACCTCATAAAACCAATCCAATTGAACTTATTAATGATAAATCTTATGATATTGTGGAATAGCTACAAAAGACATCGATAAAAATTTCTATTTTATATCTTCTATGTACATTAGATGTTGATTAGAACATATTAAATGAGATTCCAAATCAATCTAAGGTTCTAATTGACATTGTGTCTAATAAATTTCAAATACTTGTGAGTCATTAGCTCCATGCCAACAACTTACTTTTGATCAAATTGATATGTCATCCCTTAGACCTTTTCATAATAACCTATTTTATATATAAGTAATCATTTCTCGACATAAAATTAAATGAGACATCATAGATAATGGTTTGGGGATAAATATTATAACTTTAAATATGATCATACACTTGGGATACACAATATCATATCTTTAGAAAAATACCACTACTATCAAATCAAATGATAATGAGGAATGGGAATCTTAGGACACCATTTATTTTCATGTTATCATTAGACCTTTAACCTATGACACTCTTTACCACATTATTGACTTGGACCTATCATTTAATTTTATCCATGGGAAACCTTGGATTCATGAGGTACTTGTCATACCTTCTATTTTCCATAAGTGTATAAACTTTTCCCATTCTAGGTTGGAAGTTACTATTCTAGGAAACCTACAGCCATACCAATTCTATAAACACTTGGAAGCATAGTATAAAGTTAAAACTATCACCTTGGCATAGAGATTATCCCCAAAAAATACAAGGATGTCATTAATTAACCACTTGAGTCTAATTATATGGATCCAAGTATTATTTCCTCCATTTTGTCTACACCACCTACTAAAATAGATAATCATTTTACTATTCAAGATAATGGCCTTGGGGAATACATGATTGGCAATGATTTTCATATATCCAAGTTGATTAAGATGTCAAAATTATATGGTAGACCTAAGGAATAGTTTGATAAAATGGAATGGTGTGGGAAGGAAGATTCTCATTAGAAAGGACCCATTATTTTCATCAAAACCACTTCATAGGAACAAGATAAGATCAAATGCAATGATGACTCATGGTTATATATTGATTATTTTGTCACTTTCTACCAAAACACAAAGTATCATATTCTAAATAAGATAATGTGTAGCTAAGCTTATAAAGGAAAAGTACTAGGGTCAAAGCAACAAGGACCTATTAAGTCAATATTAGTTTCTAAACACAAAAGTAACTTGAGGTATTGGATAAAAATTACTTGGGGGTGACCCCTTAGATCTTGAGAGACACTAATTTATCATGTAATAATGAAAAAACCAATAATGACATAGAGTCTTACTATATCATTCATAATGAGTTATCTAACACTAACTTATTTGAACCTAATACCATATGTACCATTACTTCTATCCCATAATATTCCCCTCTTTTCCTCCATCATCCCCAATTGATCAATTGCGACCAACAAGACTCATACATACCATTGGATGATTTTTATTATGATGAGGCAATTTTAAATTCTTGGGCCTCAAATATGATTTGCCATTTAGTGATCACAAGTAGGGATTTTATATTACATTATACCTTACTACTTATTTTTGAAAGCAAGTGAAATTACTTGGTCATGAATACAAATAAAAATAAAATCAAACATTGAGGTCCCAAAGTGAAAACCTATTTGACATGTTTTTAGATGAGGGAAAATGTAAAGAAAAAGATGATTCCCATTATAAAAACCTATTTTAAGAACTATTGGATGGGGAAGTTCACCATATTTCAAATGAATCCGAAGCCTCTTACAATCATATAACTTCATGTTTATCTAGAATAAGTTCATAAGATCATAAGGTATTTGATCGGTTGGCTTAGGATTTCACACATGCCTTTGCAAAGTGGCCTTTTCCAGATTTTGGTGATTTAGATTCTTCCTATATAGTTTAACTTGGCAAGCTAATTAAGCCACTAAATGAAGAATAAGAACAATAGACCACACTACCAACTATTATAGTAGATGGCTCCACACTACTCATAGAGGATACTGTAGAAGTTAGCATTGGAACATCATTCAATCTTAAATGGATCAAACTTGGAGCATCCCTCACTGTAGAGTAACATGAACTTTTTACTACCCTCTTTTCGGAGTTTATTGATATTTTTTCTTATTCTTATTTAAATATTCCTAATTTGTACCATGATTTAGTTATACATCATGTTATTGTACACCTTAATGTCAATTCAATCAAGTAGAAGCTAATAAAAATGCACCCATGCATAACCATACTTTTCAATAAATAATTAGAAAAACTATTGAAGGTAGGGTGTATTTATCCTATAGATTATTTAGAGTGGATATCAAACATAGTCCTAATAAACAAAAAAACCATAAGGAATCTTACGCAGTGATTTTAGAGATATCAATAAAGCATTCCCAAAGTATGACTTTCCTTTTCCCAATAATGGTATGATCATATATTCCACAATAGGGTATGAGATGTTATCTCATATTGATGGCTTCTCTAGATATAACCAAATCAAATAACACCTGAATACCAACAAAAGATAGTGTTCACCACTCTATGGGGGATGTTCTATTATGAAGTAATTCCATTTGGCCTCAAGAATGTTGGTGAAATATACCAATGTGAAATGACTATCATTTTACATGACATGATGCATGATATAGTTTAATATTATGTCAATGATTTTTGGGAAAGTCCAAGATTAGAGTAGGACATCCATATGTATTAAAAAATATATATGAAAGTCTTCATGAATATAAAGTAATTCTTAGCCCTAAAAAGTGTGTTTTTGGTGTTACTTCTAGCAAATTATTAGGTTTCATTGTCTCTCACATGGGAATTAAATTTGATCCAACCAAGGTTGATGCCATTATAGAAATGCCTCCACCTTCTAATTTAAAACATCTCTACATTCTATATGGTAAGATTTAGTACATTAGGTGATTCATTTTTCAATTGACAAATAGGTGTCATCCCTTCACCTATCTTCTAAAGAAAGGCACCACTTTTTCATGGAATGCTAATTGTCAACAAGCCTTTGAGTAGTTAAAATAATATTTGGAAAATCCACCTATTCTATCCCCACCAACACCTAGAGAACCATTACTCTACATCTCAATAGTTTAATATGCCTTGCGGGCACTCCTAGCATAACATAATGATTAGGGGAAATAAATATCCATCTAATATTTAAGTCGCACATTAGTTTCCTATGAACATAATTAGAGCTCAGTTGAAAAATCCTACTTAGCAATGGTGTTTGTTATAGACATCCAATTCTCACCACTATTATGTTGAAATTAAAAGTCTAAATAACTTCCTACAATAACATATAAATTAGACCAAAATCACCAAAATGATCTGATTCATCCACACACATCACATGCAATTCTTTATTCACTTCACTATGTTCCTAATTGGGGAATTATTCTATATGTAATTGTTACCTTATTTTATTCATCTCTAGTCAAATTGTAACCTTAAAATTTGATAATTTCAACCAATAGTGCATGTAAATTAATCAAATTATAATAATTACAAAAAAACTAAGTAGATTCACTTAAATAATTAAATTCTTAAGTGAAAAAACCATATCAAATTAGATAATATCTAATATTGGAAAATGAAAATTTGACAAATATTTAAAAATGTGACATCATCATGACATAAGAATCACAAATTCAAAAAATCAAGGCATGCTTAATCAATGTAAAAAATATTTGATTTGTACAAGATATGCCTATTAATTGTTTCATTCTTCCAAACATTAATTGCATCTGGTCTCCAAAGTTGATTCAATTTTGGGCCACACATCTTGATCTTGAGATGGATGTCCCTTATCATTAGTTAGGTTATAAATATAAAGGCTATGACCATTTTATATTAAGATTTTATGTGCAAAGAATTAATGCCTAATATGACTAAAAAACTCCACCTTTCTTCATCTAAACTCACCAAAGATGGACAAGGGGAGATGCCACTAAAATGAACACATACATTGAAAAATATTCATATATCCATAAACTAAGCACAAACATTTGCAAAATAGTTGTTATATGAAGTCTTATAGGAAGGTAAATGTATTGTTCATATTCTTGTATTTATTTCTTTGTTTAATGATTCTATCTCACCCTAGGGAGTAGTGTTTAAGTGTTATGTTTCATGATTTAGTTTGTATTTTAATACTAACATATAAACTAACCCTTCACATAATCTTATTCTACATTTGGCATGCCTAGTAGGATTTTTCACCCCAAAAATACCTTTAAGGCCTGATAAATCCTTTTAATGATGAAAGTGGACTAAGTTTTGGCATTTATCTCTTTCATTTTCCTCTCATTTTTATATTTTCCATCCTTTGAACATTGTTGGGGTCTCACTAGATATCAATGAGATAACTCTTGTAAATGGTGAGATCAACCTATGTATTGGTAGCTTCACATTGCCTATTCTCTATGTTTTCAATAAAATGGCAAGATTGTGATGAAAATAGCGAGATTGACATGTTGAATGGTGGTTTCACTTTAGTTATGCTAATTTCTATGCTTTCTATGAAAATGATAAAGTCATTAAGTAAATAAAAAATTCATCCTACATATCAAAAAATTCTCTAGGCCATAGAAGTGCCCAACTTCTAGATGCTCGTTTGGGGTTATCCAAACTTGATTTTTGATGATTTTCTTAAAACTACATGTTTCCTCCTAAATTTTCATATTATACAATTATTTTTTCTTCATGTTACATAGATTATTCATAAAATTAAAATTACTAAGTCTTAATATGTTTTAAGGAAATGGTGGTTTCATGACCAATATGGTAGATTCACTTTGTTAAACAATGATTTTACTTTGAAAATAGTGGTTTTGTGACCAAAATGATAATACTGCATTTATTTTCCCTTTATTTTTTGTGTTCTCTACTAAATGGTGAACTAGTCCTACAAAATGGTGAATTTGGCCTTCTAATCAGTGAGGCCATTATGTAAACAACAAATTTTCCCTTTTAAATGGTGAACTTGTCTTACATATCAGTGAAGTTGTCAGGTCATGAACTACTACCCAACTTTTAGGGGCTCATTTCGGGTTACTAGACTCTATTTTCTATTATTATTTTAAACCATGTATTTCATCATGAATTTTTAGAATATGTAGTTATTTTAGATTCATATTACATTTATGTTTCATAAAATAGAATATACAAGGATTCCAATTTGTTTACAAATCTAAATTGTTTGTCATAGGTTTCTCTTGCTAAAGAACAAAATGTAAACTCCTAACTTATTACTTGCAAATTTTAACATTAAGAAATGTCATTTTCACACATTTAACAAGGCAAAATTCATTTAGGTTTTTAATTTAGTGCTTAATAAAGAACAATCACATTGCCTTTGTGCTCTTAAGAGCATTTATTTTTCATTTTTTACTTAAGTTATTTGCATTTCCATTTCTTGTTTGTAAATCATTCTACTTATGTTCTCCCCTTACCCCCTTTAGGTATCCTAGGTGACCAAAATAACATTGGTTTACTTGTTTGTGTGCCCTACCTAAAAAATTAACCTTTAAAGTATGTTCTTATCTTGCCCATCCGTGGGGTTCTGAGAATTATAAATGAAACAGATTTTTCCCCTTTTTTATTTTTTGAATTCATAGGGTGGAGTCCATATCATTCCCACTAATATTTTGGGGTACATTGCCTCAGTAAGTGACATGATAACATCTTACCAGCCCTGTTATCTAATGGGGTATACAAATTGGAGTATTACCAATGGTATCTTAGTTGGTTTACACTTCATAGCATAGTTATGATGGTACCACTTCATTGAGACCCTTATGGTTGGATTGGTCATAAAGGGACTAGACCCTTTAGTGAATGGCCTAGTAATATCAAATATAATTTATGTATTATTTTAAATCATGTATACACCTAAAATTGGTCACCAATGGTCTTCAACTAGACTTCAGACTGAATCCTACCAGCCTTTACAACTTAAGCCTAGGAATCACTAAAAGTCCAAAATTTTCTTGTGCATCATATGCCAAAGTTCATAATAAAATTAAAACATCCCTAATTATGGTATCTTATCATAATCAACAAAAACATCTCATGGATTCATCTCTAAGCAACCTACGACATCATAACATGTAATTTGGCCTATTGACATATTAAGTGGGGTAAGTGCACACATAAAATCAAATCGTGAAAGAGATAAATGGCTAATCAAAGTTAATTAACAAGATAAACTAAATTAAAATCCTATTTGAATTATCCATGTGTAATTAATGAAATTATAAAAAAAGAAATTCAAAAATGCAAATATAGTAGCTTTTCATGATTACATTTTATGAGTTATCAAGCCTTTACAAATATCTCACCCATGTTATTCATTGTAAATCATGAGATTTTAAAACCTTTTAACTCTAATGGGGTTAATTAACTTACTTAGGATAGGTTTGAACTCATTCCATATTTAAACTACACCTTAACTCACCTTGGGTTGGGGTTAGTTTCAAAGCCCATAAATACAAGCCTAGACCTCTTCACAAAAGAGCTTGGATATAGTAAAGTTATAATTTAAGTTTTGGTACATGATTTAAATATATAGTGTTATAATGCAAAAATCACAAGCCAAATCCATATCAATCAAGCCAACCATGGTGCCAAGGAGATAAGGATCAAAGAATACTCCATTACCAGCTATTTCTTGAGCACAAATCGAGTAAGCCACGAACAAATCTTTTAGATCCCTCAAGGAAGGTAAATAGTTTTATTCTTTAAATTTTAGTTGGGTTTTCAATTTTATTGTGCTCATTATTCTCCCCCTATGATCTAGGAAAGTAAGTGTTAGCATGTTAGTGTGTTTTTATTCAATTTTTGTTGCTTGTTCTAACACTTGATCTAACCTCCCTTCTTGGATTCTTTGATCACAAATGACATGTTTGATGGGACCCAAAGCATCCCACATATCAAGAAGACCAAAATTAAACTCATAAATTTTCAAATTAATGCTCGAATTCCTTAAAAATTAGAATTTTTGCTTTGATTTTCCATATTCTATTTTTTAATTACACTTAGTTTTAACAGTGAATTGATGTCAATTCTTTCAAAAATTGATGTCAATTCACCTAGATCGATGTCGATCCCTATGTGTAGAAGTAGGAAGTGGTGGGAACATGTTTTTCAAAATTATCTTAAGCTTTATAAAGTTTTTTTTGTTTATAAGGGCCTAGATGTCATTTTTATGACCATTTTAATGTAGAATTTGGTGTTATTTCTTGGATTTATGCTCATATTTATAACCTTTTTTTCTTGTGAAGAAAAACATATTCTATTTTATGTGTTTTTGAAAATAGGAGAGAATCCATGTCGATTCCTATCAATCTATGTTGATTCATGTAGATTGATGTCAATCACTATATGAATTGATGTTGATTCATTATGTAAAAATATAGAGAAAACCCAAGAGCTATATTTTCAAAACTTGTTTACTCATCCTTGATTGTGCTTCAAAGTAGAAGGAAACTCTATAACCCTTGCAGGACCAAGGTGGGATTAGAACATTAATCTACAAATTTAGACTCATGAACATTTCATTTTGGGTGTTTTAAAATGAATTTAGATAACTCTTGAACACTTCATTTTGGTGCTAAAAATAATTTCTAAGTCTTGAACATTTGATTTTTAGTACTTAAAAGAAACCTAGAATTGCTAATGATTGAACACTTCATTTTGGTACCTAAAATGAATTTGTTAAATCTTAAACATTTCATTTTTAGTTCTTAAATGAATATAAGTGTTTTTGCTTAAGTTATTTTATGTAAATTCTTACAATTTTTTTAAATAAGATAAGGGGCCTAAAACTTTATCACACATCTCAATTTGGTGCCTAAAACAAACATTCACTTAGATTACAATTTCTTGAAAGTGTTTATTACTTGTTTATTTATTTGAGAAAAATGAAAAGTGTGTGTATGCTCTCCCACTATCCCCTATAGGGAATTTGGGTGATCAAAAGTGACTTTTCACTTATAATTTGTGCCTAGTCTAAGGCATCGAAAGAATGTTATCTAAGCTCTCCCTAAAACTTGTATGGTTTGGGTGATCTAAATTCAACCCTAAAGTATTTCCACTTAGTTTTATTTTATATAACTTGTCTTATGGAGGGGATTTCATAAATTTTTCACAAGTTCTTTAGGGGTACATTGACCTAGGAATTTATCTCTCAGCATCATACCAACTCCATTCTATGGTGAGGTATATAAATTAGGGTACACATATAACCTCTTCTTTCATAATAAAGACCTGAGTCAGATATGGTTAACCAAGGGATTCAACTAAGAATTCCACAGATGGATTCACTCTAAAAAGGATTATACCCTTGCATAGTAAGTTAACTAGTATGAACTCAATTGACATGGTGTATCTCATGTAAATCACACATGGGACCAATCTATACATTTAAAAACTATAGTTTTAGTCAACCCCAATTGACCAACCTTATCAATTTAGGGATTAGGATGATTTACTTAGTTATATTTGGTCTTTTTGATTTATTGATTGGTCTTTGAGTCTAAAACATTGTTTGTTTATGCCACATAAAAATGAGTTATTTATCCACACTAATCTATTAATTTTAGGAGGCATTATTCCATCCATTTGACATCATGATTTTTGCCTTAAACTTTGTGTCAAAAACATTATGTGTGTCACTTGATTGAAATAGGTAACATTACACTGCCCAAATAATTTCAAGTTTTATGCCTTGGAGTCTTTGAAAAAAACCATTGTTTATATCTTTTGAGAATGATAATGATGTTATGATGATCAAATCATTTCATAGACTCATCTTGTCTTGTGTCCAAGTTCTACATTTGAAACCAAACCATGTGCCTTATTGGATCTTTGTTTAATATGATTATGTCATCCATCTTTTTCTAGCTTATTGGTCAATTAAATCTTATTTTTTTCCAATTTGATTTTTTAATTAACCTTGACAAGTTCAAATTTAAACATTGATTGATTTTTATTTAAGCCTTATCTAATTGGGGATTAGATACCGATCTTTTTCTTTTGGGGTACATAATTTAGGCTAATTATTTACCCAAATTCAAAAAATATTTGTTTGTACCATTACTTGGGAGAAAACAGTCTATCTATAAGTGCCTTTTGTTTCATGCCTCATACCAATTTCACCAAGTTCATGTTTGAATTCAAATGCTTTGTTTATGCTAAAGTGTTCCAAGTTTTTTAGATAAAATACCCCTTTGTTTTATGTCTAGATTTTGAAGCTATATTTGGCCAAGAGTCCTAGTATATGCCTTGTTTGAGCCTAGCTTTTGATGTTTTATTTGGCAAAAAGACCTAGCAACCTTTTATTTTTCTAGAGTAGACCTATTTAGAACACTTTGAACCTAGAGTTTGGCATTTTGTTTTTAGCTCATTCACTTGACCTTTTTATGTGAGACATTTAACATTAGACATTTGATGTTATACTATTTTATACCAAGTCCTAGCATAGACATTTTTAGAGATACAACTCCATATTTTGACTAAGTTAGATAGATTTTGAATCTTTTATCTTTTTAGACATAGATTTTTAGAGTTTATATAAATATAATCCCTTTTTGTCATGAAGTATTTACCATTGATTTAACCATGCCTAACTATTCACATAGTGGTGTCATGTACAATCTAGGGTTGTAAATGTGTTCACATAAGAAGACTTTGTTTAATAACATTATAGAGATGATGTTGTTTATGAGATAGATCCTTGTCCACCTTACAACACTCAAATGGGAGAATAGAGTCAAGATTATTTGGCCCATTATTTGTTTAACATGCCTCCATACTCAGATCAGGACCAAGAAAAAATGGCATAATACCTAGCTAACATACCTATAATTGTGGAATAAGTTCAACAATAACTTGTGTATGGCTCTAAGTGTATCACAAGTTCTCTTAGTGTTTAAATAACACTTCTCATTTTATAATTCAAAGAATTTAGAGCATGAGCTGCAGGTTGTGGTGATCTAGTCACCTATGATGAAATAATGATAGAGCAAGTAGAGTATCCCATAATATTTATAAATCTTGGTGGTTGGGAGCCACCTTGGTCCTCAATAATCTTTGCACAATATGTAGTAATCTATACTAGTATCAATGGGTTATTATCAAATCCTAATCTAAGACTATTTTAAAATGAATATTCATAATGGTTTTAAGTTACAATGATTTGGTTAAAAAGGTATAAAAAGATAAGGGTAGGGCAAAAAGAAAATAAGTTGTTGATATTTACCTCAAATATCATGACAAAGTTTAAATTTGAACTAGACATACATTTAACCAATACATATCATGAAATAGTATACACCCAAATCTTACCACACACCAAGCAAGTGTCTAAGGATAGTATGAATAAATACAAGTAAGAACTAGACTTACTTTAAAGATTTACTACTATAGTCAAATAAAATATGCACATCCTTATATAGATAAAATAAAACAAAGTAAACCTAAGAACATTCAAATAATATAACATTTGCACAAATTAGCAACCTTGTATGAAAAATGCACATCTAGAATTCTTAAAAAACCATTTAAATTTGAGATCTAGAATAAACAATTGAGAGAGAATCTAAATAAAAATTCACACAAGCAAACATGAGATAATGTTCTCAGCATTATCTACTTATATTAATTACTTCAAACTTTACACTATTTTTTAGTGCTCAAAAACACTCTCTTCTCTTACAAATGATAATGTTCTTTTTATAGGCTTCAAAGAAGCATGTCGGTCAGTTGCCTTGACTTACAAGTGTCCAAAATGTGAAAGACAATTGTCCTTTCTACCAAGTTTATTAAAATACACTAAACTATTTGAAATGGACTGACCTTTAGGTAACATGCTAACAAAATTCACTTGCCTTTACAAAGAATATTCTAATTCCAAAATTTACATGGTTTTCCTAAAAGAGAATATCCTTAACCAATTGGTAGACCTTGTGTTGATGAAGACCCCTGGCTCTGTTGAAGTAACCTCATCACCTTTTGATGTTTCTTATTAACTAACTTCAATTTGATAGCTAGCTCAAGGAGTTTATCTTCTTGATCTACTAAATCATCTAGGTCTCTGTCATTTCTTTCTAAAGCCTCTTTAATGCTCTTAGCCTAGGCTATCTTCTTTTATATAGTTAGGATCATAACCATGATCCTACTGTTGTCACCTATAGACTTGTCTTGGCTTTTATTTTTCACCTCCTATATGACTAAGGTGAATCTATGCTTAAATTCATCATCTGCCATGATGCCCATGGAGGTGAGTTTTAAAGGCTTAAAAATCATGGTTCCCAAGATTTTTTCAATTATGTCCAGTAGTTCTTTATCATCCTTAATGAGTCTTTCTAAGGATTTGGACCACACACTCAAGCTATTGATTTTATCAAAAATCAAGCCTAGGGTGGTGTTGAGGTGAGATATGTTGATGGTCTTGATGATAGGGATCTTATCCCCTATAAATATGCTAGTGGAATCCTTGATTTTATCCCTAGAACCTTGTCATTAGGTGATTAAACCCTTGGTTATTGTATCCTATAGATACAGTGCACTTTATCTTAGTTTTATTAACTTTATCAAGTCAAACATGTCATGGAAATATTTTTCAAACAATTTAATTATGGAGTTAGGAACTAATAAAACTACCTACTTTTCCAAATCCTCATTCTCCTTCTGAAGGTTCTTTATTTGTTACTATAGGCCTTTGATGCTAGTTTGCAATTGGTCACTTTGAGCTTATGCCAACCCAAGTATATATTCTTCATGAATGGGGTCCTTACCTCTCTTTGACCTTAAACTAGAGTCAAACCAATAAATTTCTCCACCTTCTAAAAATTGAACTCCTTTTTACCCACCATAGCTTTCTTCATTGTAATTCTTTCTAATCTGATAGTGGTTGGGTCAAATTGGACACTAATTGAAGAGTGTGTCATTTTTGGTAGCTCTAGGGATTATATTTAGGTATTACTTAAAGATCCAAGATCCATTTATCTTTCCTTCTCTTTCTATTATAGAGCCACTATCTATGGCTTAAGTTCCTCATGAACTATGATGTTGGA